>JAVRXN010000004.1:34533684-35133684 GCA_033556935.1 Timema podura
TTTGAAATTAATGGAAATATACGATTTATCAGTAATGAACCAAAACAAAAATTGGGATTGTAATGGACAGTAATAGAATCATCCTTCGTCATTATGCAACTATAATGGGGATACAAAACAAATTAAAGCTGATTAACAAACTAATGACGATACCATTGTCTGCGAACAAAATAACACAATTACAAATCATGACATATTTCAAATCGAACGCAGGTGTCCCCAAATTGACAACCAATCCCATTAGAAGACAGCCAAATAGGGGCACGCAGAAAGGCTTATTTCATTCAGTATAAAACATCTAAATATTAGAAATATAGCGCGTCATACAGGACGTCCACTTGTTACTACACTGGATATCATCGCTGAGGGAACTTCATGGTTACTAATGGGAGAAAGCGTTGTCATTCTCTCGTTTTAGTGTGGTCTCCCCTCAAATAAAAGAATAATTTAGCAATGCTGGTTAGTCGAGGTTGCCAATTGCTCCTTCTTACTCTAGTACACCATCTTCAGACATGACTGAGAGATAGAGGAGATTTGACAACAGTTAATCGATAGAGAGAACGAAGATAAAGCTTTTATTCTATTAGGGTACGGCCAGACTTGGCGAGCGAACGAGCGCGCGCGCGCTTGAAAGATAGAACGGGTTCTAGTTTTCAAGCGCACGCGCTCAAGCCAGTACAGTCTAGTTTACAGGCGCTAGGCAATATTATTGTATGTTGGTTCATTGAGTGCTAGGAAAACTTCTCAATTTGACATGATATTTGACTTTTTTATAGTTATCGATAGGTTTATTACACTTGCTACTAACGGTCTAATTTAATTTGTAAGATCATTATATATATATATATATATATATATATATATATATATATATATATATATATAAGAATCACCATTAGCACGGATAGAGGATGGGAAAACCACAACAATAAATCACTTGTGAAAAACCACCCTCAGTTCACTGAGCCAAGATTCTAACCTTTGCCTCCTCGTCAACAACTCTCGAGAGCTATCTGCTAATCCGCCAGTTTGGCCACACAGTTGCTGGCTCACTTGTCAGTCTGGTCGAACCCTAAGACCTTCAGTTCCCTCAGCGATGATATTGGATGTAGTTCAGTTATTTGACGGCTAGATTCATGGGGGTTGGAATTAAAAAGTTAAGAAAAAAGGTTTTAGTTTAGAACGTTCAACTCGGGGGCGATTATCTTCTTTCCATCTTTTTTTGACACCACGTCTTACTATCCGTTCGGGTTGTACAAATATTTACTGTACTAATTAGGCTAATGTGTTGGGGATGAGTAAAGTTGAGTTTAGAGTAATTGTACCAGTATTTGCATGGAGGTGTAGTAGATAATCATTTAGTAAAAGTGGCCCCCTGACCGGGATTTGAACCTCAATATCCCCAGCATCGGCAATCCAGTCTCTTGAGAGAGTCACGCCTTAGACCATTCGACCATCTAAGTGGGTGTGGTGATTATCGACTTAATCTAAGGCATAAGGATTAGGATGGCAGATTAGAAGAAATGAACCAGCATTAGCGGTTAATAGGGAGTGGGAAAACCACAAGTAATTAATTGTATGTGTAAACACCTCTACAGGGCACCCGTAACCCCAGCATAGGTAACCCAGTTTATTGCGAGCCCGAAACCTTCAACCGTATGACCACAAACGTGGGTAGTAAATTAATAATTTATTAATAAATTAGTTATGTAGTGTTAGACAGGACTGCTGATGACGGAGAGATAGGGGTTTGACTCTTAGGGCCAGTTTCATAGTCAGATTTAGTACGCCTAAAGTGCGAGTCGATACTAAATACAGGACGACACCTACCTAAACCAAAATGGAATGAGCCAGTTTCGCATATGAAACTGGCCCATTCCATTCAATTTCAGGTAGGTGACGTCTTGTATTTAGTATAGCACCGCACTTGAGCCGTACTAAATCTGACTATGAAACTGGCCCTTAGTAGGTTCTAGTGGAGGTGTTGTTTTTTTTTACTAAACGGTTTTCCACTCTCCCTCCAAGCAATTGCAGGTAGATTACCTCTAAAATGCTTTCTTTCTCATCTCTACCCCATTAGATTAATTATCATATATACGTATAGCCTGAAGAGAGTTATACGTGATGATAAAAAAAAAGTTGGTATCCTTCAATTCGTAGATGGTTCGCGGGCTCCAGATTGTGTACCTCTGTCCTAAAAGACGGGGAACCCACATCGTGGGGAGGAGAGAGAACGATAGAGAGGATTCCAGGATCATAATCAAAGCAAACTAGAGCACAACCCATCCTGCCGCTGAAAGTTTACCAAGTGTCGGGTTCACGAAATATTAACTCCTTCAAGTGTTTGTGCGAGTTAAAGGTCTTGAGAAGAGCGAAGGAAGGAGAGATAGGCGGTAGGTAGTTAAAGATTCCACCTGACTTGTTGACAGGTTAGACTCAGGTTAAGAGAGCTGTTAGGGAAGAGCACAAGGACGCTCCACTGAACTCCACGCCACTACAGCTCTTCCCATCCCACCATTCTATTGGATCACTTCGCAGTTTGACGTTGACTGAGGAACGGGAGATTCCGAAACGTATCAAACTGGAATAACGATTACAATGTACTCTCAGTTCTAATTAAACACTGTCCTTTAACGCGCCTATGCGGTCTTGTGTATAAAGAAGTCATTCGATATACCCATGCCGATGTCAAAGCGGTTATAAATTATAAGGCAGGAATTCCCAAACTTTTTAGACCAAAGAAGATCTTACACCAGAAAAATTACATACTGGAGCACTCATTAAATATTTTACACCAATATTATAAACATTTAATAACGTCAGTTACCCACTTCAGTGGCCGAATGGTCCAAGGCGTAACTCTCGACTGGACTGCTGATTACACGTAGATCAGGGTTCCAATTTCGGTCGGGTCTACTAAGCGTGTTCTTTTTTTCTAAATGATCTCTTGTCTCCGGAGTCAACCAATCTCCCAGGTACAAACAACAAGCAGTTCGGGTCTAATGAGCGTTTGGCTGACGTCCGAGTATTGATAATATATGTTGGGTACAGGGAGAAAAGGGGAAAGTCTAAACTTAGCTCAATATAATATGTTAGTTCTGCCTTCTGTTAAACAATCACGATATCTAATTTACTTTAGTTTATGGTTGAATGAGGTCTCTGTCATTTAAATTAGTAAAACTTTTTTTTTTTTTGCTGTGGTCCTTATGAGGTTTGAGATAAAAAAAGTGTTGTCCTGGAAAATGTGTGTAATTTGATTTTCCACCTTTTTCCCTAGTACTTATTATTATGTGTTCTGTCTTACGACCGGTCAATTCCTTTTCTAAATGAACTTTGACCTCCAATGTACCCTCTCCTCTGCCTCCTCCTTCATCTCCTAGAATTTTCTTCTTTCCTTCAAGTAAATCAATATTTGAATCTCCTTCTTCGTAATCTCCTCTCTCCCTCAACCTTTCCTTCTATGACGTTGCGCAAAAGACAGTTCCTCCTAATGATATATCCGATCCAGTTTGCTTTGCACCGAATAAGCGCATCCAAAATGGTTCACTTCTCACCCACTCTTCTTAGGACTTCTTAATTGGGTACCCTGTCTGTCCACCTTATATTCTTATAGTCATACGCAGTCCTAAATACAGTATGTTTCCTTTACGGGGAGGTGAAAGTTTGAATCCTGGTCGGGTGCATTAAGGGTGGGTTTTCTTGACCCCTTCCCATGATAATGCAAGCGAGTTTCCACTAATTGACCCTTATTACCACTTCCCACTAAATTAAGTTTTATTACTGTGTTGAGCGTATGAATAATTAATACAGAAATAACATGAGCGGCTGTTTCAACCTCTCCCCCCGTGTTCCGTGTCTTACTACCCATTAATGATTTTCTACATATTTGAACCATTCGAGTGGAAAAGAGGAAACTAAAGTTTAAAGTATGTGTACCGGTATTTGCATATAGGTAGAGTGCGAAGCAATTTAGGGAGAAAAAAATCACCATACCCTGATGGAATTCGATCCCCGATATCACCATCATTAGCAAACAATACGAAACCAATTCCTTTGCTCAGTTGTCTACCGGTGCGGACATAGATTTTGTTTAGCACCACGTTTTACTACCCGTTCGGGTTATATGTTTATGTACTAATTGCGCTAATGATTTTAGGGATTAGGAATAATACATTTAGAGGAAGAGTACCTGCATTTGCTTGGAAGGAGAGTGGGAAATCATTTTGGAAAAAAACCCTCAGTACACCCGACCGAGATTTGAAACTCGATCTCTCCATCATCGGCAGTTTAGTCTACTGCGAGAATAGCGCGTTAGACCATGCAGGACATTGATTTTTAAATAGCATTTTATTGTTATATTAAGGTTTTTTAACCCCATGTCTTATTACCTGTTAGATTTATACGCTTTAATGAAAATTACTCTAATTGGGTAGGGATTAGGAAGGACGTATTTTAGAAGTAGTCTACACGCATTTGCTTAGATGGAGAGTGAAAACCCATTTAGGAAAAAAACTGTCTTAGTATACCCAACAAGAACTCGAATCCCGACTACCTATCATCAGCAAGCCAGTCTAACAAGAGAGTATTTTGAACTTATTTTGCTAAGATTATTTATGGCTTGATCTGTGGTGTAGGTATGGAGAAAGTAGTGCACCAGCATTAGCGTGGATATTAAATGGAAAATACCCGTAGCGATTAATAACGTGTGGAAAACCATACATTATTGCACTCATTCGAGATTATAATCTCAACAACTCTGTTATTTAAAAAAAATTCACCCGCCTCAGTGGCGTAGTTAGTTAACGCGCTAGTTTTGTGTTGAGCTAGACTGCCAAAGACGGGAAGATCGAGGTTCAAATCTCTCCCGGGTGAAATTTTTGTGGTTCCCCCTAAATAATTTTCTATTCTCCTTACACGCAAATGAGGGTTCACTTCTTCTATATTCGACTTTCCCAATTCCTAACCTATTAGCATAATTAGTACTTAAGCGTAAAAACCAAACGGGTAGTAAGACGCGGTGTTAAGTATTATTCAATACATTTCATTGCAACCCAAGAAGTTTCAAACCACGTGACCATCCCAGATTTGAGGCCTTATGACACCAGCATTATGAAAATAAAAACACTTTTTAAACATTCCATTAATTCAAGCTTTGCGCTTTAATATCCATTGCGTTTGACACTGGTAGGAAACCATTGGTGAAGAACTCTTTTATATACGTACTGCAATTTTCTAAAGTGGTCTCGTCATTTCCCTGCGATGTTCGCCAAGCTATATACAGACATCCCATTGCGAATCTCTCTGGCCAACCCAGAGAATAGATGCTAGGCGTCCATTTCGGACAACATTGAACTTCTATTCAGTATTTTTTTTATATAGAAAAGGCTTTATCTACCAGATAAAAAAGTTACTAGAGTAGTTCTACCTCCACACATTCATTCGTCAGTTAAAGTAATCAACAGCTGTCAGTTTGATATACATCATCAATAACTATGAAATAGCACTAATAATCATCAATCTTGCAATATAATAGAATGCCGATGACAGGAATATCGGGGTTATATTCTCGTTCAGGTGGTTTTACACTCTCCCTCCACGAAAATGTGGGCGCACTTCCTCTAAATTCAAGCATTCTTATCCCTAACACATTAGCGTGATTAGTACATATGGGTACAACTCAAACGGTTAGTAAGACGTGGTGCTAAAAACCAATAAAAAACAGTAGAGTTTAAAAATTTAGTAAAAAGTTATTTATGTTCTCCGCAAAATGTGTTTGTAATCCCTAAAAGGTCCTTCCTATGAAAATAGGAGTGTACGTGCAGACAACATTATGTGATGCAGAAATCAAATAGGGAGGGAAGGCCCTAATGGTAACACCTCCTGCCTCACCATAGCAACTCTAGCTCTGGAAGGACTAACCATTTTAAAACCTGAATTCTGCACTTAAGGTGGGAATGTAAGGAACGCGAGAAATGTCCAGTGTTTTTACAGTTTTTATAGCAAAACTAAATAAAATATGGCTCCAGTAGAAACCTAAGAGTTTAATTTTCTTAACATGGTGATATCAACAGTTGTTGAATATCTGTCATGAGCATAGTGGCATCAGATGGCAAACTTTTTAAATTAAGTGAAAAAGTTGTCATTAAGGCCAACAAGAACAGATGGCTCACGGAAACCGTATATGGCGTTAGCTACCGGACAGGTCTTGCGGATAAATCATACATTTGGAAATATCAGTTTTCTCGAGAACGAGTGAAATTTTTATGTTAATATTTTTAACACCTCTTCTAAGATAATGTATTGAAGTTTATTAATTGTTACATTTTCTAATTTTTTTTTTGTTTTTCTATCGAAAAATGTCAATTTTATGGATATTTAAATACTGTTAAAATTATAGAGGAGGTGTGTATATAAAAAGTATATCTTAATCAACATGCTTCTATTCTTGAACAAACCGTTTCCGAAAATAAAATTGCAAAACAATAAGAATTCTTGAAGATAACCGTTTGTTCCCATTGCTCTGCATTTCCACGCCAAATGAAAAGGGCCAATCGCCTTAAATTCTAGGACATCCTTGACAGATGTTCAACGAATGTTGATATCACCATGTGAAGAAAACTATTTTTTTTCTACTAGAACTATATTTTATTTATTTTGGCCAACATAATGTTTTGCTATAAAAATGCAAAAAACAAAAAACAAAACAAACACTCGCCTTTTCTCGCGTCCTCTTCTACCCTACTTTAAGTGGAATCACAATAAGAAGACAGTTAAAAAAGTCAATAAAGCAACTTACAAGCAATCATACATCTAATCAATAATCTGAAAGTATTAATTTTGACAAATCTCGTGAATATCGATTTTTAAAAAAACATGCAAAATAAAATAGTTTGATCTTGCGTTTATTTAGACACTTAGAGCAATTTTATTTTGCTCTAAGCCTACTCTTTTATTTTACAACAGTTCCACTTTAGAGTGTTTGATAATTTAAAGTGTTGACTTGATAAACCTTTCATAAGTTTTCAAATATTATTTTTTAATCTAGAAGTAAATCTAGGATAAATTGTGTCTTCTCCAAGAAGAAAATTTGATAGCCTGTAGGCCTACTTATCTGACAGAAATCAGAAAGAAGAAGTTATACTTTACCCAAAAGTAGAAAAAAGGGTTACCACTATTTTCTTAGTAAAAAATGTAATTTGTTTTCCAAGTTTTCCAGAAGGAATTTCCATTTTTTTCACACACTTTAGATAGTAGTCTAGACTAGAGCAATGAGATTCCAGTTTTATTAAAATCGATTAGTGTAAAGTCGTGTCAATGCGCCTTCTAATGTCTTAGGGAAGATATAGGGAGGCAAAGTTAAGCTATGTTTTCTAATCAGCGATTTTAGTTCTTTTGTTCGCTTTTTATTCTATGAAAAGGCCTACTATTTAAATCTTGCACAAATCAAATTCGCGGTATTTAAGATATTTTTTTTGTGGGCTTAGCTTGAGATTCAAAAATTATACATTTACATTGAATGTTTAACCCAATAAAACATATTTGTACAGGGGGTCATATATTCAAGATATGCTCAACGCTGAGTTATCTATGACTTTAAAGTTCCCGACGCAAGTAGTTAATACAAACGGACAAGAATAGGGATACATTTGAGAAATAGGACACAACCGTATCTGACAAGGGTGTTAACATACATAGGAAAATGATGCAAGATCGATAAAAGAAGTGAGTAGTAAGAAAGAAAGGATGTAGCCCCATCGAATAGAAAAAAAGAGAGGAAAACCAAATAACTTATAACAAAGATCAACAGCAATGGTAAAAATCGCGCGTAGTAACTGGAAAAGGACCTGAACAAAAGTGATAAAGGTCGTGAAGCCATAATATAGGACGCGAGCGATAGAAGACAAGGACACTACTGAACCAAAGGACCCGAGTAACCGAGAAATACATCATCACATCGGGAAAGAACGCGACCAACAGAGTCAAGGAACACTACTGCTTCAGAAAAAGGACCCAAGTAGTCGAGAAATACATCACCACATCGGGAAAGAACGCAACCAACAGAGTCAAGGAACACTACTGCAACAGAAAAAGGACCTGAGTAGTCGAGAAATACATCACCACATCGGGAAAGAACGCAACCAACAGAGTCAAGGAACACTACTGCTTCAGAAAAAGGACCTGAGTAGTCGAGAAATACATCACCACATCGGGAAAGAACGCGAACAACAGAGTCAATGAACACTACTGCAACAGAAAAAGGACCTGAGTAGTCGATAAATACATCACCACATCTAGGAAGAACACGACCAACAGAGTCAAGGAACACTACTGCAACAGAAAAAGGACCTGAGTAGTCGAGAAATACATCACCACATCTAGGAAGAACACGACCAACAGAGTCAAGGAACACTACTGCATCAGAAAAAGGACCTGAGCAGTCGAGAAATACATCACCACATCGGGAAAGAACGCGACCAACAGAGTCAAGGAACACTACTGCATCAGAAAAAGGACCTGAGTAGTCGAGAAATACATCACCACATCGGGAAAGAACGCAACCAAAAGAGCCCAGGAACACTACTGCTTCAGAAAAAGGACCTGAGTAGTCGAGAAATATATCACCACATCGGGAAAGAACGCAACCAAAAGAGTCCAGGAACATTACTGCATCAGAAAAAGGACCTGAGTAACCGAGAAATACATCACCACATCGGGAAAGAACGCGACCAACAGAGTCAAGGAACACTACTGCATCAGAAAAAGGACCTGAGTAGTCGAGAAATACATCACCACATCGGGGAAGAACGCGACCAACAGAGTCAAGGAACACTACTGTATCTGAAAAAGGACCTGAGTAGTCGAGAAATACATCACCACATCGGGAAAGAACGCGACCAACAGAGTCAAGGAACACTACTGCAACAGAAAAAGGACCTGAGTAGTCGAGAAATACATCACCACACCGGAGAAGGACGCGAGCAGTCGCTAAAAATGTACGAGCAACAGACACACACAGTATACATATTCAACAAGAAGTGAGGTCCATCGATCTCAGTTTCCTGTGTTCATCCATCCGTCGTGTCCTCTCCCCCGGTTCAAGATTGGAAGAGATTACGGATTCACAACAGCGTGATGACCTGTTTGGGTGACAGTAGGGTTTAGAAGGGAGAGGGGGAAGGGGATTACAGCATTGTAATCCTGCAGGATTGTTGCACCACCACCATCACCACCATCGGACCACTAGGGAGCATCAAGCAAGCACGCATAACGCGTACAAGCGTACTACGAGCTACGCATGTAGACGTTTGCCTGGGTGACCGCATCATAACCCCTCCACTAAATGCTTAATAACTTCCACGTTACCTTTCGTTCCTAGCTTGGACAGTAAAAGGTGACTTTACCCGAAGGTTATTTATGTGGCTTTTAAAAATATATATTAGTCTACTGGTGGATCGTTGCAGCTATGGCTTCAGATTATCACGCTAAAATGTATCCAAATCCTGTCGGGGAAATTTCTATAGAATGAGGCCTCGCTAGCCTTTCTAGTTGAAGGCTTAGGCTTTTGTCAAAGACAATACAATTTTCATATATTATTTGTTTAAGGTGGAATGTGAAGCAAAACATATATTTTTTTCCCCTTCACATTACAATGAGAAATTTATAAACGACCTTTCTCTTAGCTCTATTATCTCTTTGTTCACTACACCACTTTCGTAAGAATTGTGTAGTGGTCAGTGCAGCTGACCTCCCAGGTTCAATTCCCGGCTGGTACCTTGGGTATTTTTTTCCCCAAAAGGGGAATCACCCCAATGGTCACCAGGGTTTGGTTAAGTTCCACTGGTTCCACACCCTCATACTAACTATCACCATCAACTCATCTCACTGGGACATGGACAGAACCTCCACGGAAAGGATGTACAATTAGTACATTCGGGCGTCCCCTGGGCAACAGTACATACTACGCAGACAACAAAATTCGCTAGGCAAATCGAGTTTTCATGCAAAGAAACTATTTTGGCCGAGAGCATGAATCTTTAACCTTTATAATGAATGGGGCGTTTGTTAAAATCGGTTCAATAATTTTCTCGTAATTTCAATTACCGGAAATGGGCTTATCAAACTATTAAAAGTTAAAGTTAGGTGGAATGGCAAAATCACACTGATAACAACACATGTTGAAGTCCTCTCAGTAGCCGGAGATACACTATATTGCGAGAGGCACGTCTTAGACCGTATGACCACCGGTATGAGGCTTCTGAGGTAGAATGAAGGTTCGAGTTTGTAAAATAAGACGCAGACGCAAAGTAGCATGCTCTAATGCACCCTGAAGGGGTGCACGAGAGCAAATTCCAACACGTACCGACCAATTGGTAACACCGTGTGGTTTTCGGGTAATTCTCTGACGGGTTGTCGCATTTCGCGAAGTTACTGGAACAAATAAAAGCATATTATTAATTAATATTGAATTGAGGAAAATAAAATTTTGGGAACCGACTAAGAGGTTTTTAGAGTTACGTGCGGAGACACTACTCCATGGGGGGCTGTGTGAGAGCCTCCCAAACCACGTTTGTCACATCTCGCTTATCCGAGCAGGGCTTTGGGACGTCGGTGGCACCCTCCAAGGTCGATGACGTAATTCTCAAGCCCCTGGATAAGAGGATTAGTGGCACCGGGGAGTCTGGCGTAGAAGGACTGCGCCAGCTTCCGAAGTGGTCCTTGATGGTAGGCATATCCAGGTCTCGGTGCAGAGTCTCATTCCGAACGTACCAAGGTGCGTCCACAATGATCCTCAGACACTTGCTCTGGAATGCCTGCATCCTCCTCATATACGTGTCCGCCAGGTGGCCCCAAGTGGGACACGTAAAATAATGGATTCGAGCAATTTCTTAGACTCGGGAAAACGGACGTGAGAGAGAACCAAATTAAACGAGTGTGTTAAACCCAGTGGCGTTCCCAGGTATTAACTTTTGGAATAGGCATTCAAACAAGGTTGTAGCACAATTACAATTTGGCGGGGGATAGGGGTGAAGAAGTGTGGTTTGAGGCCACAGCCCTCTTAACCATCGGAGACTAAGAATGTGTATTAATTTTAAATGCCCCTAGAAGATATTTGAAGTTTTTATCATGTTAACTCATCACTGTGAAAGGGTAAGCCCACATTTAACCAAGGATACATTTTTTCGGCTCTGCCGGGAATCGAACCCGGGACATGCTATCGACTAAGCTAAGATATCGTCTATCATGGTAATTTAAAGCCAGCAATTTAGTTCTCATATGATTCAAATTTTTATCAAAATTATTTGTGATATTTGGGAGGGAGGGGGGTGGGTCATATACCCCACTTGTAACCTAAAGGCACGCTATTGGTTCAACCTCACCCAATCTTTCCATCACCCTACCTTACCTCAAAAATCAAAATCTTAAACAGTTATTTTGTTCAAATGGTAGATACCTTAGAACAGTCATGGTTCTTAACCTTTTATTACTCGCGACCCCCTAAATATCCTAAAATATTTTCGCGGCCCCCTAGTTTTTATTAACATATTAATCATTTAGATTTATTCTAAAATAGTGGCTTTATTTAAAGAGTGTAGTAACAAACAAATAAAAAAAAAGAAATTAACTTACCTAAATGTATTTAATATTTAATTGTATTAATGCTATTAGCATGCAGGAGTCGATTCGAAGTCGATTTCGTTGCTTCGTTTTCCCCTTTTCACATAAATAAGTAAACAAAGGCAGCAAATTATAATGGCGTAGTAAACAGATGGGAATTATTTGTACTATCTGTGATTTCTATTATTCGTGCTTCTCCTTCCATTCATTATCCCGGAAAATCAAAAGACTACTGTACTTACATGCTGACGATCATCAATTCTTTCTTCCAAAACGTTAAATACAAGATAATTAACTTCCGTAATAAACAAATAACATTTTAAATTATCATTTCGAGGCCCCCCAAGAAACCTTTCGCAGCCCCCCGGTTAAGAATCACTGCCTTAGAACATTCCCCCCCCCCCCCTCTTTTCAAACGGAATATTCAAGGATGAAATCAAAATCAAATCAAGAGTGATACTCCAAAAATAGAAAGGGGGGAGGGAGTAAAGTTGAAAAAAAGTTATATTACTGTTCATCATTTATACCTTTACGAATCAAAGAGGGTATTATAAAAGTATCAAAACCCAATACCAGTCTCTATGATCACTCAAAACACCACTTCAATAATAGTAAAAAAAAAAAGAGATAGAGAAAAGTGTCATTTCAAACGTGCAAGACGAAAAGGGTGGGGGGGGGGGGGCAAGTGGGGAAGGGAGTAGAGAGGGGAAAAAAAATCCAATATAAGCTTACAACATACGATTCTTTCTCCACTACCTTAACACATCCACCCATCTCCACCCCCACAAGATACCCAACAAAACAGCATGATTTTCTCCCCCTATCTCCTCCCCTTAACAAAGTGAACATCACATTTCCCTGGATATATAATATGAAAAGAGACATGTTCCCAGTAACGTTTCAAAGCTTATTCGATGTGCATCTACCTGAGTGACCCTGAACTCGACGACATGACGCACGGAGGTAGAGGGGCTGGGTGGAAAGGGTGGAGGGGGGTGGGTTGTAATGCGATGTTAACATATTGTAGATCAAGTCATGCGAATTCCGGGGTTCGCATCCCCATCCATCCCTCTCCTTTCACCCACCATTCCTACCCACCTGTAAAAAAAAAATCACCCATCCACCGACACGACTGGTAAAGGTGAGTTAGAAGAGAGAGAGAGAGAGTAAAAGATAGACAGAGAGACAGACAGACACAACACACACACACACACAACCATTTTCAAATGCTCGGCTCTCGCTACAACGTAACCACATTTCTCGCATGACGTCACCAAAACGGAAAACTGGCACAACCAATCCTTCCCAAAACCCTCTCCACCTAGTTTCTAAATGGAAAACACATACACAACACTCACTAATTATGATACATACCTGATTTACCCGACGACAAATTGGAATGGATGCACGGCATAACACGATTGCTAGGAGCGACAGATATTATTAGTCATTTACTGTTATCCATATCCACACATACAAAAAGTATGATGTAATAATTAGCGTTACTTTTAAATACTTCGAACCCATATAGGAACACACGGCGAGAGAGAGTTAATATCGTTTTGTAAACCTACATATTAGAATGTTTTCGAGCAACCATTATCTTGGGGTGCCACTAGTTCAGAGGAATCAAAGGAACCCCACGGTTTTTTGATCTCTGATAAAGAAACATTTAAGAATATGGAACTAAATAAACTTTCAACTGTCTTGTCCATTTGAACTATCCACAACGTATACTGGATGTTTTGAAAACACAATATGAAGCAGGAAGAATAATTGAAATAGATGCCCCAATATTAACCTGAAAATATGATGGAAAACCGTTAATGAAAACAACAAGAATGCACCGGTTAGGATTGATCCTCAGTCTCCCAAATCAAAATAGACCCTCTGCCGTTGATTTGATGAGATGATTAAATATTCCGCTGTATTAAAATAGCTAGTATAGTGGATGATAACAATAATTTTACAATTTTTTTTTTGTGTGTGAAGCGTGTTCTTTTACCTTTTATGACAGAAATCAATTTAGGGTGTTCGAAAATAAGGCGCTTATGATGATATTTGGTACAAAAAGGGGTGAGGCTACTGAGATGAGGAGAAGATTACATATGATGAGCTATATACACTGTACAACCCACAAGATATTGTTAAGAGATATAAGTCTCGTAAATTACGGTAGGAGGACGTGCAGCGTAAATGGGAGAATCTAAAATCTTGTTCGGGGTATTGACTGGAAACTCAATGGTAAGAGACCATTGAGAAGACCTGGACGCACATGGGAGGATAACTTAGGAGGAATAATGAGGTGTACTGGTAAACTAGCTAAAGAGAGGGATAGGGTGTAATGAGATGGACTGTGTAGACTCTCAAGATAGGAATAGGTGTAATGAGGTGATGGATAGAACTAGCTCAAGATAGGGATAGGTGTAAATGAGTGGAATGTGAAGAAGTAGCTCAAGATAGGATAGGATGTAATGAGGTGGAATGGATAGAATTAGCTCATGATAGGGATAGGTGGCGTCCTTTTGTAAGTGCAGAAATGAACTTTCAAGTTCCTAATGTAAGTAAGTACAGAATAGTTTAGGCCTAAAAGGGATGAACAGACAGAATAATGGAGAAAGGTACTTAATTAAGAACTTCATGGTTTGTACGCATCCCCAAACATTATGTCAAAGAAAATCTTAGGTGCGTAAGCTGAGATGGGGTGGTCATATGGCGCGTATGAATGATGACAGGCGTGTACACAAAATTCTAGTTGGTAATCCTGAAGATGCAAAACTCCTTGGTAGACCAAGGCATCGATGGAAGTATTATGTCAATAAATATTTGAAAGAGGTTGTATGTCAGGCTAGGAATTGGATAGGAGTGTAACAGGATGACATTTAAGGTTGTATGTCAGGCTAGGAATGGGATAGGAGTGTAACAGGATGACATTTAATGACGAGCTTAAGTTCTGGTGGCCATGCACTTTCGAGTTTGAAGGCCAGCGATTAGTTAGTTAGATTTTTTCCTCAACAATACCCTTTAGTTTTGAGTTTTAAATATAATAAATATGAGAAAATGTTACATTAGCTCATTTTAAATGACTTTTTAAGCCTATTTGTGGAGCTATGAGACCAGGTTTGATGAAAAAGAGCTCTAGACTTAGCCTTTTCTAATAAATGCATTAATTTTTTTTATATGCCCATAGCAAATTTTTGTTTTAATATTTGAGAACAGTCAACGAGCTTTCCTTTCCACCTTGACATAAGAAGTTTCCTTCCTCTCTTTCTTATTAACATGACAAAGGGTGGTTGTAGTTGAAGGGCAAGAGTATAAGCTTGGACAGAATCGATAATTAGTTCCATAGAAGACACAGACCATTGTATTTTAAGTCGTGTGGCCTGGCAGCAATTTATATTTTTTCGCTGAACGAGGCAGACACCTTAATGTGGGAGTGTAGAGGATGCGATTAAAGGCCATTTTAGTAGCAAAACTTTTTTTTTTAGCCAAAATAAACAAATAATTGCTCAAGTATAAAGATAGAGCTTGATTTTCTTCAAATGGTGATATCAACAGTTGTTGAATATCTGTCATGAGAATAGCGGCGTTATATGAGAACATTTTTTAAATGAAGAGAAAAAGTTGTCATTAAATTCCAGGACACCCTTGATAGATATTACAACAATTGTTGATATCACCATGTGAAGAAAATTAAAATATATATTTGTAATGGAGAAGTATTTGATGTATTTTACAAAATGTAAAAAATTGCAAAAACATTTATCTTTTCTCACGTCCCCTACATTCCCACCTTAAGGCATGTCTCACAATATACACACAACACAATCAAACTAACTTTCTCATATTGTGTATTAAAGCTTCCAAGAAAATTTCCAAAAATTGTTTTTTTTTTAGTAAATTACCCTTAAATATGTTTTACTCGTAAAAAAACACATTAGTAAAAATAAAAACTCTTTATGATGTCTAAGCCAAATTATTGAATTATTTTAAACAAATTGCAAAATTAAAAAATATATATATGTGAACCACCCTAAAATAATTTGTTATTTGTAAAAATAAAAACATATTCTTATTTATCAAGAAAAACTATTCCCAAGTACACATTTTGAACTCAATTTTTAAGACCAATTTAGAAAAATTTCATATTTTACATAGTTTGTCATGAGTAAATTACCTTTGATTAATTTATTTTAGAAAAATTAAGATATATTATTCATTACCATTTAAAATAATCTCCCAATATCTATTGTGAACAAAATCGGTATAGATATTTTTAAAAATTTTCAAATTTTACAAAAATCAGTCTTTGGGAAATATCCCAAAAACAAGATGTACATTACCCGCCTCGGTGGCGTAGTTGGCTAACGCGCCAGTCGTGTTGAGCTCGACCGCCGAGGACGGGGAGATCGAGGTTCGAATCTCGGTCGGGTGAACTGGGGGTGGTTTTTCCTAAATGGTTTTCCACTCTTCCTCCACGCAAATGCGGGTTCACTTCCTCTAAATTCAACCCTCCCAATTCCTAATCCATTAGTGTAATTAGTACTTAAGCGTATAACCCGAACGGGTAGTAAGACGCGGTGCTAAATAAAAAAAAAAAAAAAAAAAAAAAAAAAAAAAAAAAAAAGATGTACATTGTTACTTGGGAGATTAGTCGATCCCACATATTTATTTGAAACAAACCATTAAAGCTATTTTTAATAGTAAAAAAAAAAGGTCCTCAGCAACTCACCCTTAAACAAATATTTACCCCCAAAATCATTATAAAGTGTTATTTGTCATGTCAAACACTGACAATACACTCATTTGAAACCAAATCGATAGGGCAATCATAAAAAGCTTCACGTTTTGAAAAATCAGTTATGAGTTAGCCACCTATAAATTAGTTTATACTCCAAAACCAAGTATACATTGTTGTCGTACCACATAATCTCCAGATGCGCATTTTGAACAAAATATTTAGACCAATTTTCGAAAAATTTTGAATTAAAAAAAATCACTATTAGTAAACTATCCTTAATTTGAGGGTTAGGATCAAAATAAATATAAAAAACCGAGATATAGCCCTATAATATATAAATATCAAATTTGAACTAACTCCATCAAACCGTTTCGGATCCTCGGCCGGGGACAGACAGAATTGTAAAATCTACTTTTTTGTGTTCGTGTTCAAATAAAACTTAAAGATTCATCATAATCTCGAGTTCGATTCTTTTCATAATTTCAATACATTCTTTTTATATGAGAAAGTAAAAATATAAATATGTATTTTCTATTAAATTTAAACATAATAATGTATATATATCCAGGAACTAATATCCACATCATTTTAGTCTTAGTTCAACGACTTAAATCTGTCTTGGGGTTCACAATCCAGGGACTAGTTTCAAGTCTCTTGTTAGTCACACACACACACACACACGCACGCACGCACGCGCGCACACACACGCACACATATGCACACACACGCACACACACGCCCACGCACGCACGCCCACGCCCCCCACGCACACGCACACACACAAACACACACACACGCCCACGCCCCCCCACGCTCACGCACACCCGCACACACCCACACACCCATACCCACACAAACACACAAACACACAAAAACACACTCTCTCTCTCTCTCTCTCTCTATCCATCCATCTATCAAACTATTTATCCCTCTATCCATCTATCTATCAATCAATCAATCTCTCTCTCTCTCTCTCTATATATATATATATATATATATATATATAAAAACCTCATGCTATTTCTAGAACCACAACTTAGACACTCGGACTAAATGTCATCTGGTCATTTTTGATTTTCACTGTGAGGACAGGCTCAAATCCCGGTCATGTGTACCAAGAGTGGTGCCTTCAAATTGGTTTCTCCACTATTCTTTCTCGTAAATTATGGTACATTTACTTTTAAAAAAAACCTTCCTAATTAGTGTATGTGGACTGGTAGTAAGACGAGGTGTCACAATAAAAAAAAGTTTTATATTTAGAGTTTAATTCGAGTAAGAATGTGAAAAATATTTTTGCCATTATATTCATTATTAATGGTAATATATTATAAATATATAAGACAGTTTTAATCACTTCAAAATCGTACAGGTTTTTATGCATTGTCTATTATAATTCGGAGTGTTTTACCAGGACCGGATATCGAGGGGACTACTCCCTTATTCCTCCCGTGGGACCTTCCGTTCCAATCCAGAAACTTCGCCGGGAATTCTCACCGTCGGTACTTCACGTGGGAATTGTACCGGAGGCTGCAGCAGTGCGTGAGGAGTTTTCTCTAGGGCTAACCCGACTTCCATCATCGCATCAATACTCCACGCTCATTTCACAACGTCCATTACTAGTCACCCTTAATGAGATTGACAGTGTTAAAAATAAATGGGGGGAAGGAGAGGCAATAGCCGGTTATCGGCTCGTGATGGAGCCGTTTCATCTCATACTATGGTGTAACGCAAGGTTCGCAAACTAAAGGACCAAGAGACATATCTGACCGGCCCAATTATCTGCAATATTTTTATATTACTATCCAGACTGCAATCGTATACACCCATAAAAAAAAAGTTTAATTTTAGTGTGTAAATAATTTTGAAAAAAAAAAACTATTTTAAACTGCTCTCTCTCTCTCTCTCTCACACATATATATATATATATATATATATATATATAATTTTAACTTTAAATACTTGACTTTGCTCATTTTTATTTACATAATTTAAAAAATACTGCTTCGAGTATTTCGTGAACCAACATAAAGATCTGTTAAAATATCAATTTTAAACCATTTTAAATATACATCAATATTTTAAATACATAGTAAAAATAACTGATAGACCTAGGTACCAACATCGATGGACACGCGGATTAAATGTCGGGTTCTTCTAGTCTAGTTTGCCTGTGTTTGAGAGGTCATGGTTCGAATTCCAACTAGATGTATTTTTTTCTATCACCGAGTCTTACTATTTGTTCATGTTATTCGCATATATGATAGTTACCCTAATTTGGTAGGGATGGGGAAGGAATCATTTTAGAGGTGATCTACCTGCATTTGCGTGGAAGGAGAGTGGGAAACCATTTAGGAAAGACCAACCTCAGTAGACCCAACCGGGATTGGAACCTCAATCTCCACGTCTTCAGCAGGCAAGTCTAACAAGAGTGAACATTCGGCTACTGAAGCGGGTTTCTGATTAAATTTAATTTAATTTAATTACCACAATATTTCTATTACGTTTCTACTAACCATATTGTTTTTATACTTAATAGTATGTAACTAAACTGAAGGAGTGTGGTTTGAAAGGGAATCCAATACGTCAATATGAAACAAGCGTCTTACGTTGGTTTGGGCATGTTGAGAGGATGAGTGTAGATCGAGTGACGAAGCAAATATATGAAGGTAGAGTGTGTGTGGATCAAAAGGAAGGGTAGGTCATGTAAGACAAGGCTAAATGTTGTAGACAAATGTCTGAAAAAGGGAAACATTTAGAGCTTTAATAATAAAAGAGCATGTTTGACTAGGTGTATGGATGTTGTTGAAACGAAGGGAGTATACAAGGATAGGGAAGTGTGGAGGAAGTTAATGAGGATGGATTTGGTACGGAGTTGTTTTTTGAGCTAGGCCTATATTCACGGTTTCTTGCCTACCGTGTAAGGGAATGGCGTGATTAGGTATGCATGTATGTATGTATGTATGTGTGTATCTAAACGCAAAGCTACTGGGTTCTATTGATTCAGTGTGTTCAGTGATTATACAAAAGGCACACATAGAAACAAGGATCATCAAATTAGACTTGTTGCCTCGTACATTTGAAAACAAAGTCTTCAAAAATTATTATAGTTATGTCAAAATATTAAGTTATATCTATTTAGTATGTCTTTAATCGAGAACTTTATTTTATTTATTTGAAATATGTGCACTTTCTAAACCGAATGATTATATCAGCATACGAGAATTTCTATGAGCATATGCCACAAACGACATGGGATCGACTGTGTTACTTTCCCCCCCCCCTCCCCCACAGGAAGTTGTGCTTCTGAATTTTATCGCTCATGAAGAATCCATCGACCCCGGCCGGGTTTGAACCCATGAACATTGGGTTCTGAGGCGAGCACTTTACCCGTAATATCACCGAGGTCGACGATTCGAAAACTTTATAGGAGGGTTTTATTCTAGTGTTTATAAAGATTGATTATGACACAGAAGTTCGGGGATCAGTACTGGGTTTTTAATTTTTACTTTCTCTCTATCTTACAGGTAGAGAAAGTATGGTGATCGTCAAAAAAAATCGAACTCGAGATTTTGATGAATTTTGACGTTTCATGACTTCCTGAATCCGAAAAAGTGATTTTGAATTTCCGTCTGTCTGTCTGTACCTCCAACTAGAGCCTAAACTATTTTACCGATTGAGCTGAAACTTGATATCTAGGGTTTTCATAGGGTTGCCCCAAGGGGTTTTTGGAATTGGATATCTACCCCTAAAATTAAGGGTAGTTTACTGAAGGGAAAAAGAGAAAAAAGTCGATTTTCTCACAATCGGCTCTAACGATTTTGATTAAATTTCATTTATGAAAATTAATAAATATTTCAAACAAAATGGCTACTCTCAATATTTCGGAAAAATGGCTTTAAGAGCTCCGGTCTGATGCGTAAATTAACATTTTTTATAATAGCTCCGAAACTATTTGAGATATGAAATTACTTAGCATTACAAATATGTATATATATTTATAATACAAATATTTTATTCGAAACATATTTTTATAAAATCAATAATTTTCAATCTATACGCAATTATATATATATTTTTAGCTTTTTGGACATTAAAGCTTAAGTATTGCGATCGTAAAAAAACTAACCTGAAATGTTGATGGATTTCGACGTCTCATGACCCCCCGAACCCTAAAAAATAGTCTTTGCAATGCCGTCTGTCTGTGTGTCTATTAAAACTTAAAATTAAGGGTAGTTTACTGAAGGGCGAAAAGAGAAAAATTTGGTTTTCTCAAAATCTGCTCAAACTATTTTGATTAAAATTCGTATCTAGGCGTTGATTAAGATTATAAATAAACTGGCTATTTCCATTTTCCTATGAAAATGATTTTTAGGGTACATTACAGAAGCGTTAATTTCCGTATCTCTACAACTATTGGAGAAACTAAACAACTTATCATTGCAAAATTGTAGGACTATTAGAAATAAAAAACTTTTATTTGACATATATTTTTATAAAAGCAGTAGTTTCTGAGATATTTGCAAATATATTAATACAATTTTGTGAGCTTTAGTTGTAAACATATACTACTTAAGTCTTAACGCAATAATACTCCAATGCCATAGAGTAATTAAATATAAGTAAGTATCTAAAAAAAGTATGTTATTTTTCCTTAAATCTCTTAGGAGAAATGTTTGCATAGCAATGATCTATCTCCATTTTAGACTCAATAGTCAATATTTACATTTTTTATTGGTCAAAATGTATAAATTAATAATTAAATATCAATGCGATGACTTGAAGATCTGCAACACCTTATAAAATGTTAAAACTTTAACCAGAATCGAAATTTTAATACGAAGTGTTGACCCTTGTGGAAGACATTAAACTGTTTGAAATGTTCTAAGGTGGACAAAGATGCGCCTCTTTTCTCATTGATTATATATCATTGTATATTATTTTATGCGTGTTCTTATGTGGAGTGGTGATGATACAATGTACATTATTCCGTTCAGAAATCTTACGAGTTTATAGAAAGAGAGAGAAAGTCTGTGCGGTGCGCCGTACCATTTATTTTATTTACTATTGTAATTCCATTTTGACTTGTAAAATATATCATTGTGTAAACTGCTGATGACCGATAGTGGTATTAAATTGTATGATTAAAAAAAGTGGCAAATTAAAAATAAATGAAAAGTTGAACTGAAATATTAAAATAAAAAAATTAATTCAATGTAGGTGAAGAATAATATTGTAATAATACAGTAAAAATTAGAACATAGGTAAGAAATTGTTATTAGAAAATGAAAAACAAATAAAATGAAGGGAAAGAATAGCCATGGTTTTAAAAGCTAAAAAATAGTATTATGATAAAATATGTAAAATATCCCTTATGATACCTCTGCTTTGTTAAAATTTGAGATTATTACCACATATAAGTACTTTAAATTTGGATTAATTAAATTTGCTGTCGGCCATCAATAATTTCAACTTGTCATTTACTATCAACACAAAAAAAGGTACAAAATATCAAGCATGGAATAAAATTAAGGTGTAATAAAAAGGGAGGAAAAGTAACAAAAAATACATTTATTTAACTAGAAACATAAATAGTTTACAGAGATAAAACATCTGACAAAAAATAAAATACATCATATTGTAAAAATACAAAATTTAAACAAACTTAACAAAAATATATATTTTTAAATAATGTATAATTTGAGATACATAGTTGGATATAAATACTGAAGATCTGGTAACAATATTTTATGATTAAAGAAAATTGAGGAAAATATTTTGGCGATAAATTAAAATAATCAACACCAATTATTTGATACATATTTACTAGGGATACATTTTAAGCTAAAGCAGAGGTGTCCTTAGGAATCTACAAATGAGTCCATACAAATGTGTTGACCCATAAGGAACTCAAGATTTAAAAAATACTTTTAAGTTATTCTAGCTTTTAATTACACTTATTTAAATACTTTTCAAGAACATGATGATACACATTCGTGATTATTCTGAGCACCTATTTAAAAGAAAATACTTTTCAAACAAATTCATAAATTGTGAATAATGCCTAAATTGTTAATATTTAGACAGTCCAGAATAATAGGAATCACATTTTACTCACGGAATTGTGGATATAAAGAGGCAGCTTTTAGTCACTGAAGTGCGACTAATAAAAGGAATATATTAATCCCTGAATTGTGAATAACAAGATAAAGTTATCATTCCCAGGAATGTGAATAACAAGAAAGTTATCATTCCCAGGAATGTGAATAACAAGAAAGATATTAGTACTTGGATAGTGAAAACAAGAGATATATTAGTACCTGGATTGTGAATAACAAAAGACAAGTATTAGTCTATTGATTGTGATTAACAAGAATGCTATATTAGCTGCTGTAATGTGATTAATAAGAGGCAGATATTAGTCTCTGAATTTTGATTGATAAGAAGCGGATATTAGTAAATGGAATGTGAATAATAATAGGCAAATATTAGTCCCTGAATTGTGACTAACAAGAGAAAGATATTAGACACAGGAATGTGAATAATAAGAGATTATAAAAGTACGTGGATTGTGAATAACAAGAAAGATATATTAGTCCCTGGATTGTGATTAATAATAGGCAGATATTATTCTCTGGATTGTAAATAACATCATAAATATATTAGTAGCTGGACTGTGAATTATGAAAGAGCTACTTCAGTGGCCGCATGGTCGAAGGCACTACTCTCGCAATAGACTAGACTTCCGAAGACGGGGAGATCGGGGTTTAATCCTGTTCGGGTGCACAGAGGGTAGTTTTCCATTCACATTCAATTCAGAAGCGGGTGCACTTCATCTTAATTAAATCTTCCTCATCCCTAACACACTAGCGTAATTAGTACATAAACGTATAACCCTAACGGGTGGTAACACGCAGTGCTAAAAATAATATATAAGAGGCAGAGATACCCGCCTCGGTGGCGTAATTGGCTAACGCACTAGTCATGTTGAGCCCGACTGCCGAGGACGGGGAGATCAAGGTTCGAATCTCGGTCGGGTGAACTGGGGGTGGTTTTTCCTAAATGGTTTTCAACTCTCCCTCCGCGCAAATGCGGGTTCACTTCCTCTATTCAACCTTCCCAATTCCTAATACATTAGCGTAATTAGTACTTAAGCGTATAACCCGAACGGGTAGTAAGACGCGGTGCTAAATAATAATAATAATAATAATAATAATAATAATAATAGGCAGATATTAGTCCCAATGTTGTGAATAATACAAGGCAGACGTATTGTCTCCTAGGACCTAGATAATATATTCGGCTGCACTTTGATCACTGGTTCATGTATTTACTGACGCACATTTATTTCCGTGATTGACACTGTGACAGCCCAAATTGACGGTGAGTCAAAAAGTGATAAACGAGTGCGACAAAAACATACTACGTCAGAGAATGAATATCGTACAGACCGAACGGAAAGTATGTACACTTCTTGACGGCTGGCTTGTTTGATTAATACCTGGTGATTAAAATACAGGCGGTAAAAACCACGTGATAATGTATTACAAAATTAACAAGAGCGTCTCAATTTAACAACCTTGACTACTTGAAAAATGATACCTTTAAGTTTATAATCTCATATATAAATATCACACATTATGCAATGCAATATAATTAAACTTTTAAGTCAAACAAATATTTTAAATTTAACATTAATATATTATTATTATATTATTATTATTATTATTATTACATGCGCTAGATTTTTTTTAGCATCCCGTCTTACTAACCGTTTGGGTTATAGGCTTATGTACTATTTAGACTAATGGTTTCAGAAATTAGGAAGATTATATTTAGAGGAAATGTAACCGCATTTTCGTGGACAGAGAGTGGAAAATCAATTTAAAAACCTTATTACACCATAAAGAGATGCGAACTTCAATCTCTCCGTCATCGGCAGCATAGATTTCTACGAGAGTAGCGCGTTAGACCATACGTTCACCGAAGCGGGTCGTGTGCTAGTTATTAGTGATTTTAATTACTATAATTTTTTATCCAAATATTATGTTTAAAAAAATTGAAAATGGACTAGTTTTACTCGTAGGAAAAATTATAGGAAATTAGAAAGTGGATGGTATGGTAGGTTGGAAAGAAGATTGGCTAAACTAAGAGTAAAACCATGCTTCCTTCCCCCCTCTCCCCTTTAAATCATGAGTTAAGCATACTAATACACAACTAATTCTACAGTCATAACGTGAATTCACTGTGTACCCAGGAAGATTAGGCGGACTCGCATAGTAATGTTTTTCTATGGGTGTTACCCGCGTCAGACGCCGAATGGTCTGATTGTGAGCTAAGGCGTCAATTTCGCAATAGACTGTACCATTAGTGTTGGGGAGATCGGGGTTCAAAACCCAGCCGGGTGTGAAGAGGTCAGTTCTTACTAAATTGTTTATCACTCTCTCTCCAGGCAAATGCTTATTACATTTCCTCTAAATTCCATCTTCCTAATTCCTATTCGTATTTTTCCACCAATAGGAAAGAGATAAGGCAGAAAGAATTTTAAAATTTAGGGGGAATTTATCTTCATTTGATGATGAAGATTAAAAAATCATCTGTTGGGGGAAAAAAGTACAACCCAGCCGGAATTACAACACCAACCTCCTCGTCACCCACAATTAAACAAGGCGAGACTTGAAACGCCTTTAACGACGTGCTCAAGGGTGTGCTATTTTTATTTTGTTACTCTAATAATTCGTGGTCAATAGTACTAGGACCCACATCGTGGCCGCATGGTCTAAGATGATACTCTCGCAATAGATTTGGATTGCAGATGACGGAAATATTGTGGTTCTATTCCGGTCGGGCGTATTATACTGAGGGTGGTTTGCAAATGCAGGTACACTTACTCTAAATTCAGCCTTCCTTATTCCTAATCCACTAACGTAATTAGCACATAATCGTATAACCTGAATGAGTAGGATAGTAAGACGTAGTTCTAAAAAATATATATATACCCAGGACCTTTTGACTGTAGTGGGTGTATTGCGTTTATCCGGGATCGCGATCAACTTAACGTTCACTTACTGTAAAGAAACAAGTTTGTGTAATCAGAATTAACGTAACGTGACGTAACAACTCAAACAAACACAGACAATGGATTTGGACTGTTTGAAAATAAAAGAGTTCACTAAATTGTAACCCAAGTATTTAGGGCTGATTAGGTTGCAAGTACTTGCAATAGAAGCGTTACTGGATACACAAAATAAAGTTTTAACAAGAGACTACGACGTTTTATAGCTGTTGAGACGCTGACGAACTATGAAGAAGAAATCGTCTTCATACAATGAACAAACAAATGAAGTACTAAACAGCCGTGTTGACATGTCTCGCGACATGATTAGTTGGCTAGACCACGTGGTACACTTGGACAACTCTTTTTAAGTTGAGAACGTTAAGTTAACTGAATCGTGATGGCTTCCGTTTAAAAACACAAGGCAACCTTTAGGTCAAGTTGATTGTTAAGTGTACGTTAAATTGATCGTGATCTCGGCACTGTGCTTATTTAAGATTCATGTCGTTCTTTATTTTTTAAACCGTTGTTACACTTAACTAAAGGGTTGTTGACAAGTTGAAACGGGCAAAGGAGGGATAATAATAAGGGTTTGATATATTTATCACCGCGTCTTATTATTCGTTTAGGTTTATAATATATATATATATATATATATAAAATTACTTTAATGGGTCCGGGGTTCAATCCTCGGTCCTGCACAGATTTATCTGATTGCCAAACCCTTCCTTCACCTCTGACAAGACGTGATTAATCACAACTTGTGAATGTGAGGAATGCCAAGCCTCCACCGTGGTTCGGATTCCACGTTAAACTGAAGGTCCTCCATTTCATCTCACAATCACCCTACCACTACACGTTAGCGTAAGTGCGTATAACCCGAACGGGTAGTAAGACGCGGTGCTAATAATAATAATAATTACTTTAATGAGGTAGAAATGAGGAAGGAAGCATATTTAGAGGTAATCTACTAGCATTTGTGTGGAGTAAGAGTGGGAAACAATGTAGGAAGAACCAACCTCATTAGACCTGACCGAGACTCGAACCTTTATCTACCTGTCACCAGCAGGCTAGTTTAACAAGAGAGTGACGTTATAAACTGTTCAGCCACTGAAGCGGGTCTAAATATAATGGAAAATTAGTTTGTAAGAATAATATCCTCTTTGCAGCCGGTCATAAATGAACTTTAGGTTAATAGTTGAGAATCTGGACACTTTGTACATGTGAGAGACTAGCCCTGTCAGATATGATCGTAATGAATTAATGACTAATACGTGCACAGACGAGGTCTAGAAACACTTTCAAACCAGAGTGCACCACAAAAAAAATTATATGGAAAAAAAAGGTGACAACTATAGTAAAAAAAAAAAGGTTAGGTTATTCGAAAACAAGGTGCTTATGATGATATATAGTCCAAATAAGGATGACGATACTGGTGAGAGGAGAAGGCTACATAATAATAATAATAATAATAAAAATAATAATAATAATAATTATTATTATTATTATTATTATTATTATTATTATTATTATTATTATTATTATTATCTACCATTACACATTAGCGTAAGTGCGTACAACCCGAACGGGTAGTACGCACTTACGCTAATGTGTAATGGTAGAGTTATTGTGAGATGAAATGGAGGACCTACAGTTTAACGTGGGATCCGAACCACGGTGGAGGCCTGGCATTCCACACATTCACAAGTTGTGATTAATGCACGTCCTGTCAGAGGTGAAGGAAGGGTTTGGCAATTAGATAAATCTGTGCCGAGACCGAGGATTAAACTCTGGATCCCCAGCACAAAAGTCCGACAACTTACCCCTAGACCGCCAGGTCACCGGCTACATAATGATGAGTTAAATAACCTGTACTGATCACAATACATTGTTAGGATAGTCAAGTTTGACAGATTACAGTAGGCAGAGACATGCAGCGCGAATGGGAGATCCTAGAACCTTGTTCATGGTACTAACTCGCAAACCTAGTGGGAGACGCAGATGGGAGGATAACATTAGAATGGACATGAAAGAGATAGGGTGTAATGAGGTGGACTGGATATAACTATCTCAAGATAGAAATAGGGTGTAATGAGGTGGGCTGGATAGAACTATCTCAAGATAGAAATAGGGTGTAATGAGGTGGGCTGGATAGAACTAGCTCAAGATAGAAATAGGGTGTAATGAGGTGGACTGGATAGAACTAGCTCAAGATAGAAATAGGGTGTAATGAGGTGGACTGGATAGAACTAGCTCAAGATAGGAATAGGTGGGGTAGTTTTGTTAAGTGCGGTGATAAACTTTCTGATTTCTAAAGCCATAGAATAGGTATTATTTCATAGATCTAGTAACTTTTCTGTCAGAAAAGATCCTTCCTATGAAAGTAGGGACTTATCTTCGATGACTATCCTCCCAGTTCTCATGCAAGAGTCCTTAAAGACGCCCCTAGATGACTCTTTTACTTGGGTGTGACACGACAAACAAACAATAAGTACGTAAATTAATTATGCAGTGATCTTTAAAGGGCGGTCACTCTATGGTAGCTTAGAAATCACTCAAGATTTCAAGATTTTTTCACAATAAAATTTATCTGCTACGGAATTATATTTGTTTATGTATATTTTTACTTTCCTCCGCTTCCAGAACTAGAAAAAATATAATCGTTTGTATAAAATACTAGAGTTGAGTCGACTTCAATATTTTACAAGTCCGAATCTTAGAAAATATGATTAAAATAAAAGGAAATAAATAAAGAACTTAAATAAATGTTAAAGTATTGTTTATATTATAATGAATTCTTTATAACACTCAGTTTAGTGTTAAATTGGCGGTATGGGGTCTGGTTTTTAAGTTTGTACTGTAATTATGTTGAGACTGAATCAAAAATAAGAAATATTTTAAGGTCTAAAACAAATTCCAGCTCAAAATCTAATAAACAAGTCTGGATCCTTAAATATTCTTAAGGGTTCACGGTGCCATCAATAATGTAGGCCTATGCACATACAGCATAGGTTGTTATTGACAACTATTATTAATTGTAAAAATTGTGAAATAAATATGTATAGCACGCAATAGGTGTTGTTAAATATCAGTGATTTACAATACGCTGGATGTGCAAAATTAGAATTTGCAGTAATACTTCAAAATATTTTGACTACAGTCTGGTCAGAAGATTTACCAGATTCTCCAAATTTTAAGATTTAGTGACCACCCTATCTATGTTAATGAAATATCATAGTAAGCAGAGCCTAAGATGTTATTGTTATTAAAATAACCATAGAAGCTCCCTTCAAACAAAATAAAAACATGCTTTAAGGGTCGTAAAAAAATTGAATAAATATATATTTAAAAAATTATTTAATTAGTCGCATTAAATAAAGAACAATTTAATAATTTAAATATTACCTTTTTGAATCCCCGTAGTAGGGGTTGAATCACTTAAAAAGAATTCCAGCGCATTTGGCTGACTTGTCTTGTTTGGGGTCATTAATTAAGGTGGGGATGTAGGGTACGCAATAAAAGGCCACTGTATTTGCAGTTTTTATAGCAACCTTTTTTTTTTGTTCGAAATGAATCAAATACTGCTCCAGTAAAAACAGAGTATGATTTTCTTCACACGGTGATATCAACAGTTGTGTAAAATCTGCCATGAGCATTGCGGCATTAGATTATAAAAACTTTTTAAATGAAGAAAAAAATTTGTCATTAAATTCCAGGACACCCTCGACAAATATTCAACAACCACTGAGGTTACCATGTGAGGAAAGTTAAACTCTTATGTTTCTAATGAATAATTTATTTATTTATTCAGGCCAAAATTTATTTTGCTATAAAAAGAATTTTAAAAAATACTTATCTTTTCTAGCATCCCTTACACTGTTCTTTAATTAATGCAAACGCGTTTGATATTTTGTTTTAAATATTTAAAAAGAAAATTCAAATAATTAGCGTAAATCTAATATAAATGCTGAATATATATATGCTGAAATGAGATTAACAAATTAAGCTCCGCAATTATGATTACATTACAATACAAATACAGAACTACACAGATTATAATATGAAAATTTTTTTTTACTACATTTGAATAAAAAATCTACAGTAACAAAATTAGGGCAGGTATAGTGTTAACAGTGGCCAGATTCAAACCAAAAATTAAATGTTTCAAGTCTGATACTAAGATCCGTATGTATAGTCTAGTCTCGGGAATCAACCAATTTCCCAGTATACGAAATAACAAGCAGTTTTAAGTTGAGTGGAGGATCGTTGACGACCGAATTTCGACTATATATAGGGCCCTAAGTAACAGTAACTTAAAGCACGTTAAATACAATTCTACATTTCATGGTAAGTATGTTTCATTCTGATCAAAATCTAGACGCCTTGATAAACAGTAGACGTTCATGCATGAGATACAAAAAAAAATCGTAACAATATCACTAAATCACTGGTAATTGCAGGGGAGTAGATTAGGTGGGAGTATAAGGAATAAGAGCTAAGGGCAGTATTTCTGCAGTTTCTGAATCAAAATATGTTTTGGTGAAAGTAAGTCAAATATTGCTCCATTAGAAGCATATAGTTTAATTTTCTTCATATGGTGATATCAACAGTTATTGAATATCTGTCAAGGGTTGTCCTGGAATTTAATGGCAACTTTTTCTCTTCATTTAAAAAGTTTCTCATCTAATGCCGCTATGTTGATTACAGCTATTAAATAGCACGTCCATCATAGACTCTGCCTTAAAATATGAGTGAAGAATGACCCTGGGCACGGGACGAATCCTGGATAGCTCGGTGGTTAGAGCATTGGCTTACTAAGCCAAAGGTCCCGGGTTCGATTCCCGTGTCCAGGTGTCATTTTTCAATTTTCAGAATATTAAATAACTGTTTATATCACCATGTGAAGAAAATTTAACTCTATGTATCTACTGGAGCAGTATTTGATTTATTTCAAACAAAAAACATTTATAAATAAAAACAGCAAAATTACTTACCTTAACTCGCGTTGCCTACAACCTCACCTTAAGCAATCCCGCAAGGCATTCATGTTGCATGTGGTTACTAGCAGATTGTAGCAAATACAAAAGTGTGTAGGTGTCTAGATTTTATTAGAAAAAAGGTGTATTACCAAAGTGACATATGCAGTTAAAATGTGTCACATTATGCTTCAACACCAGATTGGCTACGGTGAAAAACAAAATATACTGGTGTAGGAAATTTAATCAGTCGGTTAATTCTTTAAGGTATTATTTATTTTGTTAATATCCCATACACGGGGCGATGTTTTCGTAATTAATTCGAAAGAGAGACTTCTATTCAAATAATTATAGTAGTTACCAAGAAATAACCAACAAATTATGAAAAATACAGTAGGGTCAATATTTTCATCCTTGTTTTAAGAATCTTACCAAAAAAATTGGATTTTTGTTCTTCAAAAAATTGTTTGTGTATGTATAAATTGAAAGTTTAGTGTTGTATATGCTTTTTATGTGTATATATATATATATATCTAAGATACATTTACGTGAGATACTTCCCCTCCACCCATTTTTATTTTAAAGAAATTTCATTTTCCTATTCTATGAAATATACGGAAATCGCTTTTGAATTTTCTGTGTAAGAAAACGTGTATATATTCTTCACATGCGTTTGTACTCAAATATGGCTGAAAATTAGGACCAAATTCCGCACAAGTTACCACGAGAGCTACTTGTTTTGCAAATTTGGGTTGTAGTTGGTCGTTCACACGATTTGTACTGATTTCTGTACGAAAACATCAGCCGTATGTCTGGGGAATTACAAACAAACATTTGGAACATAAATTAATATTAGTAAAACAAATTAAATTACATTAAAATTATTAGCCTTTGTAAAAACTTAATTGTGTGATTATTTTAACATATAATTACATTGAGAAAGGATTCCTCTTGATCAATTAATTCTTTTACAACACGATTGTATTATATCCGTTAACTGGGGCATTTATTGTTTAAGAGCTATGAAATTAACAATTAAATTTAATTTTTAATCACGGCGAAAACAAAATCTATATTTATTATATAAAACTAGTGATTACAAAAAAAAAAGATTGAATGGAGTTTTATTAGACAAAGGTTAAATTGTTAATTAGTGTAATACTGGCTGATTAAAATAGTATATGTCAAAGCGCGATTATAGTTATGGCTTTAATTTGGAACTGTAATCACCACAAATATATTACATTTTAATTTTTAAACTAAGACAATACAAAGACAATACAATATTAAGTCCATGCAAATTTTTTTTAGTAATAAACATAGTAAATAATGGATACAAATCAACTTGGTAACATTTAACATCATACAGGCAGTGTTTCAACTTATTAATATCTAATACTAGATAATATATTAAACATTTCAATGAAAACAAATAAACTATGTATATTTATAATCTTCCAATGCATGCATAATTTACGATAGTCATGCTTTAAACTAACAAGTAACAAGCACAAGCAATTACCATACAAGTGGTCCAAAATGGCTTTTTTTATATTTGGCGTATATATTCGATAACTTAAATACTTCATGCTATCCAAGCTAAGTGTTAAGGAGTCTTAAGGTGGGTGTATAAGGAACGCGAAAAAAGGGCAAAGTTTTTATGGAAAAACTTTTTTTTGGCCAAAATAAATAAAAAATTGTTTCAATACAGAGAGCTTAATTTTCTTCACAGAGTGATGTCAATAGTTGTTGAATATCTGTCAGGAGCAAAGCGGCATTAGATGATGAACTTTTTAAACGAAGAGGAAAAAGTTGTTATGAAATTTTATGACACCCATGAAAGATATTCAAGAACGGTTGAGTTCACCATGTGATTTTATCTTAGCACAGCATCTTACTACCCATTTGGGTTGAATACACTTATGTACTAATTACGCTAATAATTTTAGGGATGAGGAAGGTTATATTTATAGGTACAACCGCTTTTGCGTGGAGGGAGAATGGAAAAACCATTTTGGAAAAAACTACCCGCAGTTCACCCGACCGAGATTCGAACCTAGATCTCCCCGTCATTGGCAGTCTAGCCTACTGCGAGATTAGCGCGTCAGACCACGCGGCCACCGAAGTGTGTTGAAGAAGATTAGACTATGTTTGTACTGAAGAAATATTGTATTTCTTTTGACAAAAAAAAAAGTTTGGATATAAAAAAAAAGGACCGACCTTTTATCACGTTCCCTAAACTATCAATTTAAAAAACGACACACTTATTATGTGTTTATAGTTGTGATTTTTTTAAAAGATAAATGCCTTAAGAATTCACAGTGAAGTAATAAATAATACTCAGACATAAAAAAGAAAGTACAATAATTATGTCAAACCTTGGGTATTATAAAAAAAAAGTGCTGCCAGAAGAATGGCTCAGTGGTTTCCAGTCTTGAATCTCAGTCATAAGGTCTGAGTTCGAATCTCTTCTGATGACATTGAGGTAGTCTGTTCCACAATGTGCTTTTCAATATTTTATCCAGAAAAAAATGCGGATACATTTTTGCTACAAATTTGCTTTCCTTCTCTTGTTCACTAATATAAAGGATAAAATGTATTTTTTTAAATGTAATCCAAGGTGATAGATTATCATTACCAAAAATGTATTATTTATATACTGCTAATCAGTATTCTGTAAAAAAAAAATATGAGTTTTTCATCAAGACGTTTTAAAAATACTTATTGTTATCAGACAAATAACCTTAAAATGAATTTCCACACGAGCTCTTTTGTCTCTTTTGAAAATATATTTGACTTTAATGAAATTTAATGAGAGATATTTTTAAAATACTGAGAAAAGGTTTCATCAATTTCCAGGATACTCACTATTCAACACTCAAGTAACACTCAAGAACTGTTGAGATTATTATGTGTAAAAATTAAACTAGGTTTGTCTAATGAAATGATAGCTATTTTATTTATTGTGGTCCAAAATAAATTTCGTTAAAATATTACTAAGCACCGCGTCAGGTTATAAGCATGTATGGTAATTACTCAAATGGGGTAGGGATGAGGAAGGAAGCATTTTAGAGGTAATATACCCGCATTTGCGTGGAAGAAGCGTGGGAAACCATTGTGGAAAAACAACCCATTGTAGACCTGCCTGGGATTCGAACCCCGGCCTCTCCATCATCAGCAGACCAGTTTAGCACGAGATTGACGGCTTAAACCATTCTTCTCCGGAAGCGGGTCAAGTTTTGTTTGAAAAATTACATACTTAATCACGCCGTTCATTTACGGGGTAGGCTAGAAAACTGTGAATATAGCTCTAAAAACAATTCCGTTCTTAATCCATCCTCACTAACTTTCGCCACACTTCCTTATCCTTATAAATTCCCTTCGCTTCAACCACATCCATACAATGAGTCAACCATGTTCTTTTATTCTTAAAACTCTTAATGTTTCTCTTTTCCCCACATGCGTCTACAACATTTTACCACGTCTTACAAGGTCTACTACTCCTTCCTTTGAATCCACATACTCTACCTACATATATTTGCTTCATCACTCGATCCATTCTCATCCTCTCAACATGCCCAAACCAACGAAAGACACTTATTTCACATTGAACTATTGTATTCCCTTTCAAACCGCACTCCTCCAGCAACCATCATTGATGACTCTGCCCATACGAGTTTTCCCACACACATTTCTTAGATACCTCATTCCAACCACATTCTCCCAGCTCTTGTGTTCCTCCCGACAAACCTACGCTTCACATCACATCACAAAATTAAACTGCAAAAATTACTGCCCTTAACTCACATTCCCTTCCATCCACCTTAAGGGAAACATAGCACGCCCCAAATAATCTGACGATGACTGAAATGGAATTAATCCGCTCTTACATTCAGGAAGCGAAGAGGGCGTATTCTGTGTACCAAACTGCACAGTCGAGAGATCAAGAGCATCATCACCCCCCCCCACCTTGTGTGTGCTCAAGGAAGCCAAGACATGCCACGCTGGGTTGGAGTCGCGTTAAAGCACACGTCACCCTCAATACCAACTGACAGACACATGTAGGTATATATGTGACACTCGACTGGGTACCTCTCTACAAGACTTCTTCATAATCGTTAAGAGTACTTGGATATTCCCCGCGTGTTTACATGTGTGTGTGTATGTTTTTACAGATATACACTTACGGCACTTCTTTGGCAAGGAAGGGTGAAAAAATAACCTGTTTCGAGTTGAGAGACGCATGGTTCACACACCAAGAGAACGTCTAATCTGGCTGCTATGCATCACTCCTCCTGAGATCAATTTCAAATTCCTACATCCAAGCTGCGAGCTAGAAACCAGACAGTGTCAAAGAGAGTTGCCAAGGTAAGCAGAGATTGTGTAAACTGTAGCTGCGATATGTTCTAGTCCCTCAGTAGAACACTCATTGGCCAGGTATTCACAAATACATACCCTTAGTAGGTACAAATACAGCGTATTATTGGTGGAATAAGAAGGTGAAAACATATCACGAGTAAAGTTTTAACAAGCTCTGCTTATTGTGGAACACTCCACGACAGGACACTGCCAACACCCCCCCCCCCCTCCCCCCTCCAGAAATTAGTTTGAAAAAAACATTAGTGAGATTACTTTGAAGAACCCATCTAATAAAAGATTAACCGGGAAATTAGATACAAGATTATGCTCCAAAAAGAAAAGTATCGAAGGACAGTTTACTGTATTCTTTATTCGACAACAGAGAAAATGGGTCAGCTTACAAGTCTTTTAATTTTAAAATATCTATTTTTCAATTTTGTGGTATTTTAAAAATACAGTACGAGGGTTTCATTGGCCTTTATTCCAATGTGTTTTTTTTAAAGAAGATATATATAAAAAAAAGACACTATGATTCGTGACTAGTTCAAGTTGTATTACTTAAGTTTGGTATTGTCTGAAGATATTTTAGTAAGCATCAAGAAGAAACAATAAGCTGCATTATTCATGCCTAATAATGTTTATTGCATTAATAAGAGCAAAATATCACAAAGAAAATTATTCAATACCACTTAACGTTATCAAATATTTCACATTTTGCTATGATGATTGATAAAATAATGTTCTAAAGTGGCCCTGCGAAGCTTGAGTAGGAATACATTCTAAACATTCAACATGAAACATTTAATATGCAGGAATACATCTAACCAGATTACCGTGAGTAGTTATAATTTTGGAAACTGCCAAAATTCACAAAACATTTTGGTGATGAAGTCAGAATTCACTTCAGAGGGCACTTGGGATGATTTTTCCTATAAGATTTTCCCCTTCTCTCTTCATGCAAATAAATGTATATTTCCTTTAAATTCTATCCATCCCATAAATGTTATTTAATGCGTGTAGCCCAGACAGGTAGTAGAATTCAGTGAATGCAATAATTAAAAAAAAATATTATATGGAACGCTTGTAGGTTATCAAAGGGGTTGAGATGGTATCAAAAACAAAAATATGAGTAAACCCTACAAAAGGTTGGAAGCCAGCGAGGTAAAGTATGTTAGAATTTCAAAACTTAATGAATACCAACTAACTAACTTAAGTTACTTTCACATTAAAGATCTAGTACTTAAAAGAACAAGTATTCCAGTGTGTGGTGACACCTACATGCAAATGCAGGTACACTTTATTTAAATTCAACCTTCCCCATATCTAGCTCACTAGCATAATTAGTACATATGCGTATAATCTGAAACAGCCGCGGTGATAAAAAAAAAAAATTCAAGATAAAACACACACACACAGTAATTGACACCATTAATTGATCACTGTAAAGGAAAAGATCCAATTTCACGAATGATGTTTTTTTGTCCATGCAAGAAATCAAATCTAGGACCCTTAATTTTAATGATATTTGCACTACCGACTTTGTTAAGGTGTTAAGACTATTTAAAATTAAAAACAATATTTTTTTTTGTAAACTATTAATTACATTTATATAAATAGGAACCCAGACCAGACTTTTTTAATAACTCAAATCATTCTGGTTCTTAAGTGAAGAGCGACAAAACCCAGAGTGAATAAACAAACAGCCCCTTCTCTAGTTACAATGAAATAATAATGACAGCAGGCTATAAAGAGTATTGAAAATTAAAAAACCAAGCTTGAAAAAAAATTAAAAAAATAATAATAATGATGCGGCAGTGAAATAATTTGAGGCTACATTAACCTAAAAGCCAATAGGCCCTTCCTTACCTATAGACAAGTTTACTAAAGTTTGAAGTAGGGGTGTGCAAAGTCCAATTTTTCAATTCAAAGTGAGCTCGAATTGAATAAACTAAACATTCTCGAAGCCAAAGCGATGTTTTAATATTTAAGTTAGTTGTTTTACGCACGAAAATATATTATAGTTTTTTTAAAATCACTTTATGCACTAAAATCACTTGGAATGCGTTATTTTAAAATTGTTTGCAATATTTTGTTTTAATTTACCGGATCAAGTTATTATCACAGCTTAGAATTGAACTACTTTAAATTTTGCTCACATGAATATTAATTTGCAGTCTATATAACATATCATAATGACAAAATAATAGCTTATAATAATAATTAAAAAAAAGCTGTTAATGTTTTTATTTGGTGAAGCTCTGTAATTGTCAAAGTAGGATTTTTTATTTTGTTTCTTTAGGCAGGGTTGAAGCTAATATTTTTTACAAAGCCAAGTGAAGTTTTGAAGCTTCCACACCCCTAGTCTAAATTTAAAGGTGCGCCACACATCTGGATTATCACAAAGTGAGACCAATCACTTCTAGTCTATTCCCAGACACCTGCACCATGTGCTTTTACTTAAAGTACATAGTCGAGATTCAAACTAGACACTGTTATAATCAAGGATTTCTGACAAAGTATCAAGCAAAAGCAACTTTATAAATCACATGTAAGGAACGTTGGTAAATATTAACAGTCAATCACGCAAAATCTATAAGGCTATATGATACAATAATTGAAAACATTTGTTAAAAACACATTAAGTCCGTCATGGCACAGGATTTGAAAACTATTTAGTTTGGCTTTTATAAACAAAATTGAATATCTACATACATACATAAAAAAACATGTTATTGATTCAATAACACTGAATGAGTGTTTAGTTCACTTCAATTAATTACACTTTAATCAAAAATATACTATGAGTGGTTTTTTTTCATAGGCTAAAAAATATAATTCACCTTATTTAAAAAATATATATTTAATTGAGTAATGTAGAATAGTGTCTTTTTTGTTCAAACTAAAATTATGACTATGTGAATTAACTTAAATACAATAATATTCCTACATAATCAATTTAACTCTCCATTTGGGTGTTTACAAGTTTAACTCTTTGGAAAAAAATAAAACCTTTAATTATTGACACACTTAATACTTGATTATTTTATTATTTTGAATGTGAAATGGTAAATTTGATAACCCATCTGCATAAAAACTGCTAGATATCATTGACAATATGTGAGTTTACCATTTTAGTTCAAAGTGGTTCAAAATAACCATAATACATGGTATAAGAACTTTAATGCAAATCAGATAAATGAAGTATAAAAAAAATATATACTAGCTTTGATCTGCTTCGGTGGATGCATGGTCTAAGACGTCCTTCTCACAAGAGACTGGAATGCCGATAACAAGGAGATCAGCGTTTCAACCCTGATCGGGTGTACTGAGGGATTTTTTCCTAAATTGTTTCTGATTATCTCCATGAAAATGAGGACACACTGTGATTTAATTCAAATTACTCATCCATAGCAAAGTTGTATATTAGTACATTGCATAAAACTCAAACAAGTAGCTAGACGCGGTGTTAAAAAAATTATGTAAAGTAAGAAAAGAACTGTATTTCCTAAAATTATTTTTAGGATATTATTGACATTTGTGTAAAATAAATAATGTAAAGACTTTTAAATGGCATGACTACGATGGGAAATGGTGAAAGCTAATTTTATTGGCTGGATAAAACGTGTCTGCGGGTGTGTATGGTGGTGTGGTGTGTGTGTTTTATATTCTAGTTTATGGTTTATCCATTAGGGGGCTGTAGGGAGTCTGTAGATGGGAGAGTACTCTAGTTATAGCTTTATTTATCTGTACATTAAAAGTATGGGTTATTAACAGCCTAAAATAATGAAAAGAAGGTAACATTTTAGAGTAAGTGCTAACACATTAGCATGGAGAGGAGATGGGAAAATCAGTGTGATAAATTACATATGGACCCCGCCCGACCAGTATTGAACCTCGACTCCCCTGTCAATGGCAAACCAATCTATTGCGAGCCTAGCACATAGGGCTACATGTTCACCGGTGTGGGTCTCTAACAATATCAACATCCAGGTTATTCCTACTGGCAGAAAAAGTGAGGGGTCAAAGTCATATTGACCAACTTTGCAGCTTACAAAATTTGGCAACACCTTCATAAGAAACAAGTCTAATTGGGCTACTCAGAGGCAAAAATGATAATTCCATATGTTTGAGAAATTCTTTAATTTGGTACCTCAAGTAGTGGTTGATGAGGAAATTTTCTTAAACCAAAATTACCCACTCCATAACTCCCATCAAAGAGGTGGCAGCACTGTGTATGGCTTTGAATGTCGTTCATATGCTCACATCATGAATAACATCAATTTTCTCCACAATTTTGTTTTGGGGATTAAATCATTTTGACTTATGAGTGGCTCAATCGTATAATACCTGTTTTCTGAACATTGTAACCACACTAGGTAGACAACGTTGACAGGTTATTCTAGATCTGATGCTCGAAGTGCACACGCAAAGACTCACCTGGCTAAGCGGTCGGATCCGGTCCTGGATGCTCTTCTCCGCCTGGAGTGCAGACGGTGGTGGGTGATCTGGCGTTGGTGGTTGTTGATAGTGGGTGGGGCTAGACGGGGCCGCCACCCCCTTACGACTGGTCGGCGTCACGGCGGATCCCCTCCTCGCGGTACCCGAACCTTCCTCAGAAGGCTTTCCTGTGACGACTTGAGGGTGATGTACGCGCTCGACACAAACTTTGGATGATTTTCACCTTCGGAGGCTGCGCCCCCGGAGGCAGTTACCGAAGGGGAAGCCGACAGCGACGAGTTACCCCCGGCCCCGGGGCCTCGGAAGAGTACCCTATTGGTTCATAGTTCTCGTATGCGCGATCAGTAGTATAGTGCCTTCGTAATTTCCGGCGTGGGTTTGTTGTCCTTATCGGGACATTCTCATACATGGAGGTTATGGCAACCGGTTGGTGCTGACTGGCGTTGACTAGTTGAGGTTTCCTGTTCTCGTCAGACTCTTCCCCTCGCCCCCGCATAGAGAACCCCTGGGGGGAGTCAGACGTGTGAAGGAGGCTGTGTCGTAACTTCATGTCCACATACTGGTCGACGCTGCGACCCTGACGGAGAAGGGCGTCACGGCGTCCGGCGCCCGGATGCCCTTGCATCTCCTCCAGGTCACATTGGCTGCGGACGCCACTTCGCGCCAGGAACAGGTACTCGTAGGCGCTACTGCCCCCACCCCCAGAGCCAGAGAGGGAACCTCCGTCTGCCTGACATGGTCATGGTGGGCTGCAGGTGCGTGGGGGAGACAGAGAGGTTCCGTCGGGGGGGTTTCTTAGGCGGCGTCGGCTGTAACAATGCAAATATTCGCTGTAATTACCTGACACTACCACCAACAGCTGGAAAGCAATAAATGAGCTATAACAGACGCAAATTAAGTTCCATACAACGAGAGGGACAGACTGAATTGTAAAACTCACTTTTTTTAGTTTAGGGGACACATAAAATGTTAAAATCCATCATAACTTCTGGACAGGAAATGTTCACTATAACAATACTTTCTCTACACAAGAAAGTAAAAGTGAAACCATGAGGTACTCACCGACACTTTGCTATTTGATCCCGGGCTGTGCGCGTGACCTGCAACCATGGGCATGTAGACGCCACCCGTGCTTGATGTGGCAGAGCTCACACTCATCTGATCAGGGTCCCGGTGAGGGTGTGATGGTGTATGGTGCTGATGGTATGGCGATAGGTCCTCGGACAGGTAACTACCGTCCGACAGGGCCTTGGGTACCGGAGGGCTCTGGTAGAATACCCCGTCAGCCGTACTCCTAGAAAGGGAGGAGAGTAAACACATGGGGTTTGTCATGCTCTTTCTATAAAATTGCTGATAATTTCCTTGAAAATTAATCCTTATTATCCTGCTACCTCTAACAAATAATAACCCATATAGGGGTTAGGGGGGGGGGGGGGGGGGGACGCAAACTAAACAGAAAACCACTTAGGGAAACCCACTCTAATTCACCCGGGCGGGATTTGAGCCCTGATTTCACCAACGCCGGCCATCCAGTTCTACACAAGAGTGACATAATACCACCGATGTTAGTTAAAAAAATGTTAAGTTATCAGATATTTTTTGTGGTTTTTCTTTTCTGCTTATGTTTGGTAATGTTTTTTGAGGGTGTATAAAGGGGAAAGAGATAGAAAGGAAGGCGAGAAGTGGAAATTGAGTAAACATTCAGGCATAGAACATCTGAATTAAATATAATATACTTTTCTTACAAAAATACCTAAGAAAATATGTCAAACTATGTCAAATGTGTAATAAAGTAATATATTTAAATCAAATATTAATCCCATTATAGTTTTTTACTTACAAAGAGGACAGGACAGGCCCAAGGGTTTAATGTGCCCCAGTTGTATTCTGTACAGCATAAATAAACTGCACCCCCTGCGAGATGCAAAATATTAATAATAATAGGGTGCCAAAATAATGGGCAGAAATAAACAATAAAAATAATACAAGAGTTAAATAAAAAAAAAGTTGTGACACCAGTGCCATTTAATCAATGCATACAAAAGTATAATCTCTTCTTCTCTTCCAGTTTCTCTTGATATTTTCATACCTTATAATAAAATATCAAAGTGATTCACTGACAAAGCAACTCCGCTTGACATAAAATTATAAAAGTGATAATGTTGTTAGTAAATATTTTGATATATATTATTTTAATCTATATTAATAAATATTAAGGAGTTTTGTCTGCCTGTCATGAGCATTGCGCGATATCATTCGCATGCAGTGGTCTGAAATTTTAAAATTAGTAGCCCTGTGCACAAATATGTGCACCTTGAAACTGGAATTTTGGATAAGATATTTTTAAAGAGTCCAATTTTTATAGGAAGAACCTTATCCAACAGCTATAAAAGTTAATAAACCTTTATTACATTCATAGCTTATGAATATATATTAAAAAAAAGTTGAGGGTCATGGATCTGAAACAAATATTTGGACATGTTAGTTGTTGCAACTGTATGATCAATGCCTTGCAGGTTGCCTACTTCCTATTAGATCATGAAAAAAACTAGTATTAGTAATGTAATTGTTTTGTAGATCAAACCGATTTTAAGGGTAGGTAAGAGGCTTTAAAGTTAGTCCTACCGTTTATAACACAACGGGAGTGTCTATAAATTGTCACACGAGAATACAAGTGTTCTATCTCCAAAAGTGTTAAATTTGAGCTATTTGGTGTTTACGTCTATTTAGAATGCATATGGTTCACCTGCGGTGAAATTGAGACTACTATATAATTACATAAGAGTATACAAACTCGAGTCGTCATCTAATAATATTGGTTTTATACACATGGTCAAACTTCAATGCTCTTTTACACAAAAGTGAAAAATTGGACATAGAACACTTACATTCTCGGGTGATGAAATGTCGAGCTATTCCTACAGAATGTTTAGCAAAGATTTTTTTTTTTTTATTTTAAGTATTTTAAGAGCAAACATATATTATTTCAAATTTCCAAAAAAGAGTGAAATGTTAGATTGTTCTAGAAGGCTATAAAAGAAAGGTGTGCAAATCTATTCTATAAATGGAGAAAGCAAAGTTTGCTTGTCAAGCGGTTTATAATGAGCTCTTCAACAGAAAAAATGAAGAAATTTAACAAGTGCAAACAGTGAGGCCCGAGTCAACAGGAACAGTTTTCCAACCAAAGCCTTACAGCCGTATCATATTTTAATTTAATGAGGATGAACGCCAACATTGAGCTCTGGTTAAAGTTGACGCATCACATAGAGCGTGTCCAAAAAATTGCTAACAAAACACCTTGTGTGAAAACTAGCTTGTAACTATGTAAAGACCCGATTCGATGACCACATGGTTTAAGGAATCACTCTCGCAATAGACTGGACTGTCGATGAAGGGGAGATCAGTGTTCGATGCCGGTCGGGTGAACTGAGGGTGGTTTTTCCTACATGGTTTTATATTCTCCTTTCATGCAAATATGGGAACACTCTATTTAAATTCAACTTTCCTCATTAAAATAAGTAGTTTGTATGCGAATAGCCCGAACGGGAAGTAAATAAGACATGGTAATAAAAATATGAGTAAAGGACGTAATATTACTCTGGCATCTTTGTTTAGACACACATTCAAAGTTACAACGTGGAATCATATGGGTATAGAGGGCATATGAAACACATGTTTATTAGGATTTGTAAGGCACTAGCATACTTTGAGATGTAACTCGAAATGTTCTTGTGGGGATGACAGAAAGTTGAAACCAGTTATTAAAGAGAATCTTCAAGCAAGCACTATAAAACATGGAATGATATTAAAGATATGGTAAAGTAAATGCCTAACAACTATTGTGACGTACAGCTGACAAAGCTAGGATTATAACCAGTTTCCCTTTTTAAATCAATGCAAACAAGCAATTCAGGTCGAATGGTAGAACGGTTTTCCTTCTAATCTCAACTCTATATATATATTCGGCCCTTGACATACTACAAATTAAAGGTAATAACATTTTATTCCAAGCTGTGCTATAGTTACAACCTGACTCACTAAGCCGTGGCATGTTGGAAAAATGATCTAAAAGTCATCGATTTGATTCCCCTAGAGGCCCAAAAATATAAATTTTAAATTGTATTTGTTTTCCCTGATCATGTAATGAGGACGGAAAAGAGAGAATATCAGAGAGAATGATGGAGATGAAGTACGAAGGAAAAAAGGCCATAAGGGAGACCAAGAAAAAAAATGGGCAGTGCAGATAATAGAAATTGTAGGAGTGAAAGGAGAAGAATGGAAGTGATTAAAGGAAAAAGGATGGTGGAAGGCGAGAAAAAAAACTGGAAGCATTTTACTAAACCGATCCGGCCACTGTTGTTGTTGTTGTTGTTGTTGATGATTGATGATGATGATGAATATAATTTGTGTGCTCTAATAAGGTGGTAAATTAATCTGAGATTTGGTGATGGAGATGGTAGTAGTTGGTTTTGTGACTGTCCAAGAATTGAATATATGAATAATGTGATGTACTGTGTCTCTTTTATTTATCCTTTGATCCCCCCCTTCCGCAGTAATGAACTTTAATTTCAAGCTGATAGTTCAAGTTTGTGAAATTTTATTGTATTTATATTTTTACTTAGAGGTATTATCCCATAAAATCTGTTTGAAAAAAATTATTTCTAAACACATGATAATTGATTAAAAAGCGTTTACTTATAAAATCGTTGTTCATTTCAAAAATTTTAAAAAAAATGATGGCAAGTGTACAATGATTTAGATGCTTTAAAAAAAATTAATATAGACATCTGGTTTTCTGAAATGATACTGTCATTCAAAATACCTTCAATTAGTGAAATTCCTAAGCCATTATTAACCTAAAGCTTCGTACACAATTTTAACCAAGATAAACATCCAAAGTATAGAAGTGAAAGGTTCTTTCATACTTGCCAAAAGTTGATGTATTTTACACTTATAAACTATGCAGACATACCTTTTTAAAAAAAATATATTTCAAAACTCACTACATTATTCAAAAGATGTTTTCAAAAGTTGAGTGAATAATTTGAGGTATTTTAATTAACTCGAAAGAGGTTGCCATTAATGAACTTTGTTAAGATTCTCCCGCTAACGAGACCTGTGAGTGATGCTACTGAAGCAGAATGACGCAGGCTACATAGTCAAACACAAATTTATTCAACAAATTAATACAGCTTGTGGGAATAAAATAAACCAAGATAAGTTTTTCTGAACAGTTCTTTGAACTATGAGGAACTAGAGAGGAATTTTGTTTCATGTTGACTCGCATTTATGATTTAAAAAGTGCTTGTAAGACTCCTTCGATTTAAATCCTTTGAACTCCTTTAGAAAAGAAGTGATTTGGAAATTATTTTTCTATAGTCTATTCTTTTTTGGTCTAGAACGAGAATGTGTTTCTTTAAAGTATAGCTTGAGGGGAGTGGACATAGTTTGAGGGGAGCGGACACAGCTTTGAGGGGAGAGGACATAGCTTTGAGGGAAGCGGACACAGCTTTGAGGAGAGAGGATATAGCTTGAGGGGAGCGAACAAAGCTTTGAGGGGAGAGGACATAGCTTTGAGGGAGAGGACATAGCTTTGAGGGAAGCGGACAAATCTTTGAGGGGAGAGGACAAATCTTTGAGGGGAGAAGACAAATCTTTGAGGAAGAATGTGAGGAGAGCGACATAGCTTTGAGGGAAGCGGACACAACTTTGAGGAGAGAGGACATAGCTTGAGGGGAGCGAACAAAGCTTTGAGGGGAGAGGACATAGTTTGAGGGGAGCGGACAAAGCTTTGAGGGGAGAGGACATAGCTTTGAGGGAAGCGGACACAGCTTTGAGGAGAGAGGACATAGCTTGAGGGGAGCGAAACAAAGCTTTGAGGGGAGAGGACATAGCTTTGAGGGAAGCGGACAAAGCTTTGAGGGGAGAGGACATAGATTTGAGGGAAGCGGACACAGCTTTGAGGAGAGAGGACATAGTTTGAGGGGAGCGAACAAAGCTTTGAGGGGAGATGACACAGCTTTGAGGGAAGCGGACACAGCTTTGAGGAAAGCGGACACAGCTTTGAGGAAAGAGGATATAGCTTGAGGAGAAAGGATATAGCTTGAGAGAGGAAAGGATATAGCTTGAGAGAGAGGATATAGCTTGAGGAGAGAGGATATAGCTTGAGGAGAGAGGATATAGCTTGAGGAGAGAGGATATAGCTTGAGGAGAGAGGATATAGCTTGAGGAGAGAGGATATAGCTTGAGCATAGTGGATATAGCTTGAGGGGAGCGGACATAGCTTGAGGGGAAGGACATAGCTTGAGGGGATAGGACAAAGCTTGAGGGGAGTGGACATAGATTGAGGGGAGTGAACATAGCTTTAACAGGAGCTGAGTGGACTTGATCCTGAGCTGAGCGGAGTTGTTTGTGCCTGAGCCTAGCGGAGATGGTCAGATTGGAGTGAACTTGGTTTGAGCCGAATGGACTTGAGCTTAACCTAGCGGAGATGGCCAGAGTGGAATAGACTTAACCTGAGAGAAGCGGAGCAGATCCAATATGCCACAGCTTTTAAGGTACTCACCCTGACGCGATGGATGCCCCTGACATCCTCTCGCCCCCCGAGTTGTGGTAGAACTCCCACTGTGTTGGGGAGGTACCGGGCGAAGAGTCTTCCATCCCTCGACGCCGGCCCTGGGGATCACTCTTACATTTTCATAAGGACTACCCAGCCCGCTCGCATCCGGCACCGGGATGGGAGGCAGAGGGGGATGACTGGCGCTATCGCGGTCTTCTGGGTCCGCTGCCCGGCTACCAGAGCTACCGACACCACCTCTAGGAGTACCTGCGCCACATCGGTGGTCTGAGGACAAGGACAAATAACAAATTAATCACAATTCAACCCAACAAGTTTTGTAAAATAAGAGAAAATAAAAAGGTTTGTTTTAAGTCGTCAGAGAAACAAAAGATAAGCTTACGTACTCTTGATAATGTCGGTGATGTCCTGAGTAACGTGTTTGGGGAATTGGCCTAGGAGATCCATGACAGTGTTCCTCTGAGCGTCCCTGGCACCGAGATCGACGCCGGCATCCAGCAGCGTCCTCACCACCTCCACCTTGCCACATAGGGCGGCCTCGTGCAGCGCCGTACCGCCGCCAGTCCGCACGTTCACGTCCAGGCCGGCAGAGAGGAGAACCTCCACCACAGCCCTGCGGACAAACAGGAGCAGCGACAGCTTAAACTATCGACCTCATAAGGGCTGTCAGGGAGACGTCGGTGTGGTCCTGCCACGGCCGAGAGCGCTAAGACACACTGTAGATATATTGATAAAGATGAGACGTCGGCATGCTCCTGCCACGGCCGAGAGCGCTAAGACACACTGTGGATATATTGAGGAAGATGAGACGTCGGTATGGTCCTGCCACGGCCGAGAGCACTAAGACACACTGTTTATATATTGAGAAAGATGAGACGTCGGTATGGTCCTGCCACGGCCGAGAGCGCTAAGACACACTGTAGATATATTGATAAAGATGAGACGTCGGCATGGTCCTGCCACGGCCGAGAGCACTAAGACACACTGTTTATATATTGAGAAAGATGAGACGTCGGTATGGTCCTGCCACGGCCGAGAGCGCTAAGACACACTGTAGATATATTGATAAAGATGAGACGTCGGCATGGTCCTGCCACGGCCGAGAGCGCTAAGACACACTGTAGATATATTGAGAAATATGAGACGTCGGCATGGTCCTGCCACGGCCGAGAGCGCTAAGACACACTGTAGATATATTGAGAAATATGAGACGTCGGCATGGTCCTGCCACGGCCGAGAGCGCTAAGACACACTGTAGATATATTGAGAAATATGAGACGTCGGCATGGTCCTGCCACGGCCGAGAGCGCTAAGACACACTGTAGATATATTGAGAAAGATGAGACGTCGGCATGGTCCTGCCACGGCCGAGAGCGCTAAGACACACTGTAGATATATTGATAAAGATGAGACGTCGGCATGGTCCTGCCACGGCCGAGAGCACTAAGACACACTGTTTATATATTGAGAAAGATGAGACGTCGGTATGGTCCTGCCACGGCCGAGAGCGCTAAGACACACTGTAGATATATTGAGAAAGATGAGACGTCGGTGTGGTCCTGCCACGGCCGAGAGCGCTAAGACACACTGTAGATATATTGAGAAAGATGAGACGTCGGTGTGGTCCTGCCACGGCCGAGAGCGCTAAGACACACTGTAGATATATTGAGAAAGATGAGACGTCGGTGTGGTCCTGCCACGGCCGAGAGCGCTAAGACACACTGTAGATATATTGAGAAAGATGAGACGTCAGTATGGTCTTGCCACGGCATAGCTCTCGCAATAGACTGGGATACCGATAACAAGAAGATCGGGGTTCAAATCTCGGACGGGTGTAGAAGGGATGTTTTCCCTAAATGGTTTATCCCGCTTCCTATAAGCAAATTCGGGTACATTTCCTCTAAATTCAGCCTTCATATTCCCTAATATACTAGCCCAATTCGTAAATATGTGCATAATCTGAACGGGTAAAAAGACGCGGTGTAAACAACAAAAACGCGCCCTTCCACCTTCACAGGTGCAATGTTGTGCGGTACGGGGTGTAATCTACCAGGGCCTAACATGATTGTTTGATTCAAATCCGCCCAGCGGCGATTAATATTGAATGAACCTCTTCCCCTTTCAGCACCGCGGGATTCCTCGCGCGCCAGATCCTAATGCTCAGCTCATCCAATCCCGTGGGACTACATAACACATGTGTGAGCACATGTGCACACATGTAGAAACGCACGCCCTTTCGACACACCCAGCGGAAAATGTTACGACAATATTGCCAGAGGCAAGAATCTGGCCGTTAATGGCAAGTTCATCGCAGGTGGATGAATAATGGTCAACCAATCAAAGCTGGTAATAGTAATAGTTGTAGTAGTTTCTGATGGACATATTTCTTCACTTAAATGTTAATTTGCATTACTGAAATATTATGTGTCATTATTATTAAAAGTAAAAGATGTCTAGAAATGTGTCCATTAATGTATATGTTGTCTTCATTAAACATGTAATGGTCTTTTTTCAATAAAATGTAAAGTTGCTTCATTAACTGTAAATGTGCTTCTCATTGAAACATTAAATAGTATTCTTCATTAAAACAGTAAATGTGTCTTTCCTTCATATTGAAAACATGTAAATACTATAGATCATGGGTATCCATTAAATCCCATTGTTAAATATGTGTCTTTCATTCTTTAAATGTAGAAACATGTTATAATAATGTAATTCCGAACTTTTCTTCATTAAAACATGTAAATGTGTCTTTCTCTTAACATTAAAATATGTAAAATGTATTATCTTTCTTTATAAAATATGTAAATGTTCATTGACAACTTTAATATATATTTATCTTCAATGGAACATTTAGATAATATTTTCTTCAGTGACATACTTAAACATGTCTTTCTTCACTAAAACATGCGTGTGTATTTGTCTTCAGAAAAAATGAAGATATATTTTATTTTGGGGCCATACCGGGGGGGGGGGGGAGATGTTGGATGTTAGAGAAGGGGGCTGAACTCCTCCCCTCATAAAAAGTTTTAATAATAGTGTATTGTTTGAATTACTCCTCAATAGTTAGGCCAGTAGTTTATTGGTGTCTTGAAATAATTATTAAAACATATAAGCCATAGCTTGTTTTAAAATAACTGTAAATTTTTCAAGAAAAAATTTGATCAAAAAATAATACATACATACAGTGGTTGATTTCTAAAAATTTAAGTACCGGAACGCCCTACCGGGGGATCTAGCCCCCTCCTGAATTAGAAAAAATAAATTAAAGCTTCAATCCCCCACCAAAACTCTCTCAAGGTTGCTTCTCTACCACTGATACACCTTGTGGTGAAAGAAAACAAAATTGTGTGGGGGGGGTTTAGGGACGTATCTGTCATTGTTGGGCACATAAACTATTGTTGACCTAAATAGCTAATTTTTAAATAAAGCACCGCGCTTATGTATTTAATTGATTGCTAATCACATTTTCTAAAGAAATTTATTCTGAATTTCGTGTTTGCCATTAATAGAGGTACCGGAACCCGTTCCGCCGCGTTCAATCGGAAGTTAAGAACTGTTGTGTGTGTGTGTGTGTGTGTGTGTTATATATATATATATATATATTGACGCTTCCTGTTGGCGGACTTCAAAACAAGCCGCTATAGGGGAATCCCCACCAACATTCCTCTGCGTATAACTTTGGTCTTTCTCATACAAACTTAAGACGTGTCCTTAGTCCGACACCTTACTCAGTCGGTAGCGTGTCTGTCTACTTTACCCTTTCACAGTGATGAATTAACGGCCGGGGGCTGGATGTTGTGTCTGGTCTAGATTTAAGTTAGTTTGTAAGCCGCGTACTGATATAATCAGTAAGTTTAGGAAGTGCACGTTAAATAACTCAAAAAATTAATTAAATAGACGTGTCATTCCTCATTTACCCAAATAGACGTATATTTCCTTGGATCAAAATATTTGCACGTGGGCTTAATTATTTTTAACATCAAAATAAGTCTTTGTGCACTAGAAATTCACATCATCAATTAAACATATGTGTATAATTCATTAAAATTAAATACCATTACAAAATCAAGCTAAATTATGGTAGATTTTTAACTAATAAATAAAATAAGATTGAAGCGAATTCTCTAACAATGTGTTGTGAAATATACGTTTTATGTGCAGAACATACATCCCCAGAAGATATAATTTTGTACAAAAGAGAAGGCCTAAACAAAAATCGAGAGAAATACTATGCAGAGGCCCGTGATATAATTGCTCAAGATTACTAAAGAAGCTAGTAAAAGCTTCGCCGTATAGCTTTTAAAACGTAATAAATTTAACAAAAAAAGATCATCAAAGCTGTAAACAATTTTCTCCGAACGCTATTAAAAACAACCGCATGCAGACAAATTATACATCAGAACAGTAACAAAAAATTGCTATACATAGAAAAAAATACAATGTTACATACATCCAAACTTTAATAACATAGTATCGACACACACACACACACACACACACACACACACACACAGAGCAGAAACGGATCTCATTCCCAATAAATAGCTCTGAAAGAGCATATATGTATTCGCAGTCATATATTCAATAAATAATAACAGTATTTTTTTTTCACAAAGTTTGGTAGGGAAATCAAAAAGTTTCAGATCAATGAAGCGATTTTTTTTTAAAAGTGTAATTTCAAACACATCGTCATGGAAATAAACTCCCTCCCCCCTGATATCACCTCACACATACAACCCATACAATGCGCAGCCCACGCGTGCTGGAAGGACATTCACCCATTCCAGAGATCATCATTTGATCCAAACACAAACGAAAATATAGCACACTGGCTTTGTAAAAGCATCCGCCGGGATATGTGGACCGTGGTTGTTACAGAGAAGCCTTCTCTTTGGCAGGCCACATGTTGTTTACCAATAATAGCCTGCCAGTGCACATTCAATCTATGTTTGGCGTATTACACCCATCCCCTCCCCTGTCACCCCCTTCAACACTCGTACCCCTTACCCAAAGGCTTGGCGGTATGTACTGGGACCTTTGTTTGGAATGTTCGAAAATACAGTCATTTACAGCCCTAAATAAACTACACCCAATATCACCTCTGAGGTCAATCCAGCTCTTACGGAGAAAATATTTATCATCGCTCTCTCTCAGTTAACTGTTGCCAAATCTCCTAGCTTTCAAATACTGTAGAATTTTTTTTAGATTCAAAGTCCAAGGGATATCTCAAAAAAATCTGAAATATCCAAAATTTCTAACTCACCATTTCCATGAGTATCTATGTAGCTCGTACACAATAAATCAATAACCTCAAAATATGCTTCATATAATCATCTACATTTTATATATGCTAAAAAAAAACCACACATAAAGCCTACAATAAATAAATACATAGACAACAAGAAAAATTCAAACCCAAAATATAAATATTGGAAAAATTAGCATAAGAACATATTAGACAAAATCAGGATTGATGAAAGGCGAGCCAACACAGCCCCTGTATTAAGAAACCCGCTCGCTGCCTGTGAATAATTCCCCGCCTCCTCGTCTACTATTGTCAATAGGCTAACTCCAACTTTATTTGACATTCTCGGCATACGGGGGAGGAGGTGGGGGTTAGTAACGATCGTTAGGTTAGGTTTGAAATGAGTACAAACTCGAAAAAATTAACAATGTATAGGCTTCGAATCATCCAAATATTTCCTTCTAAAATTCAAGTTAAATGTTATTTGTTACCATTGATTTCAATAAAACTTTCATGGGGAATTCTGTGGGTTTGAATTAACCAAATACTACCATATGAGGAAGGTTGTGTGCTGGGGGGACAGCCTCATTAAGCGAGACATTCCCGCACAAACGTTCAGATGTACTGTAATATTTAGTTCTACGATGTGCTATTTCAAAATATGGTTCACGCCAAAGTAGAATCGAAAGATTCACCAGGGCTATTTTTCCTTAACAACCCTACATTTTGAGTTTTATTAATAGAAAAGAAAAATGTGTGAAAATGTGACATCAGCTTATTGTCAAAGACTTTTTAAACATATTTGCAGAGCTATGAGTCTAGGCTTGATGAAAAAGGGCTCTAGATTTAGCATTCCTCTAACATGTACAGTACTTTTTTTGATAAGCTCACAAGAGAAAATGTTAGATATTTGAGAACTAGCTGCGATCTTACTTCTTTAGCCTTAGATAAGAAGTTTCGTAGTTTTATCCCCCCTATTTTTTAATTATATGTCAAAGGGTGGCTAAAGGTGAAAGGAAAAGGAAGCTTAGACAGAATAGAAAAGTAATTCAAGAAAACTACACGGATAATTGTAGTTTAAGAGGATATCATCCGAGGACTCAATACCAGTTCTGAAGTTGCGCAGCTCGTGCCCAGGAAATAGAAAAACAAAAAATTAAAATCATAATATCCAAGAGACACTCTTAAATCTGTTAGATCTTTATTTTTCTTCAATGTACTCCTATTAATTGCTGATAAATTAGTTCAATAAGGCGCACATGTTTCGGTATATCTTTCAGTAGTATGGTGGCCTCTTAAGTCGTGTGGCTTGACAGCCATTTATTTATTTATCACCGCATCTTACTACCCGTTAGGGTTATACGCTTAAATAACTAATTACGCTAATAGATTAAGAATTTGTAAGGTTGAATATAAAGGAAGTGAACCCGCATTATCGTAGAGGGAGAGTGGAAAACCATTTAGGAAAAACCACCTCAAGTTCACCCGAGCGAGATTCGAGCTTCGATCTCCCCGTACTCGGCAGTCTAGCTCAACAAGAAACTAGCGCGTAAGCTAGCTACGCCACCGAGGCGGGTCAAAGCGATTGATAATTTTTCGCAACCCCAACGAACCAGCGTTGTGAAACCTTTTTTTTAAGCACCGCGTCTTTCTAACCATTCGGGTTATACGCTTATGTACGCATCACGATAGTGTTTTAAGGATTAGGAAGGCTATATTAGATTAAGTGTACCCACATTTGCGTGGAAGGAGAGTGCGAAAACATTTAGGAGAGACCCCTCCTCCTCAGTTAAACCCAACCAAAATTCAAACCCAGATCTCCCCGTCATCGGAAGTCTAGTTTACTGAAAGAGTGACGCTTAAGAACATGCGGCCACCGAAGCTGGTGTTATGAAACTTGTTTTATATCCAAGGGAAGATTTACCACACAAAAACAATAGAATGGCTACGTTGTTTCCCAATAGTAGCCATGCATGATATACTATATAGAACCGGGTGGCCTAGTGGTCTAGAGGTAAGGTGTTGGACTTCTGTGCTGAGGGTCCGGGGTTCAATCCTCGGTCACGACACAGATTTATCTGATTTCCAAACCCTTCCTTCACCTCTGACAAGACGTGTATTAATCACAACTTGTGAATGTGAGGAATGCCAGGCCTCCACCGTGGTTTGGATTCCACGTTAAACTGTAGGTCCTCCATTTCATCTCACAATCACCCTACCACTACACATTTGCGTAAGTGCGTATAACCCGAACGGGTAGTAAGACGCGGTGCTATAATAATAATAATAATAATAATAATATATAGAACCACCCCTTTACTCAGGGTAAGCAGTCAGTTTAAACTGTATCTTTACATCATTATCACTCATTAGAACAATCAGTGGCCAGGTATAATAAGAAATACATCGCCATGTGAGAAGTGCAGAGCAGAACATATGTAGGTTTGGTCAAATGGGGACAGAGCGAGGGCGAACATGTCACAGATATAATTTTAACAAGCTCTGCTTACCCTGACAACGCGACACGACACAGACTGGGACGTCTCGTGGAATCGTGGTAGAACTATTGATAAAGAAGACGGTAAGAAGTTTTAGAAAGAACAACGGTAGGAAGGATTCAGACCTGCTTCGGTGGCCGCAAGCGTCACTCTCGTGTAAACTAGACTACCAATAACAGAGATATCATGGTTCAAATCCCGGTCGGGTGTATTGAGGGTGGTTTTTACCTAAACGGGTTTACACTCTCCTTCCACGCAAATACGACACACGCCCTCTAAATTCAACCTTCCTCATCCTTAAAACCATTAGCATAATTAGTACATAAGCGTATAACCCAAACGATATATTAAGACGTGGCGCTAAAAAAGGACTTATATATATACATGACCGCATACTACTACCCGATCGGTGTATCTGGTATGTGCTAATTACGCCAGTGGGTAATTGCATTCGCGTGGAGAGAAAGAGTGGGAAACCATTTAGGAAAAAACACCTTCAATACACCCGAATGGGATCGAACCACGATCTCCCTGTTATCAGCAGTCTAGTCTATAGCGAGAGTGACTCCTTAGAGAGACCATTCGGCCACTGAAGTGGATTATTTGAAAGTCGATATTACAGTAGTTATTTTAGCTGTCAGATAAGGTTCTTCCTCTAAACATTGTGAATTTATACCTTGATTTTCTTACGAATGAACCATTTCGGACACCATTTAGAAAATACATAGTTTTTACTTGTCAACATTAATAACATTTTAGTATATAACTACTGTTATTTTATAGGTATTGATAATATCTATCAAAACTGACAGTTGAAGATCACGTGACTTAACGCATGAATACATGAAGGTATGGGTGTGCGAAGCTTCAAAACTTCGAATTGGCTTTAAAAGAAACATCAGCTTCGACTTCGCTTCGAAACAAATTCCGGCTTAGAAGCTTCGTCAATAAAAATATTGATAACTAAAATATTCCATATTTTATTTAAAATGTAGCCATTCTGAGATGTTTCGTACATTACAAATTAATATTCATATGGGAAAAAATCTGAATTAATTGAATTGAATACTATGATAGTAACTTGATTTGTCAGATTAACCTGAAGTATTAAAAACAATTGTACAATAACACATTTGCGAAATAATTTTAGTGCATGAGATAATATAAATAACAACAATATAAATTTTTTTTCCAAGCTTAAAACAACTAAAATAAAATATTAGAACTTCGATTCGGCTTCGAGAATATATTCGATTCGAGTTCGCTTCGAATTAAAACGTGGACTTTGCACACCCTTAAATGTTATTCTAGTAGCTTTTTTTTAAGCTGTCAGATATGTACATTCTTAAGGAAACCGGGCTAAATATCGTAACATATGTGACGAAATTTTCCTAAATGAACAAATGGATCTTAAACGACCCAACAGTTATCAAAACACAATAGCGAGATCACATAATTTAGTGAATATACAGAAAGGAAAACAGGAACTCGATTGAAGTAGAGGTAAATTTCCAAAACGTCATAAACCAAATACAACGTCCATGCACAATACCGACAAGAGTGATGAAGTGGTGGGGAAGGGAGGGGTTGACAAAGAGGGGTGGGGGGGGTAACACACAAGCTATACACGCGTGTATGTTTGCTTTGAGTATATTCTATGTACGTAAGCTGAGTTAGGTGCGGTATAATATATGTGAGCATGCATGCATACATGCGTCCAGTCACGGACCATCATGCATGCATAGAGGCTTCATGTCTACTGAGGAAATTAAGTGCACAGCGGTGCAACTCGCAGTCCGGGGTTCGAAAAAAAAAATCAATCTCGAATTTGTACACATATATGTATATATATAATATATAACATACGAGACTTGTGGTAAATAGCCCCATGCGCGAATCAGGATACATGTTTAGAAAAAAAAAAGGGGTGAGGGTGGAGAGTCGGAGATTAAAACGAGGGGCGTCTATATTGAAAACACTGTTGCATGAGGTAGGCGTTCCAAACATGGGAACCATCTCGTTTATAAGTACAGAAGAACCTTTTTAATTGCAAGTCCAAGGGATATATTTAAAAAATTCGAAGTAGGCCTAGTCAACATTCGAATTAACCATTTTTATAGGTATAAAGTCAGCCGGTACACAATAAATCAATACCCTAAAAATATGCTACATATAAAACATAAATACACAATATATAAATATATGAAAAAACAATAACAATTTAAACACAAACTAAAATAACTTGGAAAAATTAACATAAGAAAATGGCCGATTTAAATCAGTGTTTGTACTTAAATGACATAAGGTGGAAAAAATTAACCATCTTAGTTTGTTGTAATTTGTTTATATTGATGCAATAAACAAACTCAAGTTTACTGATAGCATTAAAAATATTATATTTTACGTCTGGTTTGGATTCAATGAATCTTTTCTTTTACTATGCGTCAATTTGACATTATTTGAATATTCGGTGATTTAATAAAGAACGTTAATTTAGGTTTGAAATGAGAAAAAACTCAAAAAAATTAACAACTGACTTCGAATTATCCAAATGTTTCCTTCTGAAATTCGAGTTATATGTTTTATTTTAGCATTGATTTAAATAGTAACCTCATGAGGATTCAGGGTGGGCTCAAATTATCCCGTTTTTAGGAATAACCAATGTCGAACTAGCCAGATCCTATTGCCGAAATTAGCAGTAGTTATTTTTAGGCAACCAGAACCGGATAGGGAGACCAAAAATAAATCGCCTAAGAACCAAAACCTGAAGTGGAATCGATGTATGTTTATGTTCATAAAATTTCTCATCAGTTCTTAAATGCTTTTTAATTCCATTTTATGCCTTTCTTTAAATTCATCTTATTTTAAAATACTCTATTTTTCCTTTTCTCAAGTTTTTTTTTTGTTAAAGTAAGATGTTGCTTTGTATGGTTTTTTATAGATAACTTTTAATTTGTTTTCAATTATTTTTAATGTATTTTTACGAATTTTTTTAACTGTAGTATTACTTTAAAATGAAAACTAAATGAACCAGAACCTAATTAAGAACCAAAAAGAGAAGGAACTTTTAATTATTTTCCTTCAACAGGAACCTTAAAATGTTTACTGGAAGAACCAAAACCAAAATAGAAAAAAAAAAATCTGTTCGACTCCCCGGTATCATATATATCTCGTAGCGTATAAACCGAACGGGTAGTAAGACGCGGTTATATATATATATATATATATATATTTATTTCAGGAGGAAAAAATAAATATATATATATATTTATTTCAGGGAGGAAAATTCTCCCTTTCTTTCGCCCCCATATTCCTCTGCCTATAAGGAGGTCGGGGTTCGAATCCCACCAAGGTCTACTTAGGTGATAGTTTCCCTCCCTCTTCTTTAAATTTCACCCTTCTCATCTCCAAACCTAGCAGTGTAGACATGTGAATAGCCAGGACGTTATATATATATATATATATATATATATATATATATATATTGGAGATGAGAAGGGTGAAATTTAAAGAAGAGGGAGGGAAACTATCCAGGACGTTATATATATATATATATATATATATATATATAACGTCCTGGCTATTCACATGTCTACACTGCTAGGTTTGGAGATGAGAAGGGTGAAATTTAAAGAAGAGGGAGGGAAACTATCACCTAAGTAGAGCTTGGCGGGATTCGAACCCCGACCTCCTTATAGGCAGAGGAATATGGGGGAGAAAGTAAGGGATAATTTTCCTCCCTGAAATAAATGTCTGCCCCGTCTAGATTTATTTCCCTCCCCTTTTATATTCTTCTACATAAAACTGAAAGCACTAGGGGTTTATCAAGTCCATTTCGTCAAAATTATCGAACTCGAGATTTTGATGAATTTTGACGTTTCATGACTCCCTGAATCCGAAAAAGTGGTTTTTGAATTTCCGTCTGTCTGTCTGTCTGTACCTCCAACTAGAGCCTAAACTATTTTACCGATTGAGCTGAAACTTGATATCTAGGGTTTTCATAGGGTTGCCCCGAGGGATTTTTGGAATTGGATATCTACCCCTAAAATTAAAGGTAGTTTACTGAAGGGAAAAAAGAGAAAAAGTCGATTTTCTCAAAATCGGCTCTAACGATTTTGATTAAATTTCATTTATGAACATTAATAAATATTACAAACAAAATGGCTACTCTCAATATTTCGGCAAAATGGCTTTAAGGGCTCCGGTCTGATGCGTAAATTAACATTTTTTATAATAGCTCCGAAACTATTTGAGATATGAAATTACTTAGCATTACAAATATGTATATATATTTATAATACAAATATTTTATTCGAAACATATTTTTATAAAATCAATAATTTTCAATCTATACGCAATTATATATATATTTTTAACTTTTTTGACATTAAAGCTTAAGTATTGCGATCTTAGAAAAAACTAACCTGAAATGTTGATGGATGTCGACGTCTCATGACCCCCCGAACCCTAAAAAATAGTCTTTGCAATGCCGTCTGTCTGTGTGTCTATTAAAACTTAAAATTAAGGGTAGTTTACTGAAGGGCAAAAAGAGAAAAAGTCGATTTTCTCAAAATCGGCTCTAACGATTTTGATTAAATTTCATTTATAAACATTAATAAATATTCCGAACAAAATGGCTACCCTCAATATTTCATCAAAATGGCTTTAAGGGCTCCGGTCTGACGCGTTAATTAACATTTTTTATAATAGCTCTGAAACTATTTGAGATATGAAATTACTTAGCATTACAAATATGTATATATATTTATAATACAAATATTTTATTTGAAACATATTTTTATAAAATCAATAACTTTCAATCTATACGCGATTACATGAATTTTTTTAAACTTTTTGGACATTAAAGTTTAAGTATTGCGACCGTAAAAAAAACTAACCTAAAATGTTGATTGATGTCGACGTCTCATGACCCCCTGAACCCTAAAAAATAGTCTTTGCAATGCCGTCTGTCTGTATGTCTATAAAAACTTAAAATTAAGGGTAGTTTACTGAAGGGCGAAAAGAGAAAAATTTGGTTTTCTCAAAATCTGCTCAAACGATTTTGATTAAAATTCGTATCTAGGCGTTAATTAAGATTATAAATAAACTGACTATTTTCATTTTCCTATGAAAATGATTTTTAGGGTACTTTACAGAAGCGTTAATTTCCGTATCTCCACAACTATTTGAGAAACTAAACAACTTATCATTGCAAAATTGTAGGACTATTAGAAATAAAAAACTTTTATTTGACATATTTTTATAAAAGCAACAGTTTCTGAGATATTTGCAAATATATTAATACAATTTTGTGAGCTTTAGTTGTAAACATATACTACTTAAGTCTTAACGCAATATTTCTCCAATGCCATAGAGTAATTAAATATAAGTATCTAAAAAAAGTATGTTATTTTTCCTTAAAGCTCTTAGGAGAAATGTTTGCACAGCAATGATCTATCTCCATTTTATACTCAATAGTCAATATTTACATTTTTTATTGGTCAAAATGTATAAATGAATAATTAAATATCAATGCGATGATTTGAAGATCTGCAACACCTTATAAAATGTTAAAATTTTAACCAGAAATCGAAATTTTAATACGAAGTGTTGACCCTTGTGGAAAACATTAAACTGTTTGAAATGCTCTTAAGTGGACAAAGATGCGCCTCTTTTCTCATTGATTCTATATCATTGTATATTATTTTATGCGTGTTCTTATGTGGAGTGGTGATGATACAATGTACATTATTCCGTTCAGAAATCTTACGAGTTTATAGAAAGAGAGAGAAAGTCTGTGCGGTGCGCCGTACCATTTATTTCAAATTCAAACCGAACTCAAACAGAATATATTAAATATTCTCGAAGCCAAATCGAAGTTTGAATTATTTTTTGTCAGTTGTTTTATACTTGAAAAAAATATTATATTTTGGTTGATATATACCTTAATGCACAGAAAATAAGCTAATAACCTCTCCCCCCCCCCCCCCAAAGAAATAAGGCTCCGCCGCAACTGACCAGTAATCCAGGACAAATCTGACGCTCTAGTCTGTGTGATCACAAATGCGGCTTTCCGTTTATGAAGCAAGTAATACAATATATCAAATAAATGCTATTCTGTGTCACAGTTTTATGTTGTTGTTTTTTTCAAAAAAATAAAACAAAAAAAAAGACCACACCGCTGGTAACGAGGTCAGCGAGGAAAAAAGCTCAAAAAGACTTAACTACCGGTGAAAGGGAGGCCAAGGTTAGAATATCGGCCTGGGGGCACACTTGATTTAGCACTGTAGATTTCCTTTCCCTTTGTGAGACTGATGCGGGTGCATTTACTTTCCTTCCCAACTCCCGCGCACATAAGATTTTTGTAGTTAATAACATTGAGACCCGCTTCGTTGGTTGCATGGTCTAACGCGTCACACTCGCAGTAGATTAGACTGTCGATGACAGGGAGATCGAGGTTCGAATTTCAGACGGGTGTACCGAGGGTGGTTTCCCCTAAATGATTTTCTATTCTCCTTCCATGCAAATTTGGGTACACTTCTTCTAAATTAAACCTTCCTAATCTCCAACTCATTAGCGTAATTAGTACATGAACGTAGTTAGTACTTAATCGTATAACCCTAACGGGTAGTAAGACTCGGTGCTAAAAAATAAAAATCTATGCTAAACATACTGATTTAAAAAACAAAACAATGTAAGCAGTAGGGTATTCCCCGCACAAGCTAATATGCAGGCCAAGTCATCAATCTCTTACTGTCTGGTTATCAAGTTACAAGGAGGTCAATTTTGAAATATCGAACGAATATACAAAGGGGTTTTTATTTTTCCTCAAACGGTTACCCAAGTGCTCTACTTAAATGCGAGTACAATTCCTATACATTTTACCTTTCTCATCAGCTAATCTCATTTAATAACGTTTTAACTGTCTGAAGGCCTGTCTTACCAAGATTCACCTGCTTGCCAAAATATTAGATAATATACAGTTTCTTGGCACCGAGAAAAAAATAAGGTTAATTCGTGTTTGGTAAGCCCTATACTGAGTCCTATTGAGCCGATAAGTAGTCGATATTCATACCGACACCTCAACTCCGTCGGTAGCGTGCCTGTCTACTGAGCTAAGGGTCCATGGTTAATTTCCTGGCATGGCCGAATAATTTATCGTTAGTGAAATGTGGGTTTAACCTGCTCTCAGTCCGAAAATCCCCCTCCCCCCATTTGACCTGACCTGCTTGATATTAGATTAGTGTAAGATTGGTAATTCCCGAGACAAGAATATGGGCCTTAATTATACTCACTCTCGGCGACCAACCAATCTTTCAGTATTCGAATGACAGACAGTTCAGGTAGAATGGGGAGTTGGCTGATGTCCGAATCTCAACGAGTATATTTACATGGCGTTTCACAAAAATTCACTTAGGGCCAATTTCATAGTCAGACCTAGTACGCCTAAAGTGCGAGTCTATACTAAATACAGGACGACACCTACCTAGACCAAAATGGAATGGGCTAGTTTCATATATGAAACTGGCCCATTCCATTCAATTTCAGGTAGGTGACGTCCTGTATTTAGTATAGCGCCGCACTTGAGGCGTACTAAATCTGACTATGAAACTGGCCCTTAATTTTCTTTGACTTAGAAAAAGTCCCCCAACCCATTTGTCTATCAGGGTGGCAGACAGCCCTGACATCACACTTCAATGAATATCATCGCTGAGGGTACTGCATGCCCACTATTGGGAAACAAAGTAGGCATTTTCTTGTTTACGTGTGGTCAACAAATGTAAGACAAATTTCACAACGCTGGTTAGTCGAGGTTGCCAGTAGCTCTCTTATTACCCTAGCACACCACCCCCAGAACTGAAAGCGAGGAGATTTGGCTACAGTTGACCGAAAGATAACGAAGATAAAGCTTTTCTCCATAAGACCTGCAATTCCCTCAGCAATGATATTGGGTGTAGTGGCACAGCAGGCAGGGCCGTACCCAAACATTTACTTTTGAAATGCCAAACCCTTCCTTCACCTCTGACAAGATGTGTATTAATCACAACTTGTGAATGTGAGGAATGCCAGGCCTCCACCGTGGTTCGGATTCTACGTTAAACTGTAGGTCCTCCATTTCATCTCACAATCACCCTACCATTGCACATTAGAGTAAGTGCGTATAACCCGAACGGGTAGTAAGACGCGGTGCTAATAATAATAATAATAATACTTTTGAAAGAAGTCCAGTGATGCAGGAATAAGAGGTACATGAATACATCATGTTCAACCCAATTTTGAATTATATGTGCACTCTATTCCCGTTGTGTGTGTGTGTGTGTGATATATATATATACTACTTTTTACTACTTGTCTGGGATCTATATGTATTTATTCTTTTTCTAATAAATATTGTAATATAAATACATTACAAACATATATAAAACAATTTTGAATAAAAATAAAAAGGGAAGGGATTATTTAATATCAGCTTAAGTACCCCGGGTAAATGCTTTTCTATGCTTCAAATAGAAATAAGAATAAAATCTATTCATTTTATTTCTTCCGACTCAGTTTTTAATACATTAAAAATATCTAATAAAAAAAATTAAATTCCGGTTTCGAGGCGTGCATATTTGTGCACAGCATCTAGTTTTAAAATTGCAGATTTCTATGTGAGGTAGATATCCCGCAATGTTCATGACAGACAAACAAACTCTCCATTTTATTAATACAAAAACATAATTAAGAAGTATCAAAATAAAATAATTTTCTTAAAAAAAAAAAAGTTGCGAAGGGAGGCACGGGGGCGCAAGGCACCACCTGTTACCGCCCTTTAGAATCGTCCCTAACCACAAGGGTGTGCAATCAACCCCTTAATTTATCCACGCCACAAAATGACTTGCACCACTACTGCACCAACCTGGGATACACACATGTAACAACTAACTACACATAACCAACCCCTCCCCCCCCACCCCAAACAGGGACTGGAGAGAGAGAGAGAGAGAGAGAGAGAGACGGCCCTAAAAGCAAGCCCCACGTGACTATATACTCCCCCTACACCGGGGCAATATTCAAGTCTCCTCTCCTAAACAGTCACATCCCATCATACATACAAGGTGGAAAGGTGGTGGGGGGGTGTTCCGCGGTCCACCGTTAAGGATCCGCGCGATCCGCATGGGCTCATCGGAAGATTCGTCCGACCGTGGCTAACACGACATACACAAGGCCTACCACGCAGATTGAACGGGATTGAAACAGGCGGGTATGAAAAGGGTGGTGAGGAAGGGGGGTATGGGGGTATGTGTTGAACGAGCCATTGGTCAAGTTGTGATTGGAAACCTCCCTTCCCCCCTTTCAGACCCCCTAGTATAATCCTCGGGCGAGACGTATGACCATGCATACACGCATTATAATTCATGGGGACGCAGCCGTGCCAATACATGATCCGCCATCCTCTTCCTCCCCCGCCCTTTTTTCCTCTTTGCTTCCGACAATATGTCCTCGTATTGGCCAATTTATTTATTTAAAAAAAAAACAGCACATCCGTTGACTGGAAAGGCAATCCATCTATACTCATTATTCTTTGGTCGTGTGATTACCTCAAAAACTTTTCAGAAGAGGAACTCGATAAAACACCCTTTTTTTTTTATTCGTGAAACATTTTAGCACCAAGGATTTATTTTGTGACCCGGGTCTTACTTTTTGTCCGGAGAAATGGCATATTTAAATCAACGAGTTAAGGAAGAAGACGGTATCATTTTAAAAGAAATATACCCGCATTCGGAATGCTATACCATTAAATTTTAAAGGTTTAAAACCTGTTAATACTTTCAGAAAAAGGTGGAAGAATCATTTGCTGGAAAACAAAATTTATAAAACGGAGCATCCCATGTCTATACAAAACTATAGTCAAAATAGGGGGCTATTAACAATTAAGTTTTAATATTAAGTCTCGATATTTGTACCACTCAATCTCTTGTAATATTTAGAAAAACATTAGCATAAGTAACTCTCAAATTGTAAGACCGGCCATGAGCTGAAGTTTGTGGAATATAAATAAATAAATAAATAAATTTGTACAGGTAGAGCGTTTAGGAAAAAATAAACACCCTCTGTACATCCGACCATCTTCCTTGGCTTTGACGAGACTGACACCTCTGTACACGCTTCCGCAGGTGTGGATAAAAGGGATGTGAACTAATCCTAGACCGAATCGGTGGTACCACGGTCTAAGGCGACAGTCTCACAATAGGCTGAATTGTTGGTGCCACGTAAGTCTAGGTTCGAATCCTGGCCGAGTACACCTAAGGTTGGGGTGCATCCAGATATCTAGTAAGGTGTGGGTGGGTGGGGGGAGGGGGGCCCACACAATGTTTCAATAACTATTATTTATGTCAGGTTTCTTTTCAAAATGGGAATTTTAGGGGCACTTTTAATATTCATAGTGAAATACCTTTTTAATATAAAGTCGTAAGCTTACCCCTAAAATTAAATCTATTTAATTGACTCATATACAGTGCTCTTTAATATGTATAGTTAAACTTAATTTTTTTTAAAGATTATATTTAAGCTCTACTGTGATTTTGTGGAAGAAGGAAAAAGGGGGGGGGAGGATTCCCTGTCTGCCCTGAATGCACCCTTTACTATGAAGAAGATGTAGTACCCCACACATGATTTACACTTGTGGTTTCCCCATAGCTTCATATAAACACTAGCCAGATATTTACTAACAAAATTTTTCTTTTGAATTTTCAAAAATCAATCTTCTCCAAACTTTACTTAACTTTAGGGTTAAAATCCAAAAAATACCATTTTTCCTCGAGGTACAAGTATATTAAATATAAATATCAAATTTGGATGGAATCCGTTTAAGTGTTTTTACTGAGCTTCAGTTAAAGACAATGGGATGGACGAGGAAACATAAGAAAAGGTCGGTGTTTTTTCATAGTTTTAATATCAAAACACCCTTTTGGTCAAAATAAATAAAATATTTCTTCAGAAGAAACACAGAGTTTAATTTTCTTCACACGTTGATATCAACAATTGTTGAAAATCAGTCAAGGATGTCTCAGAATTTAATGAAAACTTTTTCCCTTCATTTAAAAAGTTTTTCATCTAATGCTGCTATGCGAATGACAAATATTCAACAAATGTTGATATTAACGTGTGAATAACCTTAAGCTCTATGTTTCTACAGGAACAATTTTTTTGACAAAAAAATTGATAAAAATACTGCAAAAAACATTTACTTTTTCTCGCATTCCCTACATTTCCATCCTAAAAATCAAGATTCTTCATGTCTCTAGATAGTAAATGTTCACGATTTAAGAGCAAGAATGAAAACAGAACAGTCTCCGAGGGAGTTTGGTACTCACTTGTGGCCGTTCCTACTGGCCAGGTGGAGAGGGGTGTGCGGGAACACAAGGGCATGGGGCCCCTCCTGGAGAAGGGTTGCAACAACTCCGGGTGAGTCCTAACCAAAAGCTCCACCGTCTCCAGTCTGCAGAACAAACAAACAACATGATCAAGAGAGAATAATAATCCACTTCGGTGACCGAATGTAGCTCTCGTGTTCGACTGGCCTGCTGATGATGGGGAGATCAAGGTTCGAATCCCGGTCGGGTCTACTGAGAGTGGTTTTTCCTAAATAGTTTCTCACTTTTCTTCCACGAAAATGTGTGTAGATTACCACTAAAAAATGTCCTTCCTCACCCATGCCCTATTAGAGTAATTATCATGTATATGTATAACCTGAACAGATAGTGTCTGTGCTCTCTCTTCAAATTGTTCCTTTACAATCTACCTCCAAGATAAAATGTAGTATCATTCGCTTACCCTGTAGGGTAGCAAGCTTACCATACATTATTTCATTAGGGCAGAGTGATTTTCAGCCTTTTTCAACTCAATGTTGACAGCGGCGATACAAATTTCAAGAAACACCATCAGGTTTTTTTTAAAGGAGAGATTTTATTGACATTAAAAAAAGAGTGTCAAGATTGTGTTTTAAAAGTTAATTTTTTTTTTCGCACCAGGTCTTGCTACCGGTTCAGTTTAGAGGAACCTCGATCTACCTGTCATCAGCAGTTCAGTCTATTGCAAGAGTGACGCCATAGACCATGCGGCCAACAAAGTAGGTTTCAATAGTTTAAAATCTAATACTTTTTTTAATTTTTAAAAATAATGTTGATTATATATTTCAAAAGAGTAATTTTTATTTCTTTATCTTTTTTATTTCACTATTTTTTTTATCTCCTCCCCGCCCCCCAACTCCCTTGGCACACCTGCTAAACCCTTTGCATCACCGGTGGCTGCGATTCAATAATAGCTCTAGGAGCCAATATAACCATAGGTCCGTCGCAGATTCTTGGAATAGAATGCAAGTTTAAGTTCGTGTTCTTACCATTTTTTAACAAAACACCCCTTTTGGAAAAGAAAAAGAATTAAATATCGGTTCAAAGCTACGCTTAATTTCATTTTCAATAGTATTTGAATAGTTCTTGAAATTTTGTCATGGCCATAGTGGCATTTGGACTTAAATTTTTATCTTCATTTAAAAAAGTTTTGTTCAAATGCCACTATTCTCATGACAGATAATATTCAAGAACTAAGGAGATTACTACTATAAGTAGAATCTAAATGTATACATCGTAAAATTATTTTATTTGACCAAATAAGGCTTTTTGATATCAGAATGTTAAAAGGCTGCTCTTTATTTTATTTTTTTACTTCCTCGCTATCTTACAGGTAGAGAAAGTATTGTGATTGTCATAAAAAATCGAACTCGAGATTTTGATGAATGTTGACGTTTCATGACCCCCCGAATCCAAAAAAGACGTTTTTGAATTGCCGTTTGTCTGTTTGTCTGTCTGTACCTCTGACTAGAGCCTAAACTACTCGTATTTTACCGATTGGGCCAAAACTTGGTATCTAGGGTTTTCATAGGGTATCCCCGAGTGGTTTTTGGAATTGGATATCCAACCCTAAAATTAAGGGTAGTCTATTGAAGGGCAAAAAGAAAAAAAATGATCTACTCAAAATCGGCTCGAACAATTTTGATTACATTTCATTGATGAGCATCTGTAAATATTCCAAACAAAATGGCTACTCTCAAAATTTCGGCAAAATGACTTTAAGGGTTCCGGTCTGGTGCGTAAATTTGTATTATTTATCATATCTCCGTAACTCTTTGAGATATGGAATCACTTATCATTGCGAATATGCAAGTCTATTTATAATATAAATCTTTTATTTGAAACATATTTTTTATAAAACCAATACCTTTCAAGCTATACGCAATTTTATATATATATTTTAACTTTTCTAACACTAAAGGTAAAGTAGTGCGACCGTAAAAAGAATCTAACCCGAAATGTTGATGGATGTCGACGTATCATGACCCCCCGAACCCTAAAAAAGTGGTTTTTGCATTGCCGTCTGTTTGTGTGTCTGTTTAACCCTAAAATTAAAAGTAGATTAATAAAAAGCGAAAAGGGAAAAAATCAATTTTCTCAAAATAGGGTCTAACGATTTTGATTAAAATTCGTATCTAGCCGTTGATTAATGAATTTTAAGGTACTTTACAAAAGCGTAAATTTCCGTATCTCTGCAACTATTTTAGACACTAAATAACTTATCATTGCAAAATTGTAGTAAGGTAGGAGGCGGTTATAAGGCCCTCCAGGAAATAAGGCCCAGTTGTTGTTTTAAAAATATCCCGCCAAATTTTCTGGAAGATATTTGGGTAGTCACGAAGCTAAACACTTAATAAGTCACCTTTCAATAAATTATTTCTACACCTCGCATCAAACTTAGACGCAACGCAGCCCACCGCAAAAAGGCCGTTAATTACAGAGCTCAAACCACGAAAAGAGATATTTTTGGAAAAGATTGCGACAAAGCCCTGGAGCGAAATAACTCTATAACCATGGCTGAACCATCCAAATCGAATGCTGACCAAGGTCCTACAAAAGAGAACTGGTTATGTGGTGTCTGTCAGGAAGATTTTGTTGCAGGCATGCGAGCATGTCGTTCATGCAATACTTGGGTACATGAGGAATATGTTGTACTCACAATATATGACGATGAAGATTTTATTTGTCCTGAATGTAATGAGTAGTTACCGAAATTTATTGCCCTGAACTTAAGATGTAACTTATCGGCTGTGTTTCCTTTAGTTTTAGTTTAAAATGGTGATTACAATGATTTATGACAAAGATCGTTTAGGCTTGACTACATAAAACAATAACTGCAATTTATTTTTTATGCGATGAGTGATCTCAGGAAATAATTTATTCTATTGATTTGTTTCACTTTTATTACATGGTGAAAACTTGAAGGGATTATTAACATGTGCCTTATGATATTGTATACCATAGATTTTGATTTTATCTTTATAACGGGATGCACGTGAAGGATTTATTTTCATCTTTCCCATTGTTATTTTTGTATTTTATTGTGTTTTGTTAGAATGAGTATCACCAGCAGTGTTAGGTTATGTTTTTAATGGTTTGCTAGTTTTAAACATACGGTAAATTTGTCTAAACTCTTTGAATTTATACCTCCCAGCATACAAACTGTTTAAAAATATTAATTCAAGTCCCATTTTTTTTACAATATATTTCGCACACGCTTAGAATTTTATTTACATGACAATTTTTTTTTCTTCAAAACTAGTGGTGATTGATGCTTTTATTATTCTTATTATGTGTTGATATACAACTATTTTTTACATATTTTATGACTGATTTAAGGATTAATTATGATGTTATTTATATGGACCTTATTATATGCTGATGCAGGTAATATGGCCCAATTACACACATTTGATTTTGTATTTATAAAGTAACTATGGTGTATGCTATAGTTACGCTTATACAATAATTAACTATAACGTTAATAAACGAATATTTTTCGTAAGACCCATTTTTTTCTACCTTCATTATTAAATATTTTATAAGTAATTATTTTGTAAGTGGGCCTTATTTGCACCCCTTAGCTTACTATTAAAAATAAAAAACTTTTATATGAAATTTATTTTTTATAAAACCAACCGTTTCTAAAATATTGGCAAATATATTAATACAATTTTTTGAGCTTTAGTTGTAAAGAGATACTACTTAAGTTTTAACGTAATAATTCTGTAATGCCATAAAGTAATTAAATATAATTATCTTAAAAAGTTTGTTATTTTTCCTTTAACCTCTTAGGAGAAATGTTTTTACAACAATGATCTATCTCCTTAATTTTAGACTCAATAGTCAGTATTTACATTTTTTATTGGTGAAAATTTATAAATGAGGAATTGAAAAGCAATGCGATGACCTTAAGATGTGAAACACCAAATAAAATAATAAAATTTTAATCGAAAGTCAAAATTTTAATACGAAGTGTTGACCCTTGTGGACCCAACATCGATCATTTTTATCGGTCCAAACATACAAATGAGGACATTATTTCAAAATAAAATTATAAAATTTAAAACCGGGACTCAAAAAAGATTTACGTAAGTATAGTGCAATTTATGCTTGGGTTTGCTATTGTACATTATTTCGTTTGAAATATATTACGAGTTTTGAGTAAATATCTCAATTTTTAAACAAAAGTGCGAGAAAGTCCGTGTGGAGTTCCGTACCATTTATTTTTAGCACCACCTGTTCGGGTTATAAGCACATGTGCTAATTACACTAATGCGTTAGGGATTAGGAAGGTTTAATTTAGAGGAAGTGCACCCGTATTTGTGTGAAGGGAGAGTGGGAAACCATTTAGGGAAAACCACTCTCACTGCACCAGACCGGGATTGAACCTCGATCTCCCAGTCTTTGGAAGTGTAATCCAACACGAGAGTAGGGCGTTAGACCACGTGGCCACCGAAGCGGGTCACTGCTCTTAAGTGGGCAGGTAGGGGTCCTCAACATTTCTTGAATATCTGTTTAAGGGTGTCCGAGAATTTAATGACAACTTTTTCTCTTCATTTAAAAAGTTTCCCATCTAATGCCACTATGTTCATGACAGATATTTAACAAATGTTGATATCCCCATGTGCAGAAAATTAAGCTCTATGTTTCTACTGGAGCAATATTCTATTTATTTTGGCCAAAAAAGGTTTGCGATAAAAACTGCAAAAACAGTTATTTTCTTGCTATCCCTATATACTCACATTAACATATCCTGTGTGAGTATTTTGCTAGCCTCTATATGACAGAGCCCCCAATACATTCCACCCTCAGATATATCTGAGAGCCGCTTTGATCTTTTTATATTACTAGGAAAAAATGGAGGTTGAGAATATAAAAGTATGGTCGCCGTTTGAGAGAACATGAAAAATAAATTCAGAAAAACTCACTTTGATAAAAGGTCTCAAACTATATTAATTTTATCTTACAGCTTTTTAAAAAAATGTAAATAACGTGACCTTGATAATTGAAAGTAAATCTACTAACTATTTAATCTGTTAAATAAAGTGGTTTTTTTTCCTGATCTTATGGCAGTCCAACTAGACACCAGGCAGACCAAAAACAACTTCCATTTAGATTAGTCATTTGAAAACATATCTTGTCGTTAATGTAATTACCGTCGTTTAGCGGCGTGTCGACTAAATCGGGAATAAACATTACGTGACACATAATTACCATATATGACAGCCTGAACAGGTAGTAAGACGCGGCAATAAAAAAAAATTTAATCGTACTAGCAATGAATTACTTCTATATAAGCTTAATATAATTGTGTTTATAGGTATAAAGAGTTGTATTGACTGACCTGCCGTATTGTCCTGCGAGGTCCAGGGCCGTCTCTTCGCGGCTGTTGCGGATGGTGGGGTCACAAGAGTGTTCCAACAATTGACTGACGACGGCGGTGTGGCCGTATTGTGCGGCGCAGTGGAGGGCCGTCTCGTTGTCCTTCGTCTGTAAACAACAAGAACAAAAGATCACAGAAGTGTTCTGAAAGCCGGATAACGACAGTGAGTGGTATGACGGTAATTAGCCGCGCAGTGCAGTCTCGTTGTCCTTCGTCTGCAAACCATAAGAACAAATATCACAGAAGTGTTCTGAAAGCCGGATGACGATAGTGGTATGACGGTACTTGGCGGCGCAGTGCAGTCTCGCTGTCCCTCGTCTGCAAACAATAAGAACATAATGGAAGACCACATTATAAGTTTATTCTAGCCAGATATTATTCCGCTCTTGTACGTTTCATTGGAATTAAAGCAGTGTATGTCTACTATCCTGCTGAGAATATTAAATCATGTCCTGTTCACGAGCGAGCATCATACACCTGATGTAGCTTGATCGATGATAATTCCTGGATCAGCAAGTACCATGTAAAAAAACTGTGGAACCTCGTTAATTGATCGTCTGTCTTTAGAATAAGGAGGAGCGGAGCTTCATTACAGTTGTAGAGAAGTAATGCTCTAGTACAGTTAGAGCTGAGAGTATATTAAAACCATCTAAGAGGATTCTCGATAGAGAAATCTCTATCTCGCGGCTTCGTCACGCGGGGTCGAATGAACTAATACCTTTAGGCAGCTCTCGAGGTCCCTCGATATCGTGAACGCTCCCGCATCACAGGATAACGTATTCTGCGTAACCACTTGTGTAGTAGATTAGTACCTATGTTTAGCGTCAAAAAAGAGGGTTTGTCTTTCTAATACCTCTCTCTATGGACCTACATCCCACGAACCACTCAATCTTCGGGATTTAAGCCTATCACAGCTCGTGGTTCATCCAGACTATATAACGACCACGGTGCCTCGTTAGTGTAGTAGTTAGCGGAACTATCGTCCACCGTAAAACGGATAGTTACACTACGATCAAAGAAATGTTCTGATAACCACATGACGAGAGTACTGCAGTGGTACATTCCAACTTTCTTAGGAAGGGCCTTATTTGACAGCTAGAAAAGTTACCAGTCATACTTTCAGTATTCATGTGTCAAATCATGTTATGCAGCTGTCACTCGTATTACCAACAACTCGAGAATAACACTTATAATATAGTAAGATGTTATCAATTTTGGCCGCTAAGAGTCCCTACCTATGAAAACTGATCTGGACTGGGTGACGCAGTGCAGTAGTGTCTGCAAAACAAATAAATATTGTAGGTGTAGTGTTTTAACAACTGACTAATAATGGCGGTGTCGTTTTAGATATACTTGTCGGAGCGGTGTGGAACAGTCTAGATGTGCTTTGTTTTAAATCAAACCATAAAATTATTGGCTAACATGTTTACAGAAATTGTCGGTGATCTTCCTCTACATTCAATTTAAACAATAAGAAAAAAAACCAGTGGCATGACCTGAACGGTCCCTTAGATTAGTTCAAAGTTGTTGATGGCCAGAGCTGTAAATTAATGAAAAAAATAGTCTAACTAGCATGAAATAAGATTACTTTCCAACCCCTGGGTCCCCTAACTCTTTTCAAGATAAACCCAGGATCAAGTAATCCTCTTACGATCGCCGACGTCCAAAACATCGCATGAAAACAATTGAAGACAAGTCTTCGCAACGAATCTCTCTTCTCAGCTTTGGGGCGGGGAGAGCTGCCAAAACTAACTGGATCAACGAGATAATCCTGCGTTGTAAATCTGTAACTGGACATATGCCGAAAATGGACGGCGGGAAGCGAAAAATACCCGATTATTTTTCGACGGATCCCGGTTAAGAGAGAAGCATTTACTGATTGCGTGCAGATTCGTCCATCTATATCAATAGAAACCTCTGAAAGTTGGTTTGGGTGTGTGTTATCATGAGTTTTGTTCTAGGTTATGTTGTTTTGTGAATCATATAAGAATATAATATATGTGTATAGGAAGTATAGTCGTTGAAAGTATATCTAGTAGATATATTCAACGGTATAGTGAAAGAGCCTTTATGAAAATAGTATTATAACCAGCTTCAGTGGCCGAATAGTCTAACTCTAAGGCGTCACTCTCGCGTTAGACTGGCCTTGTGATGAAGGAAAGATCGGGATTAGAATCCCGGTTAGATATATTAGGGTGGTTTTCCCTAAATGGCTTCCCACTCTCCCTCCAAGCAAATGCGGGTAGATTATCTCTAAGATGCTACCTTACTATCCCTACCCTATTAGAGTAATCATCATACATGCGTATAACATGAACAAGTAGTAAGACGCGGTGATAAAAAAAATAAAGTCCGTATCTTAGTTCGAATATTAGCGTTAATCGTCAGCGCTTCTACCTACTGATCTATGGGTTTTGATCCGACGGATGCTCATCAAGTTTTATTCAACGTTGCCTTCCTAATTCCTGTTCCTAAAATAATTAGCTATTGTAAACCATTACTAGTAATAAATTACTCATTCAGGTATTAAATTAAAGAAATGGCTGAAAAATGTGTCGTTGAGGAAATGTGGGTTTCCCCTTTCACAGTGATGAATTAAAGGCCGGGGCGGGGTGGTGTGTCTGTTCTAGATTTAAATTAGTTTATAGGTCGTGTGCTGATATAATTAAATTAAAAATGTAGGCCTACGTCACAGTCAAATTTTGAAAAATACTTGCACCCCCCTCCACCTACCCTTCAAGCCCAGTGCTCCACGTCTTACTATCCGTTCGGGGTTATACGCTTAAGTACTAATTACGCTAGTGGGTTAAGAATTGGTAAGGTTGAATAGATAGGAAGTGAATCCGCATTTGCGTGGAGGGACATTGGAAAAACAATTTAGAAAAAACCCACCCCAAGTTCACCCGAGCGAGATTCGAACCTCAATCTCCCCGTCCTAGGAATCTAGCTCAGCACGAAACTAGCACGTTGGCTAACTATGCCACCGAGGCGGGTACCACGTCTAACTGAACGTTCGGAATATCCTCATATTTACACTAATAAGCTAAAGACGAGGGAGGTTAATTAAAATAAAATGTAGCCGCATTCGAATGGGAAACTATTTGTAAAAAAAAACACTGGACGGGATTGAAGCGCCAACATTTCAGTCACTGACAATCCAGACCTGACGAGACTGACGCCTAAGTCCACGTGACCATCGCTGAGGGTTATATTTAATAAAAGCATCAGAAGTTTTAAAAACCTGTATATTTTTTTAACACACACACACACACACACTAGAAACAAAAGTAAAACTTCAGTAGGCAGGAGTGTTTCGGAGTGGAAATATTACTCGAAAGAGAGGGAGGTTGGAGGGGTCGCGAAATGAAATCTGGTTCGCTCCGGCACTTCGCTCCGTCGACTAATCCAGTTTTCCGGCCGGAGCCACTGCCCCCATGAAGACTACGGTGTATTACCGCCACTGCCCTCACACCGGTAGTTCCCCTCTCCTTCCACCGTCCTTAAACCGTCCATACAACAAGGGGATATAAAAATGCATGGAGGATGATGACAGCTCACCAAATGTTTGGAGTTAGGGAGGGTGTGGGGAATATCAACGACATAAAAGACACTCTCAAGTTTGGGAATCAGCCGAATTGGTTAACGCCACTATTATGCCATTTCAATTAAGTAATAAACCCCCAAACCTCCCAAAAAAAAAAATGTCTTTAAATTGAAAAAATGACACCTGGACAAGGAAATTGAGCCCGTGACTTTTATCTTAGTACTCCAATACTCTGCCACTGAGCTATATCCAGGAACCGACCACTCATCCCTTAAGACAGATTTTGTGATGGTCGAGCGGAAATCATCAGCTGCATTTGTGTGATCAATTTAGATCACGAGATATTTGATGATAACGCAGCCACCTTCAACTCAGTAGGGCTTTATGCTGACAAATTTACAATGGCAACTGTACGAATGCGCGTATCATGATGGGTATTTTTCCCGAAAGGAGAATTTCCCCAAAGATCACCATGGTTTGGTTAGTTAGGCTTAAGTTAGGTTTAAGGGTTTCCACTGGTTTTACACCCTCATGCTCACTATCACCATTACCTCATCTCATCGGGACATGGAAAGAGCCTCCATGGGAAGGATGTACGATTAGTACATTCGCGGCGTCCCCTGGGCGAGGGTACATTAGTAGAGATAGGGTAAATTCGCTTTTGCGAAAAACGCGAAAAGAAAAAAAAGGGTCGAAAATAGGGTATTAATAAGTTTTCTTTGCGTTTCATGGCATTTGAAAGTGTTTAAAGCGGTTTTAGTTTCGCGAATTAACGCGAAAAACGTGATTTTGAGAGTATTTTAGCTAAATTATTCTATTTAGCGAAATAGACGCGAATTCCCTGAAAAAGCTGTACATTTAAATAAAATGCTGAGAATCTTTAAAAAACGATGTTTTTCAGCGGAAATAAGTGATTAAAAAAATCATTGAGTTTCACTCGTCTGTGTGCTTCATCTCGGGTTTTACTTTTGCATCCTGTGCCTTCCACAGCCCATCCGGCTAATCGCCACATTCCGTTAGTCGTTGCTTTTATCATAAATCCTTTGTATAGGCCCTAAAAACATTGACGAAAGACATTTTTACCTATTTTGCTACAAAATGCTAAATTATGCCACAAAACGCTAAATTTCCAATAATTAATGCTAAAAAAACTGAAAATTAATGCTATTTTACCCTATCTCTATACATTAGTACTGGGCTATGAATTATGTAGCCAGACACGCAATATTATTATTATTATCTCAAATAGTTGCGGGGATAAAATCAAAATTGTTAAGTTCCCGCTGCTGGAAAGTACCCTCAAAGTCATTTCACGGGAAAATGAGCGTTACAATTTTGTTTGCAGAGCCTAGATACGATATTTAATCAAACTCGTTAGAACCAACTTGGAGAAAATATATTTTTTTACACCTTTAAGTAGACTACCCTTAGTTATAGGGTTAGAGAGTTCTAAAAACTCCTCTGAGGAACCTTATGAAAACTCTAGATAACAAGTTCCAGCCCGATCGATAAAATGGTTTTGACTCTAGTCCCAGTAACAGACGGCATCGCAAAAAACACTTTTTCATGTTCGGAGGTCATGAAACGTCGACATCGATCAAAATATTGAGGTCGATTTTTTGACGATCACAATACTTTCTCTAACTGAGGGGTGCTGGAAAGTAAAGACCTTGAAATTTCTTAAGTAGGGATTCAATGTTAGAAAAACTCCTTGACATCTCTTGTGAGGAGACTCTCCCACGATCCAACGCAGGTATTTCATAAATAATATTATTTGTTCAAAATGATAGATGCAGAACATATTAGTTGACATGGCAATAACTTCTAAAGGAACGCCTGAGACCACGTGACCACGGGTGTCAGGTTAGAAAATTATATTAATGTGAACCTAAAACAGAAATAAACCAACAGTTATGAAAAGTTACAATCTTCGGATAGCCTCTGTAATGATCCTTATCTTACAGATAGGAACATTAACAAAAGTAATTTTAATACGCAAAGCCATACTTTCTTAATTTTACACTTTTTTTTACAGGTGGTGTAAAGCTTGACGGCTTTGAGATAAATATGGTGACTTTTTTTCCCCCAATGTTGGCATTGGTCATAGCTTCTTTAAGGTGGAGATGTAAGGGAGGCGAGACAAGAAAAGGATTTTTGTAGTTTTTATATCAACATTTTTTTTTGTCAATATAAATAAAATATTGCTTCAGTACAAACATAGAGTTTAATTTTCTCCACATAATGATATCAACAGTTCTCGAATCTTATAAAGAGTGTCCTGGAATTTAATGAAAAATTTTTCCCTCCAATTAAAAACTTTGTTATCTGATTCTACTATGTTCATGACAGGTATTCAAGAACTGTTGATATCATAATATGAAGAAAATTTAATTCTATGTTTCTACTGAAGCAATATTTTATTTATTTTGGTCAACAAAATATTTTGCCATGAAAGTTGCAAGCGTTATTCACGTTCCCCACATCCCTACCATACGGCTCTTCCTGAAGCAATACGAATATAGCGAAGCCGCGGATGTTAAGTGTGAAGGCTTACACAATAATAAATGCTTACACAAACTAATAAAACTACCTTCACGTATCTTTCTTCTAAAAACGTTCCCTTCACTACTACTCTTTCTCATTTTGACGTGTTTTTACTTTCTCTCTATCTTACAGGTAGAGAAAGTATTGTGATCGTCAAAAAAATCGAACTCGAGATTTTGATGAATTTTGACGTTTCATGACTTCCTGAATCCGAAAAAGTGGTTTTTGAATTTCCGTCTGTCTGTCTGTCTGTCTGTCTGTCTGTCTGTCTGTCTGTACCTCCAACTAGAGCCTAAACTATTTTACCGATTGAGCTGAAACTTGATATCTAGGGTTTTCATAGGGTTGCCCCGAGGGGTTTTTGGAATTGGATATCTACCCCTAAAATTAAGGGTAGTTTACTGAAGGGCAAAAAGAGAAAAAGTCGATTTTCTCAAAATCGGCTCTAACGATTTTGATTAAATTTCAATTATGAACATAAATAAATATTCCAAACAAAATGGCTACTCTCAATATTTCGGCAAAATCGTTTTAAGGGCTCCGGTCTGATGCGTAAATTAACATTTTTTATAATAGCTCCGAAACTATTTGAGATATGAAATTACTTAGCATTACAAATATGTATATATATTTATAATACAAATATTTTATTCGAAACATATTTTTATAAAATCAATAACTTTCAATATATACGCCATTATATATATATATTTTTAACTTTTTGGGCATTAAAGCTTAAGTATTGCGACCGTAAGAAAAACTAACCTGAAATGTTGATGGATGTCGACGTCTCATGACCCCCCGAACCCTTAAAAATAGTCTTTGCAATGCCGTCTGTCTGTGTGTCTATTAAAACTTAAAATTAAGGGTAGTTTACTGAAGGGCAAAAAGAGAAAAAGTCGATTTTCTCAAAATCGTCTCTAACGATTTTGATTAAATTTCATTTATGAACATAAATAAATATTCCAAACAAAATGGCTACTCTCAATATTTCGGCAAAATCGTTTTAAGGGCTCCGGTCTGATGCGTAAATTAACATTTTTTATAATAGCTCCGAAACTATTTGAGATATGAAATTACTTAGCATTACAAATATGTATATATATTTATAATACAAATATTTTATTCGAAACATATTTTTATAAAATCAATAACTTTCAATATATACGCAATTATATATATATTTTTAACTTTTTGGGCATTAAAGCTTAAGTATTGCGACCGTAAGAAAAACTAACCTGAAATGTTGATGGATGTCGACGTCTCATGACCCCCCGAACCATTAAAAATAGTCTTTGCAATGCCGTCTGTCTGTGTGTCTATTAAAACTTAGAATTAAGGGTAGTTTACTGAATGGCAAAAAGAGAAAAAGTCGATTTTCTAAAAATCGGCTCCAACGATTTTGATTAAATTTCATTTATAAACATTAATAAATATTCCAAACAAAATGGCTACCCTCAATATTTCGGCAAAATGGCTTTAAGGGCTCCGGTCTGATGCGTAAATTAACATTTTTTTAAATAGCTCCGAAACTATTTGAGATATGAAATTACTTAGCATTACAAATATGTATATATATTTATAATACAGATATTTTATCCGAAACATATTTTAATAAAATCAATAACTTTCAATCTATACGCAATTATATGAATTTTTTAACTTTTTGGACATTAAAGTATTGCGACCGTAAAAAAAAACTAACCTGAAATGTTGATGGATGTCGACGTCTCATGACCCCCCGAACCCTAAAAAATAGTCTTTGCAATGCCGTCTGTCTGTGTGTCTATAAAAACTTAAAATTAAGGATAGTTTACTGAAGGACGAAAAGAGAAAAATTTGGTTTTCTCAAAATCTGCTTAAACGATTTTGATTAAAATTCGTATCTAGGCGTTGATTAAGATTATAAATAAACTGGCTATTTTCATTTTCCTATGAAAATGATTTTTAGGGTACATTACAGAAGCGTTAATTTCCGTATCTCCACAACTATTGGAGAAACTAAACAACTTATCATTGCAAAATTGTAGGACTATTAGAAATAAAAAACTTTTATTTGACATATATTTTTATAAAAACAGCAGTTTCTGAGATATTTGCAAATATATTAATACAATTTTGTGAGCTTTAGTTGTAAACATATACTACTTAAGTCTTAACGCAATAAGACTCCAATGCCATAGAGTAATTAAATATAAGTAAGTATCTAAAAAAAGTATGTTATTTTTCCTTAAATCTCTTAGGAGAAATGTTTGCATAGCAATGATCTATCTCCATTTTAGACTCAATAGTCAATATTTACATTTTTTATTGGTCAAAATGTATAAATGAATAATTAAATATCAATGCGATGACTTGAAGATCTGCAACACCTTTTAAAATGTTAAAATTTTAACCAGAAATCGAAAATTTAAAACGAAGTGTTGACCCTTGTGGAAGACATTAAACTGTTTGAAATGTTCTTAGGTGGACAAAGATGCGCCTCATTTCTCATTGATTCTATATCATTGTATATTATTTTATGCGTGTTCTTATGTGGAGTGGTGATGATACAATGTACATTATTCCGTTCAGAATTCTTACGAGTTTATAGAAAGAGAGAGAAAGTCTGTGCGGTGCTCCGTACCATTTATTTCCATTACAATCCAATCCATTTAGAACATTGATGTATGGAGCCTACAGCATTTGCTTTTTATTTTATTTTGCTATTATTGTAACCTATTCTAGATTTTAAAAACCTCTAGTAGAATAACAAATCTTATATTCGCTCAAGTTTTAGCTTGACATAAAAACTACCATGAAACTTAAGTAAGTGATGGTTAAAATGTCCACAAATTGAGATGTTTGTAAATAACTCATAGTTTAACTAACTCTTTTGTTTGAAGAATTCTTTTTCAGTGATACATTTGCTATTCAAAAACTATATATCGGATTACCTATAGTAGTAGTAGTAGTAATAATAATAATAATAATAACAATAATAATAATAATAACAATAACAATAATAACAACAACAGAACAACAACATCAACATTATTATTATTATTAGCCTACTTGTGTTTGTTTCTTTTTAGGCAAATATTTTGGGAGATTCTGGGGACAGTTCCGATAAGGACCCAACTTGGCAACCGGAGAAAGATGAAAAGCGAGGAAAGAAAACGAGACTTGGAAAAATCTACAGGGTCCTTCCTACAGAAGATACCATCGAGAAAACCAATCTGGCCTCCAACACAGACATTGATTCATCATGTAAATATATTATTATACTACTATTATTATTATTATTAGTATTAGTAGTAGTAGTAGTAGTAGTAGTAATAGTAGTAGTAATAGTAGTGGTAGAAGGATTAGGAGTAAATTAAGACCACCTAAGTAGTCTTGTTGTCAGCATGCCTGGCTATGGCTTGAAAGTGTTTTTAATTTTAATTTTTTGTGTTGTGGAAAACTTTGAGGATGTCCATTAGGCCCACTGAGTGGATGGATGCAGCTAGTGTATAAATAATTTTATATCAGTTTTAGTTGAAATACTTGTTTTTATTTTACATTTCTGACCTATTCTTTATCTTATTATATTGTACCCTGTTGTATGTAATTATGCATTGAATTTTATACATACAGGCACCAGATGTTAAGTCTTGTGGTTTAACTGGACTCTAAACATTATTATACTTTTTTTTTAAATCTTGTCTCTGACTAGTTTTCATAGATATTCCACTGACAAGGTGTATAACTTATTCACATTGTTAGCTTAAAGTACTACTTGTATGCTTCTATTACTATCCATCAACAAAAATTCAAATGTATAATTCGGTGTCTGTATAGGATGTGATTGTCACTGGCTTCATTTTTCCCCCCCAGCCGGAGCAGTTGATGAGTTTTTAGAGCTCCATAACTATGGACCTCAAGCTGATTTAACAGTTGAGTCTGGAGCACATGCTTCAGGACAAGAGCTTCAAGCCAATGAATCGAGTGATGTTGAAACTGCAGAGCCTACAACTGAGCCGATGCCAAATAAGAGGAAAGGCGTTCGGAAAAGGGAGGAAGAGAAAAAAAAGAAGGTTCAAGGTTTGCCAAATGTCAACCGCCATGGTAAAAGTTTTCAAGGGAAAGCTTTTTCTCCAATTATTAAGTGCTGTAGGCTTAAGTTCGAATAAAGATGTAATCCTGAAAAACAAATCGAAATTTTTGATATATTTATTAAGAAGCTAAAAGAAGTGAAAGATGAGAACCTTTGTTTTCCAATCTCAATTTGTGAAAAAAATAACTACTAGGAAAACGAATACTGATAGAACTCACAATAGACAAATAACTGCCAATTATAAAGTGACTGTTGGAACATCTCAAATCATCATTTGTAAAAATATGTTTATGTCTTTTCATGGGGTCACTATGGCTAAAGTAAACTATCTAATTCATAAACTTCGTTCCTCACCTCTTGGTATTCATGGGCACGATAAAAGAGGTAAACACACTCCTAAAAACAAGTTGGTTGAAGAACGGGTACAGATAAGGGCGTTCATATTAAAGTAACCAAAACATGAAAGCCATTATTCCCGCCAGGACTGTCCCAGTGAAATATTCTTGCCTAGCCATTTGAATATAAAAATTATGCATGACGAATATAAAAAATGAAGCTAGAAAGTGTAGAAACCCAAGCCACGTGCTATGATGTATTCAGGGATGTTTTCAACAAAACAGGGTACAAGTTTAAACAACCATACTTAGATACCTGTAAAACATGTGATGAGTTCGTCACAATGAAGCGCCATGCATCCAGCACAAATATAAGAAAACAAATTTCCGAGCAACATAATGCCCATGTCATAGAAACACAGAAAGGTTATGACAGTAAAACTAAGGACAAGATTTCTGAAAAAGAAACGGAAAATCAGACAGTTCTCATTTTTGATTTGCAACAGGTCTTCCCATGTCCATTTCTATCCGCGAGCATAGTGTAATACAAGAGACTTCTATCAGTGTACAATCTAACCATTAGAGAGTGCTCTTCTACAGAATCTTCAGAATGCTATATGTGGCATGAAGCAACTGGAAGTAGAGGTTCTGATGACATCGCATCTTCCGTCTACAGGAAAATCATGAGTCTACCATCTCAAGTCAAGCACGTGATCACTTATTTAGATGCTGCAGGTGGACAAAATGGAAATATTAATAAGACCTGTATGTACACTTTTGTTTTGCAAAAAAAAAAAAAACCACTAAAGCTTATAGACCAGAAATTTCTTCTATCTGGTCACACTAGACTTTTAAGGTAACAGTGATCACTCGAGAATAGAGAGAGCTAAAAGAAAATTAATGATCGGAAAATGAAGATTATGGTTCCTCGTGACTGGTTTCAGTTTGTAAGGCTGGTCAGAGGAGAGAAATCGTTTAGTGTCACTGAAATGATCCAAAATAACTTTTTGGCATTTTCTAAGCTCTTGATAAATATTCTCATTCACCGGAAAGAAGACAATGAAGGGAATAGAGTGAAGTGGCTGAAAATAAGATGGCTTCACTATACACCTGATTTTGGTGTAATACAATACAAGTATTTGTTGTATGAAGTAGAGCCATACAAAGTTCTTAACCTCAAGAGAGATTAAGGCGAGGGAAACTCAGCAAGCAACAGCCTAATCTTGGTAGAACAATGACAACTGTTGTAAATCGCTCATACAATCAACCTTTGGGTATAAATCCCTTGAAAAATTAAGACTTATTGTCCATGTTAACCCTAATAGATCAAGATCACCACGATTTCTATAAGAAGCTGCCTATTTCTGGTCGAGCTTTGGAGTTTGATGAGATCCAAGATCAATTTGAAGAAGATAACTTATATAAAGTTTTTTTAGTGATATAAAAACATCAATTTGTCACAATGAAAATAAAGTGTTTCTCAAGCATTCTGTATTTCTTTCAAAGCCTCAAAATATTTAGTTATTTCACTTATCATGTTTTTCCATCTTACCAAACAAATCTTATATACATTGTTGTAAGATGGCAAAAGATAATATGTTGGAAAAATGAGAAAATCTTGGTTTGTGTCCAACACTTAGTCACAAAATTTAAACATAATATTCTGCACACTTTTTATTCTTTTACTTACTCTTTCTATCCTTTATTTAAAATAAAAATTTGATCAAACTTTGACTTTTTAGTCTATTTACCTTTTTTGCTTTTTTTGCACTTTTTAACCTTTTTAACCTAAAATATTATTCTGGCACTTAGATTAATAGTAAATTTTAAAAGGTGTAAGCAAATAAGTAAACGGTAAGATGACCAAAAATGTTAAATTGGATAAAAAGTAAATATAATTATAAAGTCAAATAAGACCTATAAGGCAAAAGCTGTAAAAATGTCCATAAATAACAAAAATACCAAAAAGGGCAAAACTGATAGTTTTGAAAAAAATTTGTAGCACGGGTAAACTTGTATGTTCAATAATAAGGGCAAAAAGTAAATCTAACAAAAATAAAATAGTTGCAAAATTTAAAAGGTGTAAAATAAATAAAAATGTAAAATAGTTAGAAAGCGGAAAGATGGCCAAAAAGTGTATAGAGGTTAAAAAGGATAAAAAGTGTTAAATTTGTAGAAATTGTAGAAATGGTTAAAAAAAAAAGCAACAAGCAGTAAAAACGTGTTTTAAAATAGACTTTCAGCAATGGACCTAAAACTATAAAACCTAAAGTCACAACACCTGAACTGAATTTCTTAACTTCATAACACCTACCTTTATAAGACCTAACTTTATAACATCTAATTTTTTAGCTTCTAGCTTCACTAGACCTAAATACACTGGTACCTAACCCCACAAGCCTAACGGCACAAGACATAATTTCACAATACCTAACTTTATACGGCATGCCGGAATAAGTCCTAAAACAACATTATTTTTTAACACAGTGATAGGAACACAGACAAAGGCGTCAGTCTTGTCTTGTCTAGTTTTCTGAGCAATGGGAGGTCAGAGTTCAAATCCTGCTGGGTGTATCACACTCGTCAAGTAAGAACGGGTGCCTCCTATTTGATTTGCTAACCGTCTTGGATTACGATAGTTGTTTCAATGTTTGGGAATGGTTTAAGTTGAAACTCGAGATATAAAACATACCTTTCGTGATAAAGTACTTTAATAAACATGGCCAAAACATTTGTAATGTGGGAGAGTCAAGCTCAACTAAACTAATTGGCCGATGACAAGGAGGTTGGGATTAGAATCTCGGCCGAAAGTACCGAAGAATTTTTCCTAGATAATTTGTCACTTTCTTTTCAAGTAAATGTGGGAACATTTCCACTAAATTATTCTTTTATCAGTCATTTAAAAATAGCGAATTTAAATGCGGATAGTTTTAATGAGAAGTAAGATGAAAATTTCTGAAAAGGAGGATTGCCTAGTGTTAATAATCTCGACTGACGTGTTCGGCTTTTATTTAGGAAGTTAATATTCATCTATCCTGTTCAAAGATGCTAGGAGTATTTCCTCCAATTATTTGTCCCCTCATCCTTTCTTCACATATTTCACTATATTTAAAATTAATAATATACTAAACATTTATTATAGAGATATAATAATTAATTAATAAATGGTACGGCGCACCGCACAGAATTTCTCTCTCTTTCTATAAACTCGTAAGATTTCTGAACGGAATAATGTATATTGTATCATCACCACTCCACATAAGAACACGTATAAAATAACTTACAATGATATATCATCAATGAGGAAAGAGGCGCATCTTTGTCCACCTAAGAGCATTTCAAACAGTTTAATGTCTTCCACAAGGGTCAACACTTCGTATTAAAATTTCGATTTCTGGTTAAAGTTTTAACATTTTATAAGGTGTTGCAGATCTTCAAGTCATCGCATTGATATTTAATTATTCATTTATACATTATGACCAATAAAAAATGTAAATATTGACTATTGAGTCTAAAATGGAGATAGATCATTGCTGTGCTAACATTTCTCCTAAGAGCTTTAAGGAAAAATAACATACTTTTTTAGATACTTACTTATATATAATTACTTTATGGCATTGGAGAATTATTGCGTTAAGACTTAAGTAGTATATGTTTACAACTAAAGCTCAGAAAATTGTATTAATATATTTGCAAATATCTCAGAAACTGTTGCTTTTATAAAAATATATGTCAAATAAAAGTTTTGTATTTCTAATAGTCCTACAATTTTGCAATGATAAGATGTTTAGTTTCTCAAATAGTTGTGGAGATACGGAAATTAACACTTCTATAAAGTACCCTAGAAATCATTTTCATAGGAAAATGAAAATAGCCAGTTTATTTATAATATTTATCAAAGCCTAGATACGAATTTTATTTAAAATCGTTTGAGCTGATTTTGAGAAAACCAAATTTTTCTCTTTTCACCCTTCAGTAAACTACCCTTAATTTTAAGTTTTTATAGACACACAGACAGACGGCACTGCAAAGACTATTTTATAGGGTTCCGGGGGGGGGGGGGGGGTCATGAGACGTCGACATCCATCAACATTTCAGGTTAGTTTTTTTTTACGGTCGCAATACTTAAACTTTAATGTCCAAAAAGTTTAAAAAAATCATATATTGAAAGGTATTGATTTTATAAAAATATGTTTCGGTTAAAATATTTGTATCATAAATATATATACATATTAGTAATGGTAAGTAATTTCATATTTCAAATGGTTTCGGAGCTATTATAAAAAAAATTAATTAATGCATCAGAACGAAGCCCTTAAAGACATTTTGACGAAATATTGAGGGTAGCCATTGTGTTTGGAATATTTATTTATGTTTATAAATGAAATTTAATCAAAATCGTTAGAGCCTATTTTCAGAAAATCGACTTTTTCTCTTTTTGTCCTTCAGTAAACTACCCTTAATTTTAAGTTTTTATAGACACACAGACAGACGGCATTGCAAAGACTATTTTTTAGGGTTCGGGGGGTCATGAGACGTCAACATCTATCAACATTTTTGGTTAGTTTTTTTTACGGTCGCAATACTTAAGCTTTAATGTTTAAAAAGTTAAAAATATATATATAATTGCGTATAGATTGAAAATTATAAATTTTATAAGAATATGTTTCTATAAAATATTTGTATTATAAATTTATATACATATTTGTAATGCTAAGTAATTTCATATCTCAAATAGTCTCGGATATATTATAAAAAATGTTAATTAACGTATCAGACCGGAGCCCTTAAAGCCATTTTGCCGAAATATTGAAGGTAGCCATTTTGTTCGGAATATTTATTAATGTTTATAAATGAAATTTAATCAAAATCGTTAAAGCCGATTTAGATAAAAAATTAACTTTTTCTCTTTTTGACCCTTCAGTATACTACCCTTAATTTTAAGCTTTAATAGACACACAGACAGACGGCATTGCAAAGACCATTTTTTAGGGTTCAGTGGGTCATGAGACGTCGACATCCATCAACATTTCAGGTTAGTTTTTTTTACGGTCGCAATACTTAAGCTTTAATGTCCAAAAAGTTAAAAATATATATATAATTGCGTATAGATTGAAAATTATTGATTTTATAAAAATTGGTTTCGAATAAAATATTTGTATTATAAATATTTATACAAATTTGTAATGCTAAGTAATTTCATATCTCAAATAGTTTCGGTGCTATTATAAAAAATGTTAATTTACGCATCAGACCTGAGCCCTAAAAGCCATTTTTCCGAAATATTGAGAGTAGCCATTTTGTTTGGAAAATTTATTTATGTTTATAAATGAAATTTAATCAAAATCGTTAGAGACGATTTTGAGAAAATCGACTTTTTCTCTTTTTTCCCTTCAGTAAACTACCCTTAATTTTAGGGGTAGATATCCAATTCCTAAAACTCCTCGGGACAACCCTATTAAAACCCTAGATTTAAAGTTTTATCTCAATCGGTAAAATAGTTTAGGCTCTAGTTGGAGGTACAAACAGACAGACAGACAGACAGACGGAAATTCAAAAACCACATTTTCGGATTCAGGGAGTCATGAAACGTTAATAGAACTTTCAATAGCAAGTTAAGAGCCAACTTTAATACATTTAATATAATTATTCTTACATACAAGCCTATAAAATATGATAACTTGAATGTAAAACTACTTGTCATTCAAACGAATGTAATTAAGTTTGAAACTACCTTTTTACTTTCTCTCTATCTTACAGGTAGAGAAAGTATGGTGATCGTCAAAAAAATCGAACTCGAGATTTTGATGGATATTAACGTTTCATGACTCCCTGAATCCGAAAATGTGTTTTTTGAATTTCCGTCTGTCTGTCTGTCTGTCTCTTTGTACCTCCAACTAGAGCCTAAACTATTTCACCGATTGAGATAAAACTTTAAATCTAGGGTTATAATAGGGTTGTCCCGAGGGGTTTTAGGAATTGGATATCTACCCCTAAAATTAAGGGTGGTTTACTGAAGGGAAAAAAGAGAAAAAGTCGATTTTCTCTAAATCGTCTCTAACGATTTTGATTAAATTTCATTTATAAACATTAATAAATTTTCCAAACAAAATGGCTAATCTCAATATTTCGGAAAAATGGCTTTTAGGGCTCAGGTCTGATGCGTAAATTAATATTTTTTATAATAGCACCGAAAATATTTGAGATATGAAATTGCTTAGCATTACAAATTTGTATAAATATTTATAATACAAATATTTTATTCGAAACCTATTTTTATAAAATCAATATTTTTCAATCTATACGCAATTATATATATATTTTTAACTTTTTGGACATTAAATCTTAAGTATTGCGACCGTAAAAAAAACTAACCTGAAATGTTGATGGATGTCGACGTCTCATGACCCCCCGAACCCTAAAAAATAGTCTTTGCAATGCCGTCTGTCTGTGTGTCTATAAAAACTTAAAATTAAGTATAGTTTACTGAAGTGCGAAAAGAGATAAAATTGGTTTTCTCAAAATCGGCTCAAACGAATAAACTGACTATTTTCATTTTCCTATGAAAATGATTTTTAGGGTATTTTACTGAAGCGTTAATTTCCGTATCTCCACAACTATTTGAGAAACTAAACAACTTATCATTGCAAAATTTTAGAATTATTAGAAATAAAAAACTTTTATTTGACATATATTTTATAAAAGACACAGTTTCTGAGATATTTGCAAATATATTAATAAAATTTTGAGAGCTTTGGTTGTAAACATATACTACTTAGGTCCTAACGTTATAATTCTCCAATGCCATAGAGTAATTAAATATAAGTAAGTATCTAAAATAAATGGTACGGCGCACCGCACAGACTTTCTCTCTCTTTCTATAAACTCGTAAGATTTCTGAACGGAATAATGTACATTGTATCATCACCACTCCACATAAGAACACGCATAAAATAATATACAATGATATAGAATCAATGAGAAAAAAGGTGCATCTTTGTCCACCTAAGAACATTTCAAACTGTTTAATGTCTTCCACAAGGGTCAACACTTCGTATTAAAATTTCGATTTCTGGTTAAAGTTTTAACATTTTATAAGGTGTTGCGGATCTTCAAGTAATCGCATTGATATTTAATTATTCATTTATACATTTTGACCAATAAAAAATTTAAATATTGACTATTGAGTCAAAAATGGAGATAGATCATTGCTATGCAAACATTTCTTCTAAGAGCTTTAAGGAAAAAAACATACTTTTTTAGATACTTTAATTTAATTACTCTATGGCATTGGAGAATTATTGCGTTAAGACTTAAGTAGTATATGTTTACAACTAAAGCTCACAAAATTGTATTAATATATTTGCAAATATCTCAGAAACTGTTGCTTTTATAAAAATATATGTCTAATAAAAGTTTTGTATTTCTAATAGTCCTACAATTTTGCAATGATAAGTTGTTTAGTTTGTCAAATAGTTGTGGAGATACGGAAATAACGCTTCTGTAAAGTACCCTAAAAATCATTTTTATAGGAAAATGAAAATTGCCAGTTTATTTATAATCATAATCAACGCCTAAATACGAATTTAATCAAAATCGTTTGAGCAGATTTGAGAAAACCAAATTTTTCTCTTTTCACCCTTCACTAAACTACCCTTAATTTTAAGTTTTTATAGACACACAGACAGACGGCATTGCAAAAACTATTTTTCAGGGTTCGGGGGGTCATGAGACGTCGAAATCCATCAACATTTCAGTTTAGTTTTTTTTACGATCGCAATAAAGCTTTATGTCCAAAAAATTAAAAATATATATATAATTGTGTATAGATTGAAAATTATTGATTTTATAAAAACTTGTTTCGAATAAAATTTTTGTATTATAAATAAATATACATATTTGTAATGCTAAGTAATTTCATATCTCAAATAGTTTCGGAGCTATTATAAAAAATGTTAATTTGCGCATCAGACCGCAGCCCTTAAAGCGATTTTGCCTAAATATTGAGAGTAGCCATTTTGTTTGTAATATTTATTTATGTTTATAAATGAAATTTAATCAAAATCGTTTGAGCCGGTTTTGAGAAAATCGATTTTTTCTCTTTTTTACCCTTCAGTAAACTACCCTTAATTTTAGGGGTAGATATCCAATTCCAAAAACCCCTCGGGGCAGCCCTTTGAAAACCCTAGATATCAAGTTTCAGCTCAATCGGTAAAATAGTTTAGGCTCTAGTTGGAGGTACAGACAGACATACAGACAGACAGACAGACAGACAGACGGAAATTCAAAAACCACTTTTTCGGATTTAGGAAGTCATGAAACGTCAAAATTTATCAAAATCTCGAGTTCGATTTTTTTGACGATCACCATACTTTCTCTATCTTACAGATAGAGAGAGAGTAAAAAGTATGTTATTTTTCCTTAAAGCTCTTAGGAGAATTGTTTGCACAGCAACGATCTATCTCCATTTTAGACTCAATAGTCAATATTTACATTTTTTATTGGTCAAAATGTATAAATAAATAATTAAATATCAATGCGATTACTTGAAGATATGCAACACCTTATAAAATGTTAAAATTTTAACCAGAAATCGAAATTTTAATACGAAGTGTTGACCCTTGTAGAAGACATTAAACTGTTTGAATTGCTTTTAGGTGGACAAAGAGGCGCTCTTTTCTCATTGATTATATATCATTGTATATTATTTTATGCGTGTTCTTATGTGGAGTGGTGATGATACAATGTACATTATTCCGTTCAGAAATCTTACGAGTTTATAGAAAGAGAGAGAAAGTCTGTGCGGTGCTCCGTACCTTTTATTTCTACTCTGTTTAGCATGAAGTATATTAGTTACGTTTTCGTCCCTCTGAATATATTAAGAACAGAACATAATTCATATAAAAAAAATTTGTATTATGATCACGTTTTCGTCGTTTTGTAAAAAGTAAAATCTTTCTCACTCCCCTTTTAATAAAACCACCCTCTTTATTTTTTTACACTTTTCACAAAACAACGAAATATTCCTTTAATTTTCTTTAGTCAGTTTTTTTTTTTGCTCCTCCTACACATCACACATACAAACATGGCAACGAAGGTAAAAGAGGAACATCAACATTCTATATGCAAATTTGCACATTTATAAAATAAAAAAACAAGTATTCGTATCAGACACAAGATATTAGTTTCCTGTAGTTTTGTAAATCAGGGTTGATACTATTTTCTTACCACAAAATTATCTGTATTTTCCAGGTTCTCCAGAAGGAGTTCACATTTAATCCAGAAAACTTAGATTGAAGTGTAGAGGAACAAGATTAAATTTTTCATCAAATTGACTAGTGTTAAGATATGTAACTGATGATTGAAACATGATGATCTAGGCTTAATGGGGAAATATGTCGTTTCAGCTCCCAATGCTTCAAAGGGGCGTAAGACATATTCGAACCATCGATATTAATTCTCTAGTTCTATTTTTTTCCATCCAAAGATCTACTATAATTATTTCAGTTAAATTTTGGATGAAATTCAGAAATATTTCAGTATTTATATTAGAATTTGCAAAATTCGCAGTGTTTTCCCAATTTTTCCCATACATATTAAATTCCCTGTCTTTTTTTTTTCGGCTCTCCCAGTCCCTGTTTTCAAGGTACGTGGCTAATAAAAATATATATAAATCTCGAAAGAAACTGAAAGTTTTTAAAATTTCGGTGCCAGGTCAACCCAGAAAAACCTCAGACCCACGTATCGCGTATTTATAGATTTTCAAATTTTCAAAAATCAATCATGACCCGGTAAAGCTCTTGGTTGGGTCAACCCAGCATACTTCTGAGACACACACACACACACACATATATATATATATATATATATATGATGGTCTCAGTATACTTGAGACAATATGCTTACCTGATGAAAATATGTTAGTTGGTTCAAACCCAGCAGAGGTCGACGGATTTTTACCAAGTGATAAAAATATATTGCACAGTTTCTTTCGGTGGGAAAGTAAAACCGTCGATGCCGTGCCAATTGTAGCATATAAGATATCCCTGGAAGGTATGTGAAAATACCTTTCCTGCCGAATTCATAGGCTCTTTATCGCTCACTCGTGGAATTCAGTGCGGAAAATAATGGGGAAAATAACGCACTGTCAGTACATGTGCTTTATCCCAGATGGTGCGGGCAGCACTTACCAGCAGAAAGCATGAGTGCGTGCACTGTTCTGGATGGATGGTAAACACATCAGGACAATGCTAGACATATATATATATATATAGTTTGTGTATATATTTAATATAATAATTTGTATACGATTGTAAATGGCTGGATTCGCACTTATCAACACTTCCAGATGGCCATTTTTGAACAAAACCTTTTGAACCATTTAGGAAAAATTATGTATTTTCAAGATTTATTCACATGCAAAAAAAAATCTCCATAGCGTAAGCACACAATTGAGTCATGTCAACAGAACGGCCAACGTCTGATGGCGAAGATAGGGCCAACTTCTGCGGCTGGAGGATTTAATGTGGTCAGAAAAAACTATCCTTCCAGCCGTTAATCTCAATTTTCTAGAATGGAGACGCTTCTTTTCCATTCAAGGTGCTTCTTCAATCCTCACGAGGTAGAGTTGACCCCGTTACAAACCCACTGCTTCACAAAAAAAAAATCTGAAAGTGCTGGGAATCGAACCTTTGGCTCTATAGACATACATTCTTAACACTAGAACACAGAGGTGGTCATTCATAGGTAAACTCTCCTTATTTATGGGGAATAAAAAAGATCAATACTTTTGCAGTTTTTAATATTATTAAAACTTTTTTGCTCAAAATAAATCAAAATTAATACTGCTCCAATACAAACATAAGAGTTTAATTTTTTTCACATAGTGATATCAAAAGTTGTTGAATATCTGTCATGAGCGTAGCGGTATTAAATGAAAAACTTTTTAAATGAAGAGAAAAAGTTGTCATTAAATTCCAGGTCACCTTTGACAAATATGCAACAATTGTTGATATCACTATGTGAATAATATTAAACTAAAGGCCTATATTTCTACAGAAGCAATATATTTATTTTTGCCAAAATATGTTTTGCTATAAAAACTGCAAAAACACCTTTTCTCGCGTTCCCTTAACCCCCACCTTAAAGACCATTTAAATTTCTACTCTTCATTATACATCCCGAATATGCCAACCGCTGTCAAAATATAAAAGTATGGAAACGACGCTACAAACGTAGCAAGGGGTTTTTCCCTCCCTACTCCTCCACAGTCCACCTATCCTTCATACATTAGCGTACAGCCGAGCTGCCTACATACAGGGGGAGAGCGACGTTATGCCGATCGTTGCCATGGAGACGGCGCATCATAACGCACTGGTATCCGGACCTGCCATCCCTCGGCCAGTGGTCAAGTGGGAAGAGGAGATTATGGGGGTGTAGTGTTCCCCCTCCCCCAATTCACTTCAAGCCCTACCCCCTAGTTAGCATGGCTGGTAAGGTTTTAGTCTAAGCTAAGAAGACCGGGGTTCGATGCTTGAATGGATAACACTGGTCTGCATGGCTTTCTGTGCTAGTAAACTAATAGCCAAGTTAGTTTTTTAACGCTGATTTTAGAAACATCAACCACTCCATACCCCGTAGAGTTTTTTTAAATATCACTTAAGGTGGGATGAAAGGGTAAGCGAGAAAAGGCCAGTGTTTTTACAGTTTTTACACCAAAACATTATTTTGACCAAAATAAATCAAATATTGCTCCAGTAGAAACATAAAGTTTAATTTTCTTCACATGATGATCTCAACAGTTGTTGAATATCTGTCCTAAACATAGCGGCAATAGAAGAAATCTTTATAAATGAATAAAAAAAAGTTGTCATTAAATTCCAGGATACCCTTGAAAAATGTATGCTGACACAGCCCATATAAAAAAAGAAAGATATTCAACAAATATTGATATCACAATATAAAGAAAATTAAGTTCTATTTTTTGATTGGAGAAATATTTGATTTATTTTGGCCTAAAAAAGTTTTGGAACAAAAACCGCAAACATACATACCTTTTCATGCGTCCCCTTACATCCCACCTTAAGATGACGTCAGGAATTTGTATTATTGAATGTATTAAGTTATACCCGATCCATGGTGGGAAGGAAGGCCTGAAAGTTCTTTTTTCCTATCAAAATCCTAATATGTAGTATAATATATTAATAATAATATTTAGCACCACGTCTTACTACCCGTTCGGGTTATACGCTTAAGTACTAATTACTCTAATGGATTAGGAACGGGAAAGGTTGAATTTAGAGGAAGTGAACCCGCATTTGCGTGGAAGGAGAGTGGAAAACCATTTAGGAAAAAACCACCCCCAGTTCACCCGACCGAGATTCGAGCCTCGATCTCCCGTCCTCGGCAGTCGGGGTCAACACGACTAGCGCGAATATGTAGTAGAATTCTGGCAATGGAAAATGCCTTTAAGACCACCATTCCTACCATAAACAGGGTATAGCGCTTACCCGATTCAGTGGCCGAATGGTCTAAGGCGTCACTCTCGTGTTGGACTGGCATGCTGATGACGGGTAGATCGGTGTTCGAATCTCAGTCGGGTCCATCGAGGGTGTTTTTTCTTATGTGGTTTCCCAATCTTTTTCCACGCAAATGTCTGTAGATTACCTCTTAAAGGCTGCCTTCCTCATCCTTATCTCATTGGAGTAATTGTCATATATATGTGTACCCTCAACAGGTAGTAAGTAATACGCGGTAATAAATCAAAATGTTATCTAGTGGTCAAATTTCCTGGCTACAGATTCAGATATCACGGGTTCGACTCCCAGCGCTTCCGGATTTTTCTGTAAATCAGTGGGTCTGGAACGGGGTCAACTCAGCCTCGTGAGGACAAATGAAGAGCTAACTGAATGAAAAAGTAGCGGCTCCGGTCTAGAAATTTGAAATTAGAGGCCGGAGGGTTCGTTGTGCTGACCGCATAACACCCTCTATCCGTAAATGTTGGCACTATATTTGCCAACATGCGGCGGCCACTCGGTTGGTATAGCTAAATCTTCACATGTTGGCAACACTTCTTTTAGTCGTTTGTTTCTTGACCTTTAGAGTACAGTACAACGTTATTTTAACAGATTGAGCTCCGTTTATTTTCGAGGTTGTCAAACCAAGTTTGTGCTAGAAAAAATTTTATTAATATTATTAAAAAATTCAAATTTTCTTTTGTGAGTTCTGTGAAAAAAATTAAGGTGATGGAAATAAACGGAAGTAATATTTGGAATAACATCAAAAATTAATAAAAAAAACACCCTTTTCTTAGAAAATGTCAATAAATAATTTAAAAATGGCGGGTATTGTAATTCTTGAAGAGTTGAACTGAGTAGAGAGTTTGTGTGTGATGTCGTAGATTATATTTTATTTTAAGTATTTAGACTATAATTTCTAATCAAAGCAATGTTTCAACAAACAACTTACAAACCAACTTAAAAGAGCCGCCTACCAAAGCACCGGAAAACGTTGCAGACGTCCAGATATACGGTTTTTAAGAAGTTTCTTATTACAAAATAAGTTTCCACCAAAATGGAATTAAAAGATATTATCATTTTAGATTTATCATTTTTTAATAAGTTTAATTGGCTCATTTTCGAAGATATTTTACACGAAATGCCATAGTACAGAGATTAAAATAAATGATTAGAAACATAGATATAGCCTATTCCAAAACACATTTTTTAAGAGGGTCAAAATAGAAAATTCTAAGATAATAATTATCATTATTATTATTAGCACCGCGTCTTACTACCCGTTCGGGTTATACGCACTTACGCTAATGTGCAACGGTAGGGTGATTGTGAGATGAAATGGAGGACCTACAGTTTAACGTGGAATCCGAACCACGGTGGAGGCCTGGCATTCCTCACATTCACAAGTTGTGATTAATACACATCTTGTCAGAGGTGAAGGAAGGGTTTGGCAATCAGATAAATCTGTGCCAGGACCGAGAATTGAACCCGGACCCTCAGCACAGAAGTCTGACACCTTACCCCTAGACCACCAGGTCACCCTCTAAGATAATTATTCTCACGGGAAAGGCCTTTCCTGACAGCTAAAAACGTTATTAGATCTACTTTCCCATATTCATACGTCAGGACCATGTTATCTGTAGCTGTCATTTTTGAGAGATATAAACTACACCTTTAAAATAACTGTAAGAAAAATAAAATAATAACATTTTTGGGCGCAAGAAAATGTGTTTCTATTTTGTGAAAGGATCTTCCGATGAAAATTTGACTGTAGATCCCCCACCACGTACAGTTTGATTTTCAAAGAAAGTGCGTTATTTGAAAACTGGAAATTCATACATATTGTCACAATGGCGTAGATAAAAGTATTACAATTATATTTAATCGTTGGTCCATTTAATTAATGATGTAAAGATAAATTATTCAGTAATCCATTAAAGAAGCATTATTAAAAGCTTTTGAAAAACATTTTAATGAATGAATTAAATAAATCACATTTATACAATGTCAAATTTTAGTGACTTTCAATCTATGTTGGTGGTTGACGTGGGCTTCCTATATTTAAAAAAAGAAGGGCGGGGGGCATGGAGGGGGGCATAGCAAGGGGGCTAGGGTGGTTGTCTATTAATCTAGGTGAACAGGTTGGTGAGAGGAATATTATAATTTGTTTATGTTAATCATTAGTTCGAACAATATCTTCCAATTTATAGTTGGAGAGCATCTGCCTACTAAACCAACTATACAACCAATATGTGGATGAATTCCAGTGGCGGAATAAAACTATACCCAACGCTATCGGTACAAATAGAAACCAGCCCCTCCTCCCTCCCCCTTTCTATGGAGAGTCAAATACAGACAAACGAGCCACTCAATTGACCTGGTCTGTAGAAAATAAAAACCCGTCTTGACTGAAGTCACAGGGTGGACTACAGGGAGAAAACTGAGAAATACCTAAATGTGTTGGGACTTCCCAAGAACTATGAAACTCTATTTTAGAAAAAAAAAAACGTTTGAAATTGTTTGTACGCTCTAGTGGCGGTGGATTAGCTATCGGTGATTTGTCCTGATTAATACTAGGATACACAACATTCAGACCCCAAAGAACTTACTATTAACTAAAAGTGTTGTCAAGATATTCAGTGTTATAGCTCAGTAGAACACGCAATGGTCAGGTATAAACGGAAATACATTCCCGCGTGGGGTATGTAGAGCAGAATATGTGTATGATTGGTCAGATGGGGAGCTAGCAGGTAATAACATATCAGAAGGTGTAGTTTCAACAAGCTCCGATTACCATGGCAACGCTCCACGACACGCCACGCCACAGACTAAAAAGAGGAAAAGGTTATTTTGGTAAAGTGCTGTCCATATTGAGAACGTAGCCCTGGATTAATAAGTTAGTAGGCAGACTTTTGTACCGTCTGCGTCACACACGGTTGTTTGATTGGAAGGTGCCGCTAGACGGCACCTCGCTCGCTCTGAGGAGAAGTGGTGTAGTGAAGTATGGGTCAGTGTAGTCGAGGTTGAGGTATGAGACGGACGCAAGGAAAAAAGATAGGATAAGAAATAAGTGGATCCGTATGTACTCGACCTTAAGGAGTTAAAAATAAAGCGAATGTGAAATATGATATAGTTGCTGGCCTTTTGTTTCTTTGCTGAATGAAATGTTCTCGTGTGACGTAATAGCAAGAGTGGGCAGTTTGCGGCAGTGACGCATCGGTACTTGGGATATCGGGGAAATGTGCCATTGGTAGAAAAAAGGGTACACGTTCTAATTACAGTAAACCCCCAACTATCCAGATTCGTACCTTAGCAGCAGTTATCATCCAATTCGAACAAAATCATAAGTAATACCTTTTTCCCAAATCTTCAGAGTTTTATGGTATGTAATCACTTTTAAGAAGTTCTTTATGTTAGGTACATAAGTAAATTCATGTGTGCATATGTGATTTTGTCGACTTCGGTGCTCTTGGGGTAAAGTGCTCACCTCATGACTCGATGTTCGTGGGTTCAAGCCCAGATTGTCCTTGAGCGATAACAATCTGTAGCACAACTTCCTTCGGAGGGTAAATAAATCCGTCGCTCCCATGTCGATTGTGGCGTGTAAAATAACCCCAGAAGGTAATATATGAAAATACCTTTCCCGGCAAAATCGGTAGGCCCTTTAGCGCTCGCTCATAGAAATTCAGTGTGGAAGGCAACGGGGAACCACCACACTTCCTGAACTCTCCAAGTACAAGTGATTTCTACCAGATGGTGCAGGCAGCACTATCCAGCCGAAGGTCTGAGTGAGTGACCAGATCTGGATGGATAGAAATTACATCAAACCAACCTTAGATTTGTTGACTTAAGAAGATATTTAATTTGTTTTATGTGTTGCACTAGTACATACTATCCGAATTTTCGACTGGGGTACATTGTCAGGGCCCCCCCACGCGAAGTTCAAAGCGGCAATTCATCCTCTCTCACTCCCCTCATCAACCACACCCCATACCCCTGCTCACAGTCCGTCAAAAGGGACTTTACCCCCCATATAAACCGGCCCACTTGACAAGAGACTGCATTCCACGCGCCTCCCCACCCTTCACAAACCACTTGGCACTAGAGCCTTCCCTCCTCTTCATTCCTCCTTGCGTGACACTAAGGCAGAACATTTACACTAATTAGACCCGGAGGCCCGCGGTGACCGAAGAGAGGGCTAAATGGCTGAGGAAGACGAGGACGCGTTCGCTATTCACGTGACCGATTGATCGGGCCGATCATGGAGAAAAGGGCGAAGAGGACAGGGGTAAAAGACGAGAACATCTGGCGGCGATGACTAGCCGTGTACGGTGATTACTGAAAGAAAAGGAGGGGAAGGGGGGCAGGAGATGGAAATGGAGGGTGACCTTTTCTTAATCACGTACTTCAAGATAGAGGAAGGTTTGAAAGAGAAGACGAGGGCCAAGGGAGGACATCAAACGGAGGAATAAGTTACCTAAGAGGACGCACCCATTGATTTTTCTCAAATTTGGTGAATCTAAGACGATCAGTGCTATTTGATTTATCTAAATTTGAGAATCAAAGAGAGCTTTTGTACATTGATTTTTCTTAATTTGGCTGAAACAAAGAGCACTTTTGAATATTGATTTTTCTAAATGTGGTGAATCATAGAACACTTATTTACATCGAATTTCTTAATTTGGTGAAACAAAGAGCCCTTTTGAACAGAGATTTTTCTAAATTTGGCAAAACAAAGAGCACTTATGAACATTGATTTTTCTAAATGTGGTGAATCATAGAACACTTATTTACATTGAATTTCTTAATTTTTGTGAAACAAAGAACCCTTTTGAACAGAGATTTTTCTAAATTTGGTGAACCAAGAGCATTTTTAAACAATGATATTTCTAACTTTGGTGAATCCAATAGCAATTTTTAACAATGATTTTTCTAAATATGGTGAATCATAGAACACTTTTGAAACACTAATTTTAGAAAACATAAGTTAACAAATGACGTTATTTTGACGAATAGCGCTGTGAACAGAAGCGGTCAACTCCTTTGTAAGACATGAGCTATGAAAAGAAAACGGCTTTCAGTTAAATTGCTCTATTATGTATCCAATTTGGAATTTGTTCTCACTAAAAGAAAAGGTTACCACATCAAAGAGCAAGCGGAGTAAACGCCAACATCATCTAGTTTAGTTTGCCAATGATTGGTAAGACAGAGTTCAAATCACGGCTGGGTATACTGAGAGGTAGGGTTTCCTTTAGTGGTTCACAATACTCCTCCCACGCAAATGAGGGTACAATTCCTCTCAGCTATAACTTCATCATCCCAGTAATATAATTAAATTCGAATAGCTAGGACGGCTGGTGAGAGAAATAAATTTGTATAAAAATGTTGAATTATATAATTTAAATTAATAATATATATATATATAATTATAATATATATATATATATATATATATATATATATATATATTATTAGGGTAGGTCTAAGATATTAGTTCTGAAACGAATGAGTATATCAGCAAATGACTTAAAACTAACTTGGCCCTAAAAGGTACACAACAGCCAATGCCCATAAACTTAATTCATCATTGTGAAAGGGAAAACCCCAATTTATCAATGATTACTATTTCGGTCATGCCGGGAATTAAACCTTGGAAACTCAACTTACAAAAGTAATCACAAAATGTTTTGCGAAATAATAATAATAATAACAAAATAATTCGTCAATACAGTAATCTGCCAGTCATGATTTAACTAATGAACATAATCTAGGAATGTCTCCATAATTTATATCAGGATTTAATTTTAGTTGTTTATGGTTCGGTTGAGTTTTTGATTTGATATTTGAATCAATACTAACTATAAAATAACTCAACAATTAATACTTCTTCCTAACGAGCTTTTTAATTTATTGAAAGGATTGTATTATTATTTAAAATGTGGTTTCTCGCCTTAATTTCAGGTGATCAATGGGGAATTTCATTTACGCTTACCCTCTTCATTATGGTTCCCTATTAAGATGGGATGGAAGGGAACGCGAGAAAACGCCAGTGTTTTTGCAATTTTTATGGCAAAACTTTTTTTTTGGTCAAAATAGATAAAATATTACTACAGTACCAAAAAAAATCATTATCATTAATAGCACCGCGTCTTACTACCCCTCCGGGTTATACGCACTTACGCTAATGTGTGATGGTAGGGTGATTGTGAGATGAAATGGAGGACCTACAGTTTAACGTGGGATCCGAACCACAGTGGAGGCCTGGCATTCCTCACATTCACAAGTTGTGATTAATACACGTATTGTCAGAGGTGAAGGAAGGGTTTGGCAATCAGTTAAATCTGTACCGGGACCGAGGATTGAACCCCGGACCTCCAGCACAGAAGTCTGACACCTTACCCCTAGACCACCAGGTCACCTACCAAAAAATAAAAGTTTAAATTTTCTTCACAAGGTGATATCAACAGTTCTGTCATAAACATGGTGGCATTATCTAACCAAATTTTTAAATGAAGAGAAAAAGTTGTCAGAGAATTCTAGAACACCCTTGACAGATATTCAAGAAATTTTGAGGTCACTATGTGAAAAAAAAATCTATATGTGTGTACTGGAGCAATATTTGTTTTTTATTTTGGTCAAAAAAATGTGTTGCCATAAAAACTGCAAAAACACTGTCTTTTTCTCGTGTCTCTTTCCATCACACCTTAAACAGCGTCAAATTATTACTCATTTTAACTCCCCCCCATCCCCCCCCCCCCAACTGTACTCGTTCGGGTTTACGCATACATCAATTACGCTAGTGAAATTCTGATAGATATAATTTTAAAAAAAATTGTACCCATATTCACATGTAGGTGGGGATTCAAACCTCTGTGTCCCCGTAAGCTGATATCCAGTCTAGAACGAGTGTGACGCGTTAGCCCATGCACTCACCTATATAGGTTAAGGGGCATCCAAATTTCAAAAATTGTATGCGGGAGGACAACTCAAATTATCTTGTAGACAAATATGATTTTCAAAAATCGGCTTATAAGGACATCCAATTTTCCAACATTTGCTAGGGAAGGGTTCCCGGACCCTCTTTGGCTTGGTAGTCAAAGCCATGCAAATATCCCTTTTCTTTTTCTATTTTTTTTTGCTAAAAAAAACTCCCCCTACCTTTTATACAAATAAGTCCCCGCCACCAGTGATCTTACGACCGGGAAATTAGATACAATGTTACAATCAAAGTATTAAAGTATCAAAGTGCGGTTTTCTGAATTCTTCTCTTGCCTCATGGCAGGGAGATTGAGATCCGTTAAGTATTTTGTTTCATTTTAAAATAATTATATTTCAATGTTGTAATTTTTATTAAAACGCTGACAAATGGTTCCAATGGTTTCAATTCCATTGTTTAAACTACATAAATTAGGTGTTAGGTGTTACCCGTGGGAGCATAAGTATTCTTAGATATTAAACTCTCAGAGCTGCCCACCAACAAAGGTTGGGCTATTCTTATATGTACGTGTGAATTGGTCCCCACAAATGGGTCACCAGCACCAGCTTGTTATATAATGAGGGTAACCATACTGTAACGCATTGGTTCCCAAACCGTGGTTCGCAAATTCTTCCAAGAGGTCCACCAAAATATTTCCGTATTGGTGGATTTTTAACGAACAGTTTGTGAAATTTTGCGAAGCACATTTACGAGGTTCTATTAAATAAATTTAATGAGGTTTCTGTCCATTATCTCTTCAGAAACCTACACTTACTTTTTCTACTCTCATATCAATAATTTGTTTCGCTTTCCACAACATAAACAGGCCCAGTGCTGAAAGTGACTTAAGGCTTTATTTATCGTCTGTGGTTCCTGACTTTAAGGATCTGTGCCATCAAAATCAAGCACATCATTCTTATTAGGTTACGTGAGGAGGTGAGTAGTTGTTAAAACTTGTAAACAATTTTAAAACTTAACTCGGCATGGAATTTAGTGATTACAGGAAGGTATTTCTGTTATGTCAAAGCAGCAATTTCCAGTACCACTTTAAAATAAATGGTACGGCACACCGCACAGACTTTCTCTCTCTTTCTATAAACCCGTAAGATTTCTGAACAGAATAATGTACATTGTATCATCACCACTCCACATAAGAACACGCATAAAATAATATACAATGATATAGAATCAATGAGAAAAGAGGCGCATCTTTGTCCACCTAAGAACATTTCAAACAGTTTAATGTCTTCCACAAGGGTCAACACTTCGTATTAAAATTTCGATTTCTGGTTAAAATTTTAACATTTTAAAAGGTGTTGCAGATCTTCAAGTCATCGCATTGATATTTAATTATTCATTTATACATTTTGACCAATAAAAAATGTAAATATTGACTATTGAGTCTAAAATGGAGATAGATCATTGCTATGCTATGTTTACAACTAAAGCTCACAAAATTGTATTAATATATTTGCAAATATCTCAGAAACTGCTGTTTTTATAAAAATATATGTCAAATAAAAGTTTTTTATTTCTAATAGTCCTACAATTTTGCAATGATAAGTTGTTTAGTTTCTCCAATAGTTGTGGAGATACGGAAATTTACGCTTCTGTAATGTACCATAAAAATCATTTTCATAGGAAAATGAAAATAGCCAGTTTATTTATAATCTTAATCAACGCCTAGATACGAATTTTAATCAAAATCGTTTGAGCAGATTTTGAGAAAACCAAATTTTTCTCTTTTCGTCCTTCAGTAAACTACCCTTAAATTTAAGTTTTTATAGACACACAGACAGACGGCATTGCAAAGACTATTTTTTAGGGTTCGGGGGGTCATGAGACGTCGACATCCATCAACATTTTAGGTTAGTTTTTTTTTTTTTACGGTCGCAATACTTAAACTTTAATGTCCAAAAAGTTAAAAAAATTCATATAATTGCGTATAGATTGAAAGTTATTGGTTTTATAAAAATATGTTTCGGATAAAATATCTGTATTATAAATATATATACATATTTGTAATGCTAAGTAATTTCATATCTCAAATAGTTTCGGAGCTATTTAAAAAAATGTTAATTTACGCATCAGACCGGAGCCCTTAAAGCCATTTTGCCGAAATATTGAGGGTAGCCATTTTGTTTAGAATATTTATTAATGTTTATAAATGAAATTTAATCAAAATCGTTGGAGCCGATTTTGAGAAAATTTACTTTTTCTCTTTTTGCCATTCAGTAAACTACCCTTAGTTTTAAGTTTTAATAGACACACAGACAGACGGCATTGCAAAGACTATTTTTAAGGGTTCGGGGGGTCATGAGACGTCGACATCCATCAACATTTCAGGTTGGTTTTTCTTACGGTCGCAATACTTAAGCTTTAATGCCCAAAAAGTTAAAAATATATATATATATTGCGTATATATTGAAAGTTATTGATTTTATAAAAATATGTTTCGAATAAAATATTTGTATTATAAATATATATACATATTTGTAATGCTAAGTAATTTCATATCTCAAATAGTTTCGGAGCTATTATAAAAAATGTTAATTTACGCGTCAGACCGGAGCCCTTAAAACGATTTTGCCGAAATATTGAGAGTAGCCATTTTGTTTGGAATATTTATTAATGTTCATAAATGAAATTTAATCAAAATCGTTAGAGCCGATTTTGAGAAAATCGACTTTTTCTCTTTTTGCCCTTCAGTAAACTACCCTTAATTTTAAGTTTTAATAGACACACAGACAGACGGCATTGCAAAGACTATTTTTAAGGGTTCGGGGGGTCATGAGACGTCAACATCCATCAACATTTCAGGTTAGTTTTTCTTACGGTCGCAATACTTAAGCTTTAATGCCCAAAAAGTTAAAAATATATATATAATTGCGTATATATTGAAAGTTATTGATTTTATAAAAATATGTTTCGAATAAAATATTTGTATTATAAATATATATACATATTTGTAATGCTAAGTAATTTCATATCTCAAATAGTTTCGGAGCTATTATAAAAAATGTTAATTTACGCTTCAGACCGGAGCCCTTAAAACGATTTTGCCGAAATATTGAGAGTAGCCATTTTGTTTGGAATATTTATTAATGTTCATAAATGAAATTTAATCAAAATCGTTAGAGCCGATTTTGAGAAAATCGACTTTTTCTCTTTTTGCCCTTCAGTAAACTACCCTTAATTTTAGGGGTAGATATCCAATTCCAAAAACCCCTCGGGGCAACCCTATGAAAACCCTAGATATCAAGTTTCAGCTCAATCGGTAAAATAGTTTAGGCTCTAGTTGGAGGTACAGACAGACAGACAGACAGACAGACGGAAATTCAAAAACCACTTTTTCGGATTCAGGAAGTCATGAAACGTCAAAATTCATCAAAATCTCGAGTTCGATTTTTTTGACGATCACAATACTTTCTCTACCTGTAAGATAGAGAGAAAGTAAAAATGCAAAATGTGATGATATTGTGACAATAAAGATAAGAAAATGTTACTACTCTGCTTATTTAATTTCAGTTTTAATTTTTTAAAGTAATGTATAATTTGAGCTTGTACATGCATTCTTGCATTATTTTTGGTGGGACATCCCAAAGTTCCAAGCGGAGCTATAGTAGGTTAACTTAAAGGTATTTAAGGTGCGGCAGAAGGGGGCGCCAGTAGTTTTACAGTTTTTATAGAATATAAATTTTTTGGCAAATATAAATCAAATATTTCACCAGTGGCAATATAGAGTTTAGTTTTCTGCACATGCTAATATCAACAGATCTTAAATATCTGTCAAGGGTGTCCTGGAATTTTGTCAAAACTTTTTAAATAAAGATAAAAAGTATTGACAAGATTCCAGGACACCCTTGACAGATATTCAAAATTTGTTGATATTAGAATGTGCAGAAAACTAAACTCTACATTGCTACTGATGAAATATTTGATTTATTTTGGCCAAAAAAATGTAATGCTATAATTACATTCTGATTTCTGATTCTGATTGCCATTAGTAAATATATTTTATATTAATTAGTTATAAGATTAAGTGTGTGACTATGGATATTTATCAGGGAGTTCGCGCAATTCAAATGTTTGTGAAAGGGTTTCGCGAGTCTAGAAAGTTTAGTAACCACTGCTGTAATGCAACTACAGCCTAGCGACACCGACGACTTGGTCGCAAACATGAGCTACTTTGGGTCTTCCATGTAGAAAACATTGCTTAACGTTCTGGCGACCTTTGTCGCAGCAACGTGGTCGCCAACGTGAGTAAATTTTTTGGTTGTCCATATAAATAATATTGCTTGACATTCTGGCGATCCTTGTCGCAGCGACCAGGTCACCAACGTGAGCGTATTTATGTTTGCCATATAAATATAATATTTATTGATGCTCTAGCGACCTATCTCTGTCACAGCGACCAGGTCACCAACGTGAGCGTATTTAGGTTTCCCATATAAATATAATATTTCTTGACAATCTTGCGAATTAGCTCTGTCGCAGCGACCAGGTCCCCAACGTGAGCGTATTTGGGTTTGCTAAATAAATATAATATTTCTTGACGCTCTGGCGATCTTTGTCGCAGCGACCAGGTCACCAACGTTAGTGTCTTTGAGTTTGCCATATAAATAATTTTGCCCGACGCTCTGGCGTCCTGGTCTCAGCGTTTATGTTGCGGCAGCCAGGTCGCAAGTAGCTTATGGTAGTGACCGGTGAGGGACTTACTGTGAGGTTGACGTTTGGCACAGAGGGTCCATGGCACAGCAGGAGACGCACGATGTCTACGTTGCCGGTCCATGCCGCGAGGTGGAGGGGGGACGAGCCCTTCACATCGACGATGTTGGTGGAAGCTTCGTGGGTCAGTAGGAGTTGCACCACTTCTCTGTAAACCATACACAACACAAAGGTAAGTAGGAGATGCACCACTTCTCTGTAAGACATACACAACACACAGATCAGTAGGAGATGCACCACTTCTCTGAAAAACATACACAACACACAGATCAGTAGGAGATGCACCACTTCTCTGTAAAACATACACAACACACAAGTAAGTAGGAGTTGCACCACTTCTCTGTAAAACATAAACAAGACACAAGGAGGAGTTGCACCACTTCTCTGTAAAACATACACAACACACAAGTAAGTAGGAGTTGCACCACTTCTCTGTAAAACATACACAACACACAGATCAGTAGGAGATGCACCACTTATCTGTAAAACATATACAACACACAAGTAAGTAGGAGTTGCACCACTTCTCTGTAAAACATAAACAAGACACAAGTAAGGAGGAGTTGCACCACTTATCTGTAAAACATAAACAAGACACAAATAAGTAGGAGTTGCACCACTTCTCTGTAAAACATAAACAAGACACAAGTAAGGAGGAGTTGCACCACTTTTCTGTAAAACATAAACAAGACACAAGGAGGAGTTGCACCACTTATCTGTAAAACATAAACAAGACACAAATAAGTAGGAGTTGCACCACTTCTCTGTAAAACATAAACAAGACACAAGTAAGGAGGAGTTGCACCACTTCTCTGTAAAACATAAACAAGACACAAGGAGGAGTTGCACCACTTATCTGTAAAACATAAACAAGACACAAATAAGTAGGAGTTGCACCACTTCTCTGTAAAACATAAACAAGACACAAGTAAGGAGGAGTTGCACCACTTTTCTGTAAAACATAAACAAGACACAAGTAAGGAGGAGTTGCACCGCTTCTCTGTAAAACATAAACAAGACACAAGTAAGGAGGAGTTGCACCATTTATCTGTAAAACATACACAACACACAGGTAAGTAGGAGTTGCACCACTTCCCTGTAAAACATACACAACACACAGGTAAGGAGGAGTTGCACCACTTCCCTGTAAAACATACACAACACACAGGTAAGTAGGAGTTGCACCGCTTCTCTGTAAAACATACACCAAATACACCACTTCTCTGTCAAACATACACAACATATAGTTAAATACGAGTTGCGCCATTTATCTTTAAAACCACCACAACAAACATTGGGACCTAGTCCAAGGTAGAGTTAGTGGTCTTTTCTCGTGTTAAATTACAACCCAACACAAGTTTTACTTTATTAGATTTCTTAATCATAGAGATCAAAGAAGCTAGTAAAACTTACGTTTTAATTTTACCTAGTTAGAAATAAAAAGTTACAAATCAAGAAATTCTACCTTAATCACATGGAGTGGATACAATTTTTTACTATAACTTTAAATATCAAACATTAAATGGTGTGAGAACAGGGCGTGTGGCTCTTTGGGCCGCTACCCACCCACAAATTCCCCTCTTTCTATCCACCTAAAATTTGAGATTGGCACCGAAGTTGAATGTTTGAGGACATCTACTGATTATTTGTTTTGGATCAAAAAAGGTTCCGATCATATGTTTTGGAGACGCCAATATCGGCAGGATATTCTATCTTTGTTCACTTTGAACTATTCCTAAAAGTGAATTAATTTTCCCATTTCCAATTAAAATTAATTACTTACTATCGAAAACGTTATTACCATATAAAACACGTCAAATTATCAATTAATAAAGACCATCACGTTTGCTCAGACGGCAGCATGTCTATCTACTGAGATAAGAGTCCTGGGGTCGATTCCCGGCATGGCCGAAAAAATTATAGTTAATAGAATGTGAGTTTGCCCTCTTACATCGATGAATTAACGGCCGGGGACCGGATGCTAACTGTTCTAGATTTAAGTTAGTTAATAAGCCGTGGGCTAATATAATTAGTCGGTTCAGAAAGTGCACGTTAAATACCTCAAATAATTTATGTAAAAAATAAATGGTACGGTGCACCGCACAGACTTTCTCTCTCTTTCTATAAACTCGTAAGATTTCTGAACGGAATAATGTACATTGTATCATCACCACTCCACATAAGAACACGCATAAAATAATATACAATGATATAGAATCAATTAGAAAAGAGGCGCATCTTTGTCCACCTTAGAACATTTCAAACAGTTTAATGTCTTCCACAAGGGTCAACACTTCGTATTAAAATTTCGATTTCTGGTTAAAGTTTTAACATTTTATAAGGTGTTGCAGATCTTCAAGTCATCGCATTGATATTTAATTATTCATTTATACATTTTGACCAATAAAAAATGTAAATATTGACTAGTCTAAAATGGAGATAGATCATTGCTATGCAACATTTCTCCTAAGAGATTAAAGGAAAAATAACATACTTTTTTTAGATACTTATATTTAATTACTCTATGGCATTGGAGAATTATTGCGTTAAGACTTAAGTAGTATATGTTTACAACTAAAGCTCACAAAATTGTATTAATATATTTGCAAATATCTCAGAAACTGCTGTTTTTATAAAAATATATGTCAAATAAAAGTTTTTTATTTCTAATAGTCCTACAATTTTTCAATGATAAGTTGTTTAGTTTCTCCAATAGTTGTGGAGATACGGAAATTAACGCTTCTGTAATGTACCCTAAAAATCATTTTCATAGGAAAATGAAAATAGCCAGTTTATTTATAATCTTAATCAACGCCTAGATACGAATTTTAATCAAAATCGTTTGAGCAGATTTTGAGAAAACCAAATTTTTCTCTTTTCGCCCTTCAGTAAACTACCCTTAATTTTAAGTTTTTATAGACACACAGACAGACGGCATTGCAAAGACTATTTTTTAGGGTTCGGGGGGTTATGAGACGTCAACATCCATCAACATTTCAGGTTAGTTTTTTTTACGGTCGCAATACTTAAACTTTAATGTCCAAAAAGTTAAAAAATTCATATAATTGCGTATAGATTGAAAGTTATTGATTTTATAAAAATATGTTTCGGATAAAATATCTGTATTATAAATATATATATACATATTTGTAATGCTAAGTAATTTCATATCTCAAATAGTTTCGGAGCTATTATAAAAAATGTTAATTGACGCATCAGACCGGAGCCCTTAAAGCCATTTTGCCGAAATATTAAGGGTAGCCATTTTGTTTGGAATATTTATTAATGTTCATAAATGAAATTTAATCAAAATCGTTTGAGACAATTTTGAGAAAATAGACTTTTTCTCTTTTTGCCCTTCAGTAAACTACCCTTAATTTTAAGTTTTTATAGACACACAGACAGACGGCATTGCAAAGACTATTTTTTAGGGTTCGGGGGGTCATGACACGTCGAAATCCATCAACATTTCAGGTTAGTTTTTTTTACGATCGCAATACTTAAGCTTTAATGTCCAAAAAGCTAAATATATATATATATATATAATTGCGTATAGAATGAAAATTATTGATTTTATAAAAATATGTTTCGAATAAAATATTTGTATTATAAATATATATACATATTTGTAATGCTAAGTAATTTCATATCTCAAATAGTTTCGGAGCTATTATAAAAAATGTTAATTTACGCATCAGACCGGAGCCCTTAAAGTCATTTTCCCGAAATATTGAGAGTAGCCATTTTGTTTGGAATATTTATTAATGTTCATAAATGAAATTTAATCAAAATCGTTAGAGCCGATTTTGAGAAAATCGACTTCTTCTCTTTTTTCCCTTCAGTAAACTACCCTTAATTTTAGGGGTAGATATCCAATTCCAAAAACCCCTCGGGGCAACCCTATGAAAACCCTAGATATCAAGTTTTAGCTCAATCGGTAAAATAGTTTAGGCTCTAGTTGGAGGTACAGACAGACAGACAGACAGACAGACGGAAATTCAAAAACCACTTTTTCGGATTCAGGAAGTCATGAAACGTCAAAATTCATCAAAATCTCGAGTTCGATTTTTTTGACGATCACCATACTTTCTCTACCTGTAAGATAGAGAGAAAGTAAAAATTGGAGCTTTCACTTTCGACAGTGTATAAAAAATAGTTAAACAATAAAAACCCAATTTTCTTTTCTAAATGTATTTTTCCTAACGTTATTCCACATTGTTTTTAGATCAGGTAAAATTCCTTTCTGGTTAAAATTACTTGTGACACACTTCGATGGTTAAACGGTCTGAGGCAGGGTTCGCAAATTCACGGCACCCAGCCCACTTATCTGCAATACTTTTATATTACTATCTGGCCTGCAGTTTTATGCTCACACAAAATATATTAGTTCAAAAATATCAATTTTCAAATAGTTTAAATTTACATTGACGAATTTAAATGAATATAATCAAATAGCTAGAATAAACCTGTATCGGTGGCCACGCGAATTAAATATCTTGTTTAGTTTTTCCAGTGTCAGGGAGGTCAGGGTTAAGATTCCAGACAGATTTACAAAGGGTAGTTTTTTCTAGCCGGTCTCCCAAATTCCCTTCACTTAAAATAATGTTATATTTCCTATAAAATATTGACGCATTATATATATTAATGTAAACGTTTTTTTTTTTGCATTCATGATTCACTGTGAAGGTCATACGGAGCTTCACTTATTTGTCTCACTTTCTTAAATTAGGGTAACAATATCTATTGTGTGTGTTATTTTTTTTTTTTTAGGATTTACGATCCTGACATAAAAAAAACTATCAGTGGCGAACAGGACCATTCTTACAAGATTCTACCATCAGGAGCTGCAGTTTCTTAAGACAGTGAAAGCGACCTTGGCCGATTTCTTTCTAATAAGGGTAATCACCCAAGGGGTGTTTAATACCGTGGTTGGCAAGGCTTAGTGTCTGCCACGAGATGAACACTCGCAATCACACCAACAACTAGATCAGAAGTGAGATAAGTTCACGTAGTCAAAGGGTGTGGAGTGTCACGTGAAACTTCATTCTTTAAACGTTAATGAGAATCCAAGTGTGGAGTAAACTAACCCTTATTATTTATCTGTGGTTTTTAATTTATGTGATCTTCAATTCAAAACAAAACTTATATAATCCACTAGCGTTATTAAAATGTGTTATAGTCCCGACGGGTAGTAAGCCACGCTGAAAAAAACAAACGTCTGAAATATATTATTATTATTATTAGCACCGTGTCTTACTACCCATTCGGGTTATACGCACTTACACTAAAGTGCAATGGTAGGGTGATTGTGAGATGAAAATGGAGGACCTACAGTTTAACGTGGGATCCGAACCACGGTCGAGACCTGGCATTCCTCACATTCACAAGTTGTGATTAATACACATCTTGTTAGAGGTGAAGGAAGGGTTTGGCAATCAAATAAATCTGTACCGGGACCGAGGATTGAACCTCGGACCCTCAGCAAACCTTACCCCTAGACCACCAGGTCACCTGTCTGAAATATATCCAAACAAACATGTTTCTATTGGCTGTGACCCGAAACATGCCCCGAGTTGTGAATCCGGTTCTTCATTTAGTTTGAGTTGAGACCACTGGGCTAAAGCTTCACTTCTTTCATAATAGACTGTACTGCCAATGACTGGGAGATCAGGGTTCGAATCCCGGTTGGTAGTATTCTGGGTGGTTTTTTTACTTCCTTAAAAGGTTATCCCCTCTCCTTTCGCGCAAATGCGGTTACACTTCCACTAAATTAAAGCTTCCTCATACCTGACACATAACCCAAAAGGAGGGAGTAGGACGCGGTGCTAAAAAAATAAATATAATAAACTTACTTGTGTCCGTTGAGGGCCGCATGATGGAGGGCCGAATATCCACTGCTGTCCTGAACATTCGCACCTGGACCACGGCGCAGGCTGAAAAACAAAATAAAAATAAATGTTACGACACGATTGTATCCAATAACTCATTTAGTATATTATGGTTTGTGATGGAAATTTTAAAAACTGGTTATCGGTAAACTATACTTAAATAAATTTTACTCAGAAAGAAAAAAATGATAATCATATGAAACATTCTTCAAATATAAATGAACAAAAATTTGCTATGGCCAATTTTGAATTTTTATTATTAATATTAAGTATTATTTTATTATTAATATTAATTTTTATTAATTTAGTATCGACTCGCACTTTAGGCATGCTAAGTTTGATATGAAACTGACCCTTAGTATCGACTCGCACTTTAGGCATGCTAAGTTTGACTATGAAACTGACCCTAAATACAGGACGACACCTACCTAGAACAAAATGGAATGGGCCAGTTTCGCATATGAAACTGGCCCATTCCATTCAATTTCAGGTAGGTGACGTCTTGTATTTAGTATAGCAACGCACTTGAGGTGTACTAAATCTGACTATGAAACTGGGCCTAAATGTCGGCTCACCTAGTCTGATTTTCTGGGCTACGGGAAGGTCAGAGTTCGAATCCAAGCAGGGTACACTAAAGTTGTTGATTTTCCCCTAAATGCAGGTACATTTCTATTGAATTCTTCTTACCTATTCTAAACCCCATAAATGTAAATATGCTGATAACCTAAACGTGTAGTAAGACGAGATGGAAAAAAAAAAGTGTTTTTGAGCACCACACCTAATTTACCCGTTCGGGTTTTTCACATATATACTAAACACGCTAATATGTTAGGAATTAGAAGGTTAACTTTAGAAGAAATATACCCGCATACGCGCGGAAATTGTAAAGCTACTTAGGAAAAATCAAGTAGTCTATTCCCGAACGAAATTCAAACCCTGATATTCTCACCATCGGCTATTGCGAGAGTGATGCCTTAGACCGAGCGACCACCGAGGTGGGTGGAAAAAAAGAAAGTATTAAAATCTTCCTTGCAAAAATAAAAGCGTCTCGCTAAAAGTAAAAAAAGACGCCCAAAATCGATCTTTCTATAAATACGCCCGAGAGAAAAACGTTGTTGGGCTGTAAAATAAAAGGGGCTGAAGGGGGAGGAGTCTGTAGAGGCAAATGCATCAATAGAGTTAGAGTTTCATTAAGAGAGCTAAGGATTATCCAGAGTAGTTTTTTACCAACCAATATTATAAGAGATTTTATAAGTTTTAAACAATAGCAAAATCAGGGTGGCTACAAAACTTTTATCATAAAATTCCCTGATTTTTCCAGACAGCATTTAAATATTCCCGGTTTAAAATTTGTAGAGTTTTTTCTTGACGAGTGGCAATTTTAAATTGTTTATTAAATTAAACCCACATTTCCAAAAACAATATTAATGTATACTGAACATCAACATTATTAAAGGTCTTTTGTTCATTATTTAATTTATCGAGAGAATGCTTTTTGTTCATTGAGAAACAAAATATCTTAGTTTTGATTAAAAATTTAGGTGAAAAATTAGTTAAATATTTAAATTCCTTGACTTTTCCTATTTTCGATTAAATTCCACGACATGTCCCTGTTTTCCCTGAAATCAAAAAATTTCCTGTCTTTTCCAGGAATTCCCTGAAAATATAAATTTAAATTAAAGGAGAAAAATTATATTCAATTTTGTAGCAGAATTGTTTTTATTGTAATCATTTTGTTCCGGATTGTAAATATATGTACTGATTTGGGAAGGTTCGATGACTGACCGATTGATTACATCAACACACTACTTACAAACTAATTCAACAAAATACAATCAGTATCCAAACTGTTAGTTCATCACTGTCAAAAGGGAAGCTCCAATTTAAGTTATAAATAGTTTTATGATACATATTTTAGAAAATTGCCGTTAATTGCCCCAATTAAAAGAAGTTTAAAGTCTAATTTCTATATGAAGGGTCTTATATAATAGCTAGAAAAGCTACTAGGTCTACTTTAACGTTTTCGTACATCAAGTCATATGATCTACAAACGTCACTTTTCATAGAATTAATCTTTAATTAAAAAAACTCTCAATTTCGTGACGAGATATTGATTATGATACGATCAGTGTAATTATTTGTTACCTAAATGGTTTTCCACTCTACCTGAATACTCCAAGCAAATTCGGGAACACTCCTTCTAAATTCAACATTCCTCATCCATCCCTAGCTTATAATGAAATTAATATACAGGAGGTATCATAGCATGTGGGACCCAATTCAGCTGTGGGCAGGAGACAGAAAAACAATTAAAGAAAAGTTAATATAAGACATGTGTCCCATTTGACCTTGTTTCTGATCTATAGTCATCTGTACTCCAGTAATGTGGAGCTGCTTAACATTATAGGAAGTGTTTATAAAAAAGAAAAGTTTCTCTCCTTGTTTATTAATCTTAAATTTCTCTTTACCAACATATAACCATGAATATTATTAAAGCTATAGTTGTGGTCAAAATGGCCACCTTCAGCCTGAACGTAAGCCTTCAGTCGTCATATCGTATAATGGCGCATTCCTTCAAATATGCCTATAACCGATGTTTGGAATAATCAGGAATAACTCATAGAACATACCTAGTCAACAGGTCGAGAATTGTATGCAAACAGTTTAGTGGAATCACTTGGTTAAAGCTCGAAAACACGGTCAAATGGGACACATGTTTGTATTAACTTTTCTCAATGTTTTAGTGTTTCCGGTCCATAACTGAAATGGGCCCCACATATTACGGTACACTCTGTATATGCGTATAATCCGAACGGGTAGTAGGACGTGGTGCTGAAAAAAGATACTAGTTTTAAAACGTACTAGTAGTTTTGTGAACAATAGACCTCAATAACCCCACTCTAAAAATGCTAAAGTATATTATCATGTTAAGAATTATGTTTTCATCATTATTACTTCAGTCCTAAGATTTCGTTTTGGATTTCACAAAGTGTCACCTCCCGTTATTTCTCCGTGGATTTGAAGTTGATATTTTTTTCCTTTGTGATCAAATTAGACAGAAAATAAGTTAATACTATACTGATTAGTGAATATATTAATAAATAATAGCCGCTGTCCATGGGGTTTAAGGCGTCAGTTTCACAATATATGTCAAAATTTTAAAAATATGCTTAAGACGCTCATTCGATTGCTTAGAATTTTAAATTCTAATCCTTTGCGATGATCTATTAAACAAAACAAATTTTGAGCAACCGCCATCTTGAAACGGATAGCCAAATTTTAAAAAAAATTACATTATTGCTCGGCCTTGGGTTCATAGACTGTCCCTGTCAAATTTCGTTCAGATTGTAATCGCGGAACAAACGGACGAGTTAAAACAAGACGTCACTCCACTCTACCAAATAAAAATAATGATACGCGTGATCGTCTCTTAAGGTAAGAGTGTAGGAGACGGGAGTTAAGGCCAGTGTTTTTGCATTTTTTATAACAAACTTTTTTGTTTATAATAAGTAATACATTTCTCCAGTAGAAACATAAAAGTTTAATTTTCTTCACGCGGTGATATCAACAGATGATGATTTTCTGTTATGAGCATAGCAGCATTATATGAGAAATTTTTTAAATTAATAGAAAATGTTGTAATTAAATTCTAGAACACCCTTGATAGATATTCAACAACTGTCGATATCAATATGAAGAAAATTAAACTCTATGTTTCTACCGGATAAATATTTGATTTAATTAAACCAAACTAAAAAAAAACACTGACCTTTTGACGCGTTTCCCTACACCCCCACCTTAAATGTGAGGTGAAACTGTTCTACCTATTTAGCGACAGGTAGCTAGTACCTAAATAAAATATAGCATACGATACAATATTTTTAAAAAATTAATAAAAAAGTTAATCGAAAACGTGACATAATTAGCTCTAGATGAAAACTTGTCCCAACTCTTTCCCCTTTCCAATCTTTGAGACAAGTCCCTCCCCCCCAACCTTTCATGACCCCGTCGAAAGATGATGCTCTGAAAGAAGCAAGGCCAAGACGAGAAGAGTCAATGCCCCGACGACTCGGAACATGCCTCCAAATATCGATTAGGCCCTACAGTTGCAGCTTCATCTCTAGGAGCAACTACCCTCGCGCTATCCTTCCTTCCTCCCTTTCCCCGGCCTCTTACTTTCTTTCTGTCCACCTCTCCAAGTACAGCCACTTCCCTAGGTCAAGGGTCGCAGTTTTAAAACTCGGTCAGAAACAAACTACTGGACTGCATCTTCCGGTTCAGCGTTGATGGGTTCTGACACTAAGCCAGCGGGCGATTAACCGGGCTATTAAAAACACAATTCACCGGGCTATTAGATACACGATTCACCGGGCTATTAGAAACACGATTAACCGGGCTATTAGAAACACGATTAACCGGGCTATTAGATACACGATTCACCGGCTATTAGATACACGATTCACCGGGCTATTAGAAACACGATTAACCGGGCTATTAGAAACACGATTAGTCGGGCTATTAGAAACACGATTAACCTGTATAACAGAAACGATTAACCGAGCTATTAGAAACACGATTAACCGGTAAACAGAAAAACGATCAACCGAGCCATTAAAAAACATGATTAACCTGTATATCAGAAAAATTATTAACCGAGCTATTAGAAACACGATCAATCGGTATATTAGAAAAACGATTAACCGGTATATTAGAAACACGATCAACCGGTATATCAAAAAACTATTGCCGGTATATTAGAAAAAGGATTAATCGGGTTATATAAAAAAAATTGCACAACGTCTTACTATCCGTTCAGGTTGTACGCTTATTTAAGCCCTACTAATTACGCTAGTGGTTTTAAAGGGATGAGGCAGGCTATATTTTAGGAAGTGTACCCACATTTGCGTTGTTGAAGGGAGAGTGGAAAACCATTATAGGGGAAAAAAGAATCTCAGTACACTTGACCGAGATTCGAACCTCGATCTACCCGTCATCGGCAGTCTAGTATACTGCAAGACTATAGCCTTAGGCCACCGAAGTGATAGCCGGGTGATTTAAAAACGATTAACCGGGGTATTATATACACGCTGTATTGGGAGATTAGGAACATGAATAATTGGTTTATCAGAAACATGATCAACCAGGATACTTGCGGCCCGGTTAACCGGGCTATTAAAACACGATTAACCGTGATATTAGACACACGATTACGCTCGAACCATAAAAAGTTTGAAGATGCAGTTTTCTGCATTATTAACCTGAGAGCAGCGAAATTGATATTAGGTTGATAATTTTTCCATTTCAAAATTAATTTAATTTTAATTTAAAATATAATATATATATATTGATCATAAAATGTCACCGGTCTCAATTTTACGGTTTCTTAATGACTGGACTGTACCTAGCTCATTGAAATAGAAACTAAGGAGGGTTAGGGCTTTTAAGGGATTGTATCAATTTTCGTCTGGAAAAAGGATTAAAAAAAACCGTTGCGGAGAAAAAAACCCCAACCAGAGCGCAACCGATAAAAGACAAACCTTTGCTAATCCGAGTCAGGTGCGCTGACGATTCGTCTAATGTAGATTTACTTCAAATTCTCTCTTGGACAGCTTTTTTTTTTTCATTTCGTTCAGTTCAAATAGAAACATTTTCAGGGGAATAAAGTATTTTTGTTAATTTTCAATGTGTGGGGTTAACTCTAAAAAGAAATTATTTAATTTTTTTGTTTCTCTATTTTTCAAAACAACTTTTTATTTTTTTGTCTGCTAAACACGTGTAGACGCGTGCTATTATTTTTTATTTTGTAAATTGCTTTTGAACGATAATTAGCTCGGAATTGTGTTCAGATGATTAAAAATTCCCTCCCAAAAGGTTAAATTCATGAAATTTTCTCTCGAGGAGGGGAAGGGGGCGGTGCCACACCCCCGACAGATGGGACTCCAATCTGCTCCCGATTTGGAAAACCCACATGGGCCGCTATGTAGTCAATTATACATATTTAGACGATTATCGAAACAAAACACAACAAACAGACTATCTCTACTTACAAAATGTGGTAAACAGGAAGATAACGGCTTGATAAGCAACTCTGTGTTTGCTCAGTCATTATCGAGTGATTTCCTCTCTATAGCAGATCAACCGACCGTTGTCTTGTAAATACCCGTAAATTAATCGCTCAGACATCCATCTCTGCTCTTTATCACTTTTTTAGAATGTGAAAAGCTTAAAATTCCAAATTCGAAAAATAATTGGATTCAAAGTTTCAAAATTTCCCGCTTTCAATTGCTGAGTGGTCTAACCGCTACTTCTTGTTGGGCTATACTGCCAAAGACAGGAAGATTGGGGTTCGATCCTGGTCGGATGCACTGAGGGTGGTTTTCCCTAAATGATTTTCCACTCTCCTTCAAGTAAATGCGGGTGCATTTCCTCTAAATTACGCCTAAATTATTGCAATTAGTACATAGGCGTATAACACGAACTGGTGGTAAGATGCGGTGTTAAAAAAATATTTCAAATTCAAATCAATCCTAAAGTCAGATTCGATGGAATGTAATTCGAATTAAACTTTGGGAAGTTTTTGAGCAATTTAACTTTGTAAAAACCATTTCGGTAGTCAAATGGTTAAAGTCAGGGGTTGGCAATATTTTTTGATATCGCAGGGGCCGAATAGATTTAAAACAAAATTTGGTGGGCCTATTTGAAAAAAATATCAAGAGAAAAATGTAAACTTTATATTTCTCGTATAGTAATTAGTTAATAGGTCTAATTATTTTACTATCACAAAGTGTTTGTTTGCTAAATCTTTTGCGGTCCAGATACAATCAGTCGGCGGGTCAAGTTCCGCGCGCAGATTACCGACCGCATGGTCTAAGCCGTCACTCTCACAAAAGACTGGTCTGCCAACGACGGGAAGATCGAGGTTCGAATCCCCGGTCTTGTATATTGAGGGTGATTTTCCACTTTCTCCTCCACACAAATGCAGGTCCATTTCCTTTAAATTCAACCTTCTTCATCTCTTATCACATTAGTGTAATTCAAAGTGCATATGGGTAATAAGACGAGATGATTTAAAAAAAAAAAGTCTTAAATAAGCTTCTAGTCTAGGTATTCAGGAAAAATACAAAAATAAATTATTCATCCCATTTTCTGGGGGAGTTTGAAACCTCAAAATACCTCTACGCCCATTCCCTTTTGGGGTAAGGCCTTAAACTATTCATAGCATTGATGACCTGGCAGGATTGTTAAATAAACTAATGTTCTAAGGGTTGTCACTTTCATTTCGACAGTGCAATTTTCATAGGAAGGATCATTAAGAAAATATTTTATTTATTTGTTTGAATTATTAAACGTGCACTTTTGGGAAATTACTGATTATTTCAGCAAACGAGAACTTTTACGAGCGAGACCGAAAATATCTATCAACTTTTCCGGGAGAGGTATTTCACATACCTTACGGGTTCTTTTATATATCACAATCGACATTGGACCGACGGGTTTATCTCCTCCCACCCGCAGGAAGTTGTGCTACGGATTTTTATCGCCCAAGAAAAATCCATCGACCCTCAGCTCGGTCTGAACCCACGAGCATCGGGTCCTGAGGCGAGAATATCACCCTAAGACCACGTAGGTCAAATTTTAGAAAATGCAAAATCATTATTTTGCTGCCAAAATTGATAACATTTTACCATATTATTAGCTTCAAAAATGACAGTTGTAGATCATATGGCCTGACGTATAAATTTGTGAAAAAAGATCAAATAACTTTTCTACAGTAGCCACATGGCTTCTTTGGTGCTGACTGACAGTTCACAGCTGACTTCTGAGAGTCAACATTTAGGTATATACCTAAATTTTGACTGTCAGAAGTTACAACTGCTAAAGACATGTTTTTTGCAGATCATATGGTTCGGCGTAGGGATACATAAATTGGTCTGGTAGCTTTTCAAAGCCGTCAGAAGTCAGCTGTGAGCTGTCAGTTAGCACCACAAAAGCTAAAACTGAGGTATAGTTGTCAGATAAGGTTCTTCCTATGAAAATTGAACTGTACTTGCGTTACAGATTTCCTCATCCGCTAATAGGAGGGTACAAGATTTATATCTAGTTATGGCGCCGAGGACACTGACGTGATGGCCTACTTTACCTTAGTCGGTAGTGAGATAGTCCAGTAATTCAAGGGGGCCCAGGTTCGGATTCGTAACACGGACAAAAAAAAATTACTGTTGATGAATATTTTTTTTAGCACCAGGTCTTACTACTCGTTCGGGTTACACACCTTACACACACATTATTTACTCTAATGTGCTAAGAATGAGAAAGCTTGAATTTTTAGGAAATGTAGCCTACCCACATTTGCATGGAGGTATAGTGGAAAACCATTTAGGAAAATTCACCCTCTGTAGATCCGACCTAAATTCGAATCTCAATCTTACCGTCATCAGATTAGTGAAAATATTGGCTGGTGAATTACCAGCTGAGTGACTGGTTGTATCAATGTACTTTCTAGAGTTAAATTCAGTTTAATTTAGCTGATATCATCAGTTATTTCAGAGTGTTCCTATTAAATTAAGACACCCCAAAAACATTAGGTTACAAGGTTTAATTTTAACATTCGACAGTACAGTGAATGGGAAAACTGATTGTGTGAATTTTGAGAAAAAGGAATGAGAAAGGAGGAGAGGAAGGAATATGCAGGAGGAATATTAGGGGCGTCTCAGAATTTTTATTTTATTTTCACATAACCTTAGTCAAATAATTCGATCTTTGAACTAGCAAATTTGCCTGATATTTTAGATGATAATAGAGTTTTCCTGACTTAATGCTAACTGGCCCTGTAAATGCTCTTTTGGTTTTTAGTCTCAAGAATCTCCTTAATTATTTATCTTGGCCCCGTCAATCATTTTACTTTTTACTGAAATCTCTTCGCACCATCAAAGTACCTAGATTATTAGATCTCCAAATGACCTAGAAAATTTCCAGTTTGCATGTTATATTTTCTAATCTAGCCCAAAAAATTCCAGAAATTGTAACATTTCCAGTCATTTTTCTCAGATCCATCAAACTACTTAATTCTTTCTTAGCCCCCGAGTAAATTCCTAAATTTTTCATCTAACCTAGAAAACTATCTTTTATTCCTTACTAAGAAGTTTCCTTTATTTTGCTAGACTTGGAAAATTCCCTGACAAATTTCTGATCTATAAGATTACCTTAAATGTAACTGACCTCATACGGTCTCATTTTAGTTCCTGATGTAGTTAATTTGCTGATATTTAAATTACCCAGCAAATTCCATTAGATTTTCCTTACCTAGCCATGAAGCTACTTTGATTTTTCCATGAGCAGGGGTGTACTGGCAGGTTCCAATCAGCCTGAGACTAAAAATATGATGGCATACATTCATTACCCTGAACCTATGTTTTAGTATAAGCTGAAGTTTTATGTATGCCCTACAGTAGACATAGCCTATTTTTATTATTAGTCAAATTTAACCCAGGGGCCATTTCAGTTACATTTTCAAAGATTACATTCCTATTCAGTACACTTACAACATAAGCTTTTACTTTATACTAACTACTACTTAACATCATCATCATCATCAAATGTTTCCAGCCTGTGGCTGGGCCAGTTTAGTAAAATACCTTAATCTTCCTTTAGCCTTCCACCATTTTTTCTCCTTTAATTGCCCCCATTTTTCACCTCTACTACTAACAAGAACAAAAAGTCTTCTAAATTGTTATTATATATTTACGTTTGTAAAATGATCCTCGACCCACTGCTAGATTACAAAGCCAGTTTCATTAGTCAGTATTCATTCAACAAAATACAGTATGTGTTTAAGTTTGGTTTATTAAGCTGTTTATAAATATCACCAAGAAACAAAAAACAGGACTTACATTTAATGCCCTGGTGTATCTTCACAAAGTACGTATTCCTGGCACCCACAGACTTACTCACTGAAACTTTTGATTATATTGTTATAAAAACAATAATTTAGAATTTAATGGATAGTTTTATTTTAAAGTAGTTGAAGCAGCCCAAATCAATCTGGCCCACTGGGCTATCTACCGGTGTCCCAGTCCACCCCTGTCCATGGGCTACCTAATTTTTCAAATTATTCCTGAAACTTCAAATTATAAAATTTTCTCCAGATTTTGCAATTTGCCTGCCTCTTCAGGACCTAGGTAAATTTTTTTCTCTCTCTTTTTTTATAACTAGAAATCTAGGGAATTGCCTCACCTTTAACTTAGGCCTACCTCACCTGATTAATTAGTTAATTTTTATCTGAACCAGCAAATTCTAAAAAGATCTGACAAATCCACTGTTTTACATTCTTTGGGAGAGTTTGCCTAAAGTTACCTATAAAATAACTGTTGGAATAGTGGACAACATATTAAATGAGCAATCATGATGCAAAACAAAATTAACTAGGCATGCATTAAGCAATGCTAGTGACAGCAAACCAAAATAATAAGACCATGTCAAAAACACCAACATTTACTACTTAAATGAAAATAAAATTGAGTCAATCAAGGAAAATCAAATCTAATTTAATAAGACAGGTATTTTTTCAATTCAAGTCATTTCTTGTAGACCTCATTAAATGTGTGTACTGTTACCTAGATCAGCGTTTCCCAAAAGGTGTTCCGCGGAACCCTGGGGTTCCGTGGAAGGGTCAAAGGGGTTCCGAGTTCAGATCTTCGCGTTCAATTGTCAGACATTAAGCCTAATTTTAGTGCTATTATAAGTAAATATGTGAAAAAATTTCATTCTTCACATTAAATAGTTACTTTTTTTTGTACGATAAATGCTTTATAATACTTATATTAATTATTTTTTTATTTATAATTATTCTTTCTTTTCATGTCAAACATGAAAATATTCAAACTACACTACAAGGTACAATCACTTTTGTTATTATCAAAATGGGGTTCCGCCAAAAAAAGTATGATCAATTAGGGTTCCGTGGCCAAAAAAAATTGGGAACCTCTGACCTAGATAGTACCTTAACTAAGAGATTATATTCTGATTGTCCTGAACACAATACAACAGCAAAAGATTTAATACTTAGCCCAAGTAGTCTAAAGAACCACATAATATAAGCTTGCTCCAATAATTGAGTATTTTGTTCAAATAAGGCTGTCATTAGTTTGCGGGTGAACGAGAGGGGGGTCTTTTAAGTCATGTAAATTGTACAGCTTATTTTTAATAACCTGTATTCATATTTGTTTTGTGCTTTTATTTTGTACAAATTATATTGTTTTAAATGCTGTGTTGCTTGTAACGGATAAAAACCTACATTGTAGGCTCTAAATGGGCCAGGGACTTAGTTATTTGTTTCACATATTGGTATGGTACAAAATTAACATTCTGTCCTATTTTTTTTATGGTGATTATAGCAACTAATTGTATCTGGCTCATTGATTTTATGATAAATTATAACTCATGTTTAGATAGCCTTAATATATACTATGGGATGCCACAATACATTAAACAAAGTAGTTAGCTATAAGATGCTTCATAGTGAAGGCTGCTTACTAAATGGACTTCCCAATAAACTAAATCTAAAGATAGATTTATGTCCTACTTTAAAAATTCTGTTTTATAAAATAAAATATAACGACTTCAATGAGTAGGAAAGTAATGCACCGAGTATGTTTATTTTTGTCATAATAGGGTTTACAACACTACTAGGTGTAAACAAGTTTGGAGTGACAAGTGAAACCATTACATATGTTTACAAATTAAACCATGCAATAAAGTCTAAGATTCACCAAATTGCGTTGACATATGGTAATAAAATAATGTATATATCCATATAGCACCTATGTTTATCATTTAATACGTTTGTCTAAGTGATAAAATACTTTAAAAAGTGAATTCTTCCAACTCACCTTGCAAGTGGGCCACTCCTCTTCGATCGCTGGTTGAGTATTTTCTCCACAACAGGGATATTTCCATTTCTCGCTGCTTCCAACAGCTCTTGATCTTTTCCCATGGCCCATTTACTCACACAAATTACCCATAAAATATATTCTCTAAACACACAATTTACACTATAACTACACTATTACATATTTCATTGATCCATCTTCTCCATCTTGAAATGACATTTGCGCTCTCGTGTGTCATTTGTTAAAACTATAAACAAATGACGCTCGGAATCAATAGTGCGTGTTATACAAGGGGTGTGTATTTTCAATTTTGATTTTGTATGAAGGTTTGATTAGTCAAGTTATTAATCATCCTATTCGTGTGTGAGAGCTGTGTATGTTAGCTATGTGTATTTGATTTTAATGAATATCATGCTTAATTTTAATGGTATCCACTATTTTACTTTGTCTTTATTATGGTGTATGATTAACGTAAGCCAATGGTCTTCCAGCATGGCTCAAGTTTCTGCCAATATTTTAAAAGGTGAGATATATTTTGAATTAATCTAGATTTTTTGTTTACATTTCATTGGGTTGTAGATAAATTGCATAAAATAAATTTGTTATTATTTATGCCTTTATTCGTATTTTCATAATTTTTTTTAGCTAATCTTTGTAGGTTAGAAATGTAATTATTCTTAGTGACACTCAAACTGGCAATTTTTTTTAACCACCATTATTTGAGAGTTGTATAATATACATAATCCGAAGAGCATTTTCTCACTAAGGACTATGAGTTTTAACTTACGTACATAATTCTAGGATAATAGTCTAATTGGCAAAACAGTTTTAGGACTTATTTACCGAATACACATATACCTTAGGAAATATTGTCAATATTTTAAGGTATTTCAAATATTTTAAGAAACTTCGTAGTAAGTAAATTTAATACTGGGCATCTGCAATCCAAGTAATTTTAATAAAACAAATAGGCTAAGAATAAATCACTTTTCAATATAAAAAAGTAGTCATATTGGATAACTTAATTTTGCATTTTAGCTAGACCTACTTAAATCTTACTAAACCATGAATTTTCTTGTTAAGACTTCCTTGAGGTTTTTAGGCAGATTTCAATTTTTTCCTGCTCCCTCCATCCTTCATCACCCGTTTAAATAACACAATTTCGTTTTGTTAAATAGCCTTTTATCAAAACATATACCTAACCCAGATGCATAAAAATATATTATAGGGGTCCCAAAAAAAAATATATATATATATTAAATAAACTTAGGGCCTACTTTTCTCTTATGACTAGGCACATATTAATAAAATATATAAATAATTTGATAAAAGTCAAAATTGACATTTATGATCCATGCCTGCCTCAGATTCATGTATTTATGGTGCTTTCATCTGAATCCTCCCTAATCCAAATTTATCAATCCAAAGCATCCAATTTTATAAGCGAATGGGAATCATAATTTTCTAATAAATTGCAAACCTGGCTCAGTGAACGAATTGTCTGAAGCGTCACTCTCGTGTTAGACTAACCTCGTGGTGACAGGGAGATCGGGGCTTGATTCCCTATTGGGTTTACTGCTCTTGGTTTTTACTAAATAGTTTCCCACTCTCCTTCCACACAACTATAAGTAGACTACCGCTAAAGTAAAGGTGCTTCCTTCCTCATCCTTACCCCTGGATTAATTAGCATATATATGTATAACCTTTACACTAAACAGGTAGTAGGATACGGTGATAAAAAACACAAAAAACATAGACAAATCAGACCCAATTAAACTATGGCCCTATCAATAAAGTTATTTTAAGATAGTACGGTAGGTCTATCTTAAATATTTTTTCTCGATACATTTTTTAAATGTAGTCTAATAATAATGATGATGATGATAATTATGATGATGATATGATAATAATAATAATAATAATAATAATAATAATAATAATAATAATAATAATAATTACTTTAAATTGTAGACCCTAAATTATTTCTTAAATAAAAGTCTACAGGCCAATCTTTACATATTGTTTATTTTGGATGGACAGCCAAAATATATTTAACTGAATTTGTAGGCCTATCTTATTGATTTACATAGGCCCACCATGCAGGAATAGTAGGCTACCTTGTCGTTAACACATACTATAACAATTTTATTTTATTTTTATTTTATTATAATGCGTATGTATGTATTATCTTATTAATACAAACCTACTTGAGAAGATGGCAGATTAAATACTCTGAGTTTTGTAAAGTTTGGTAATTTTGAATGATAATACAATTAATAATAAACTAAAATCACAATAGAAACACAAATATTGACTCATTTGTGTTGATTTATATTATTTGTATTAAGAAGTTCCTTTACGGTGCATGGCGTCATCTTTTCACATGGAAACTAAATTGTTCATTTGATTAGTATTATTCAAAATTTAATTTATTTTTAACAATAATAATCAAAATTTTCATTTATTTATGCTTCGATGATTAGGTTATGTTTTCCACGTAAGAACCGTAATAATAAAAAATACTAATTAACACTACTGTAATTACTTATCCCACCAAAATATCAACCAGGGGAGTGGAGTCTTGAGTAAAAAGCAATTTTGAGTGGAATTGGAGTATGTAAAATGTATCGACTCTGGCTTTTAAATAAAAACATATAATATTATAGCAATATATGGTAACTACATTATTTATATTTTAAACTTTTTTATTCTTTACAAGCAGTATTTGTAGGTAATTTGGATTGACAAATGTATTTAAAAAATACATTCACAAAATATCAGAAGCTTCCCATAAAGTAATTAGTAATGGAACATTTTCTTGCGGTAAATTTGTTTTTACTAATTAATATACTTTAGCCATTTATGAAGGCATCGAGTTAGATAGTAGAAAAATAGAGGAACCAAAATTAAAGGCTTGTTGACCGACTCCACAGCCTGGATATCAACTATGGAAATATGGTTTTGCAAATTTACCACTTTCCAGTCATTAGATTCTATATGTGTGGTAATATAGTTTGTGTACTTTATTAGAAATTTTTTCAAGATTTTTTAAACAAGATAAAGGAAATGTCTAGCTATGCACTTGCAAAGGTTGTATTTGCTACGTATGAGAAAAGGAAAAAAATAGGTTCTCTGTGGATATATTTTGTGTCTTTATTTAAACATAAATTTAGTTTGGGATACAATATGGCTGACCAATAGCCTGTTTCTTAGTTTTTTATTTTATTAATAAAATATGAAGTTACCTACTTAACTATTAGCCTAAATTAATCATTTTGCCATATTAGTTTAATTTGTTTGTAGAAATAATCATAGGAAAATGATATTTTGGTAAGAAATCAAATATCTTACATGCCTATGGGGATGATTACCATCCTCTGCCATGCAAATATAGATTGACGCTGGATCAAATAACTCAGCCCGTGGTAGCAATTTTGAACCTAAATGTGTTATCAAAAGTACATCGAAACAATAAACATTAGTTTGATCATATGGATTAAGTAATCCTACTCTGAATATTATGTTTGAATGATCTTATTAGTGTTGGTAGGGTTTGGTATTATTTTTAATTATTGAAAAGTATATAATTAATTCTTAGCAACTAATGTGTCTTTCTTGTGTTCTACTTGATTGTCAATGACAAGGATATCGGAGCTTGAATCCTAGCTAGGTGTATTGAGATTCGGTCTTTCATAAATTATTTCCCTCTCTCTACACACAAATGCAAGTACATTACCTCTAAAATTCAACTTTCTTCATCCTTACACTACTAACATTTTTTTACCGCATCATTTTAACTTATTTGTTCAGGTTATATGCATATGATAACTACCCTAATGAGGTAGGGATGAGAAAGGAAGCCTTTTAAAGGTAATCTACCCCTATTGGCACGGAAGGAGATTGGGAAACCATTTGGGGAAAACCGCCCTCAATAGACCTGACCGGGATTCGAACCTCGATCTCCCAATAATCAGCATGTCAGTCTAACATGAGAGTGATGCCTTAGACCATTTGGCCACTGAAGCGGGTACTAACCTTAATTAACTATATAACCTGAACAGTTACCTAGACACAATGTAAAAAAAAAGCTGCTATTGGGGACTTTAACTATGGTATTGACTCTAGAGTAATGAGAATAGGAAGATGAATGCTAAGGACATTCATAAACATTTTGTTAGCAGAGAAGTGAGCATACCACATTTTTATCGAGGAGAAATATGTTGAGTAAAATTATTCCTAGGACGCTGAGGGATTAAATCCCTACCTTTTATGTCAAAACCGAGAAAGTCATTATACACCAATCTTTCGCGAACTCTTGTGTAAGTTTGGTTTATAACGCACACTACGGCAGGTGCACACAGGATGACAAAAAACTTAATGAAACTAAACTTTTTTTGTGTCATTGTGTTTTATCATGTGTCATTCCACTTTGACTACAAGTTTGCAAATGAGTTGCTGCACATTGGCTTAAACAAGTCAGAACAAAAGCAATGATACACAACAACACACAGTGAGACACTAATCGTGTTTCATCCACTTTGTTTCACTTATTTCATGAAAAATATGCCCCTTTGCAGGCGATCTGTCCACGTGGCATTAGTATCCTTCAAAATGTTGAACAGTAGTGATCATTCTTGTTTTGTTTGTGCTATGTTACTTTCCAAACTTACTCGAGTGAAGTTAGATAATTTGTCAGGGAACTTCCTCAGCTACTGGCTTCGGTGGTCGCATGGTCTAAGACATCACTCTCCTGTTAGACTAGACTGTGGCTTATTACAAGAAGAGCGGGGCTCGAATCTTGGTCAGGTGTACTGAAGGTGGTTTTCCCCTCAGCGGTTTTCCACTCTCCCTCCACGCAAACTAGGGTATATTTCCTCTAAATATATATATATATATATACACACAAACACAACTTTAACAGGTAGTAAGATACTATGCTAAGTTAAAAAAATTCTCAGTTTTTATGAACTTTTCCAAAGAACCTCTCTCAGTATTTTTTCCATTGGAAGGGGTGAACCCAGTACCTATCTCCTACTGGATGATTCCTCCTGCTTAACCAACCAACCAACTAACTTCATTAGTATTGGATATCACCAACATTACATGCCGCCATATTATCACAGACTGAAAATGTTTTGTTTCATTATATTTTTGCTTCATCATTTTTAGTTTGAAAACATTAGTTGAAACGTTTATTGTGTCATGGTTTCAAAACTTTTTTGTCATCCTGTGTGCGCCTGGCCTTAAGCTACACTGTATTATACTAAATCTTAATCCTGTGGAAAAAGTTGCACCTCCGAAACAAACTACCCCAAGATACAATGAAACGACTCCAGCACTCTCATTAAGGGCTCAAACTCTGTCTGGCCTTCCAGCTAAGCCCTACAAGAGATGTCAACTGAAAAAATAGATAAGGTACAATTCACTTTTAGTTCCTGATGTTGAGGGATCCTTTCCACATTTAAAATCCTACCATGCCTGAAAATCACCCATTTCTTTAAAAAAAAAACTGCATAAATTATTTGATGTGCTTGCAGATGGAGATAAATTCATTCTATCTGTTGTGAATACCAAGGAATATGGGGATGTAGTAGACAGTATTCAAACTGTAATGCCACTAAGTACTGTGCAAATAGATATCCTCGATATACCGCCAAACGCCGGATTTGTCCTCTTCCAAGCTCACTCTCACATTTACAACATAACGTTGTCATACAGTGTAGTTTTAACGCCACACACTTATGTCAACGGCACGAATCTCGGGCTAGTCGGGATGATGGATTCATCCTTGGGGAGTGCTACATTTTTCCTTTGGAACTCGAACACTTTTGAGGTTCCTGTACTCATCGCTTCACAAGTTTATGGAAAAGATGGTACGTCTGTATTTTTTTTAGTCAATTAGGCTACAGTAATTGTTGCGTGTATATACCTTAGTGTTATAATATACTAGGTACCCTTTATATATATATATATTATATGTATAATATATAATATATATAATATAAATTTACTAGACATGGGACGCTCAAATCCTCAAATCCTATGGTATTTGAGTATCTTGCAAAAAATCTCGAATCCAAATATAAAGAAGGCCTTATATTGAGCTTAAAATGCAATTTTTCAGGAATGACATAAATATATAAAGTATATAAAATATAAAAGTATCATATGTAACAAATAAAATGACAAAAATACCCTTTTTTGTTAGTATTTTATTTATGTCACATTGTTTGCTTTTTAAAAAAAACTTTTAAATTTTTGACAACCTAACAGTGTACTTTTGAAGATTCGAGGATTTGTTTGAATTCAAGATTCAAAAGAAAATTTTTTGATTTGGATTTGAGAAATATAGGATTCGACCCATCTCTACTTATACATACATGGATACTTGCCATGCACCTGGAAACTTGGTAATTACAGGGAGACTTTAGTGCCTGGAAATAACAGAGAAAACACTGGACATTTCACAGAAAATTTAATTCCTTGAAATATTAGATTGGCCAACAAAACATTTCTTAAACTAGGCCTTATCATCCTGTTCTATACAATAATTACATGACTTTGCCCAAGTCAAAATTTGGGGGAAATAAAATTTCATTTTTTTTTATACGACTCTCTAGAGCATTGGTTCCTAATCTTTTTAATTTAAAATCCCAAGCTATCAGATAATGCAGCCATCTTTGGCTCAGAGGAGGGGCACTTAATGCTGTCATTAGTACAATGACATTTGTGTCACTATGCATATCATTATGAATTAAATAGCCATGCTATTATGGTTGCTAAGTATGATTATACTCGGCAGAATAACAGCCCTCCCGAGTCAAAGATGTCTGCTTTATCTGATGTTTGCGATCTTAATTGGTCGTTCAAATGTAGCCGACTATTTCTGTATGTTCATCACAGACTCTGCCTTAAAAATATATGTGAAGAAAGACTCAGGGCACGGGATGACTCCTGGATACCTCAATGATAAGAGCACTGATGTACTAAACCCAAAGGTTCCAGTTTCAATTCACGTTTCCAGATGTAATTTTTCAATTTAAAGAATATGATATTTAGATGTGGCTATAACCATAATTATCAAATATAATAAATTGGTTAATTAATTCATCCAAGTTTTGTGTTAAAATGTGTTTTTGAACTGCACATTAAATCCTTGAATTCAATCAAACAAGTTCATTGTAAGTTTTGGGTGTGTCCTTGCGGTAGCACCAATCCCTGGTGGTTGCAACATGGAGTTCCCCGTGGAGGTATCTCCGTTCTTGGTTGTAAAATACAACTCTAAAGTGGTGGTGGCCGATAGCCAGCCAGCATCGTGTGACGAGACAGAGTTTGTAAGCTATGACTTGTACCGCACATATCTGCCAGAGAAGGACTTCACAAGTACTACATACTTCACCGCCCTTAGGAATATGATGTCTGTTGACAATATCACAATGAAGGCCAAAAAGGTATTTTTAAATTCCCTTTTTGAGCACTAAAATTGTGTTTTATTCATCCCTCTCTGTTTTTGCCATTATTTATTTTACTGGATAATAGCTCTAATATGTTTGGCGGTTTTTAAATAAATGTTTTTTATTGACTATATTATTTAATAATTTAATATAATACATTATATCTGTCTTCATAATCATTCAAAATCAATTGGAAAAACAATTTTTCACTCATTTTGTGAATAGCTATTTCACTACTTAAAAGCACTGTTATACAAAAGGCACATTTTCTGTTTTTATTTCTCCCATAGGTATTTAGATTTAAAAAAATTAGAAAACAATGGGCCTAGTTCACTTTCTAAACAAACTTCAAGGAATGTTTGAGCTATCGAATACAATGTTTGCTTGTTAATCGTTAGCTAATAGCAGGGGTGTGATATAGGTGACAGCAGTGAAGGCGGGACCTCCATTGCGGCGGGTATACAGTGCCTATCCTGGAACGGCATCTGTTCACAGTGTCATAGCTACATTGGGGTTTGAGTCAGGCAGCATATGTCCCTGCTATCACATACGCTTGTGACCCAGCCACAGATAGCTGTGAAGTTTTGAGTGAGTCTTAGATCTTATTAGCACTTTTATATAATTTCGGAAACATCAAAATGTTGAAAATTAATTGTTTCAGAACTAAAGAAAATAGATCGTTGCTGTAATATTAAATATGTTGGTATCACTGTGGTGACAGTAAATAATTTAATTATTTCTATAATCCTCATAAGGGGCCAAATAATTAAGGTATCACTCTCGAATTAGACTGCCTGCTGAAAATAAGAGACCAGGTATCGAATCCCAGTCAGGTCTACTCTGGGTGGCTTTCCCTAAATCGTTTCCCACTCTCCCTCCACACACATGCCGGTAGATTACCTCTAAAATATTTCCTTCTTCATCCCTATCCCATTAGAGCATTTATCATGCATGCATATAACCTGAAGAGGTAGGTACTAATTAGAAGTGGTAATATATATATGGACAAAATATTTTTTTAAACAATCAATTATCTAGATATTAAATGATAAGTTTAAAATAAAAACTTGTAAAATCTTGTTTGAAAATGTTTTTATTGTTTGTTTCAGCAAGCACCTTTACAAAAGTGCTATGTGCGGTAGCATTTTTCCTGGGCCTTTTTATTTGTATGTTTGGCCACAGGTTTTTTAAAACCGAAATGTTTGTGCTCGGGTTTCTTTCCGGAGGGATTGTTGTCCACATATTGCTTTCGTTGAGCGTTTATTCTCTTCAGAAGGTACGGTAGGTTTCTTTTTTTCTTTTTTTTTTTTAACTTTGGTCTTTTTATTTAAGAATTTAATATAAAAACTGTTTAAGTAAATTAAAAATAAATTAATTTTAGTTGTAGACGAGTACCAAAAAATAATTGAAAAAGCTCGATCTAAATTAAAATATTGGTCATTTAGTTACTATTATAAAATAAACCTTCAACTTAATGAGCCAAGGTTCTCATTCTTACAATATTTTTTTTTAATTAATGTACAAAATAAAGCTTTAACTATTATTTAGAAACCTAATTAATTTTGTTGTCATGACATCAAAGAAAGGAATTTTAACAAATCTATAAATGGTACAAGCAATAAGGATTTAAATATTAAGACTCAGGATTGAAATTTTTTTTTATTCTGCACAAAACTTGATCAAATTCTCCAGTTTCCTTGTGAAAATAAGTGGTTTCTAAGTGCGGGTTTGTTTCCAGGCAATATATCTGTGTCGGCTATCACAGGCCTGTTGTTTGGCGGTGTGTGGATAATGGTTTGGTGGTGTTGCGGAATACCACTCCTATCTATTATCTTAGCGACACTAACGCTAGGATTTGTGTTCTCCGCCATCGTGTTCTTTGCCGGATTAGGTGTGTATTAACATCTCATTCTTTTTTGTTTATTGTCATACAATTGAGTTAAAAGGTCATATTCTCACTTTAAAAAGAATTTTTACTTTAGAAACAAACGACGTCACTACAGTCCAATTTTCATAGGAAGGATCTTATCTGGCATCTAGAAAATCTACTAGAACTATCAATACAATAACAATAACAAAATAGTAAAATATTTTAAATTTTGGCTGTAAAAATATGTTTTATAAAAGGTCTTTTCCATGAAAATTGAACTGTTATTGGTTTCTTTGTGTACAAGCATGTATTAGTTACGAGTGTTTTTGATGTATAACAGTGCGTGGATACATAAACTATTCCCTACTATGAAGTAATGCCAAGTAGTTTGTAGTTGTGGTAGTTGTAGTTCCTCTTAACGTATGAAACAAACTAATATTTTGACTGCTTTTGGGGTGAGGAGCTTATTTAAAAGAATTTACTCGGTATTTATTTTGGTTACAATACCTATTTTTTTATGAACAAGAGACTCTTCATATACAGCTAGATATATGTATGTGTATTATAGAAAGGTAGTTAATATAATTCATACCTAAATATTGTCTCATTGCATTACTGATGTGTTCTTAGATGTATAGTACATTCACGAACTTAGTTTACTTGGACGACAGCTGAAAAAGTTACTATAAATGGTCCCTAATGTATTCCTACACCAACAGCTGACATGTGTCACTTTGGATAACTGTAATGAAAACATATGATTATATATGAATGTGATAGTTAACTTCAGTAATTTAGGCCAATATTATTTATATTTATTTGAGGTCGGACATAAAGCTTGTTAATTGTTTTATTCAATTTTAAAAAATATATTATTCACAGCACTTTCACAAAAGGTCTAATGAACATAGCTTCAAAATGGCGACCAACGAATTTAAACCATGTGATTGAACATGACGGAAACAAGTTCTTTATAATGATGCACTAACACAATGAATAAAAATATTTTATTAAGTTAAATATATCAAAATATGATAAAATAATCATAAAAAACATATTATATATATATAAAAGACACGTATTTTCTCTCTTCCAAACAAATAATAATAATAATAGTAATAAAGTTTAAAATATTGCTTCGGATTGGGTAAAAAGAAATTATTAAAGGTAATGAAATAGTATGAGAATACTTTAGTTTATATTATTTTAAATTTAAAATATAGTGTATAATTAAAAAACTTAACATTCATAACAAAACAGTGATCTTTTACGAGTGTTTGCAACCCACAACCTAAACATATAATTTTTGAACTGTCATCCAGGTAAATCCTATCATGAACAGATTCTTATGTACTAGCATTCCTTACATACTATTAAAATTGATCCTTTAAAGGTTGCCTTTTAATTAGCGATGGGTCTTTTGAATGTTAAAAGAGTTTCCTAGATTCAAGGATTTGAAAAAAATTTCACATATAAGGTTTGGAAAAAAAAATTCAAATTTGGATATTTTTTCTACTTATGCTTACTAGTGGCTTATCACACCACCTCTGTGACCTAGAAGTCATAGTTTCTGGCTTAGATCTAGAGATCCCAGGTTCAATCCTCAGTTCTTCCAGATTTTTCTTTTAAGCAGTGGGTCTGGAATGGGCTCAACTCAGTCTCGTGAGGACAATTGAGGTACTAACGTGAATAAATAAGTAGCACCTCCTGTCTAAAAAACTGAGATTAACGGCCAAAGTGTTTGCTGTGCTTATTACATGACACCGTCTAGCCACAAATGTTGGCACTATTTCAGCAACATGCGGTGGCCGCTCAGTCGGTATGGTTCGCTTGAATGAAGGTGAATTCACATTATAATGGGAAGAAAATGTTAGCATTTAGATAAGATTTCAATTTTTATATGTGCATACAACCCCAACAAATATGTATAAAGCTACAACACAAATTTATTTTACTTGCAACTAAAGAAATAATGCAGGGTTCCTACGCATCCTCGCAAACCTGGAATTTTAAAATGTTTCTTCCAGGCCTGGAAATGTTATGGAATTTCTCATTTTTCCTATCTTTCCCTGGAATTTTTTTTACATTGTCCTGGAAATTCCTTTGTCCATTTTTTTAATATATTGCCCTATCCTATATATTATTTCTGTTGTCAACATCCCTTTTTCTCAACTAATACAAAGCCTACAGCGATGAACAAGGTATCAGTGGAAAGGATTTTTACCGACTTCGGACATAGCAAACTCAGTTTACGTTAAAACACATTGTTGTTTAAAATTTAAGTTAAAAGAAAAATCTAACAATATTTTATATTAACTTACCAAAAATAAACTCTCTTTGATATTTTGTGTATACACTTCGCTGAGTATTTAATTTTAACAACCAACAAAAGACTAAAATCAATTTTTTTTTTGGTGAGGAGGGGAAGGGAAGGTTGAATGTGCAAAAATTTCGCAAGGTTATACTGGTACATACATATTCACGCCATTCCTTACAGGATAGGTAAAAACTGTGAATATAGCTCAAAAAACAACTTTTTACTTAATACATCCTCACTAACTTTCTCCATACTTCCCTATTCCCGGCATACTCCTTCGTTTCAACAACATCCATACGCAAAGTCGTACATGCTCTTTATTCTTAAAACTCTTAATGTGTTTCTTTTCCACACATTCGTCTACAACATTTAGACACATTTTACATGGCCAACCCCTTTCCTTTTCATCCACATACTCCCTTCATATTTACTTCATTTATTCGATCCACATTCATCCTCTGAACATGTCCAAACTAACATAAGATGCTTCTCTATCATTGTCTTATTGGATTCTCTTTCAGAACACACTCCTTCAGCACCCACTTATTACTGACTGTCCATACAAGTTTTTTCACCTTATGTTTCTTAAATATCTCACACCACTCACATTTACCTTGCTGTTGTGTTTTTACTAACAAACTCACACTTCACATCCATAAAACAATTTTGGTGCAACACACTTTATATACTGCCATCTTTGACTCTAGATACTACTTCAGTCTTTGCAATAGTCCACATACATACAACTACTCTCCGAGATGCATTCACCCATCTGTCGATTTCACCATCTAACCTTCCACTTTTACAGAAAATTCTGCCTAAATACACAAGGTCGTTTACTTGTTCTAACAGTTTTCCATTTATACTAAGTTGGCAATTATTTCCTGATTGCCCTTATCAAAAACCAATACCATAGTTTTAGAGACATTTATGCAAAGATCCATTCTGTCTGTTGCCACACTCATGATTTATTGCATTCTGCAAGTCACTTTCCTTCTCAGCCATTAATAGGCATCATCTGCATGTAAAAGTACTCACACATTCACATTGTCCACCACCAACCACGTCCTCACAAGCATCCCTCATACACTTGGTACACATACACACATACCATGAAAACATTAAACAAACCATGGAAACTTAACACAACCTTGCCTAACACATGCTTTATTTCATTATACACTCGCCTTAATTGCAAATTTACTAACCATGCATTCGAACCATACTCTCTAAGAACATTCCATAACATACTCTTACTGGCCCGATTGTACACTTTTTTTTAACATTACAGTAAATTATTATTGTAAAAATTAGATAACCATTATTATATTTGTACCTAAGAAATAAAAAGTAACTAAAACATAATTAATATAATGACTAATTGAAAGTGATTTATTTATTTGTGATATTTAACACACACGTTCCAAACTGATTGATTATATATCTGCACACGACTTACACACTAACTTATATCTAGAACAGACACAATATCCAACCCCTTACCCTTAAACTCATTACTGAAAGGGGAACCCCACATTTCACCCATGATTATTTGCAAGTAAGACTATGTTAGGTTTTAATTATTTAAATAACTCATTGCATCATAGAATGCAGGCTTAGGGGAGTTGGGAGCCTGCATTAATATATAATATATATATATATATATTTAATTAAAAGAAACTATGTACTGATGTGTATTTTGCCAAGATTACTTTATACACTTGTCCTGGAGAAATTGTAGAAAATCCTCAAAAAGTCCTTGAAAAAATTTCATGATTTTGTGTAGTAGCCCTATAATGTGAACAAAATCAAAGTTGAAAATAAAAATAAAATCAATTTGGGAAAATTAACCAATATCATGTTTTCGAAGATTCAAATTTGTGATATACATATGGTTTGAAGTGAAAAGATCTAGGTGTTTGCATTGCTGATGAATTTGTCCTACTATTTTTATGAAATACTTTTTGGAGATGAATTCTCTCTTAATCTCTTCATTTGCCGCATGATCTAAGGTGTCACCCTTGCAATAGACTAGTCCGCCAATGACAAGGAGCTAAAAGTTTGATACTGTTCAAGATGTACTGATGATTAGTTTTTCCTGAATCATTTTCCAGTCTTTTTTCATGCAAATACAGGTACACTCTCACTAAATTTAACCTTCCTCAGCCCTAACACATTAGCATAATTAGTACATATTTGTATGAACGAGTAGTAAAACATGGTGCTTAAAAAAATTATGTGTTATGGGCTGAGCTATTTTGTATATTGTCTTTCGATACAATGCCTGTTTTTGGAAATGTATTGCAAGTATCCTAATTAAATACATGATTCGTTTCATTCACACATCAACTTGGATGTTTTTCATTCAGACATCATCTCAAATATTTTTACTGACACAACATTTAGGATATTTTTCATTCATACATCAGCTCGGATATTTTTATTCACACATCATCTCGGATATTTTTCATTCATACATCAGTAAGGCTATTTTTCATTCATACATCAGCTGGACTATTTTCATTCACACATCATCTCGGATATTTTTCATTCATACATCAGTAAGGCTATTTTTGATTCATACATCAGCTAGACTATTTTCATTCACACATCAGCTCGGATATTTTTCATTCACTCATCATCTTGAATATTTTTCATTTACTCACTATCTCAGATTTATTTAATCCACACATTATTTTGGATATTTTATCATTTTTTAACAATACATTTAACCTCTTTTATTCCAGCCGATTTCAACTACCTGGAAAATGATTACAATTACTGGGTGGTGTATATCTGCCTTATGTTGAGTGTCCCTTTGTTGTTAATACCTTTCAATCAGAAGGCTAACATAATCTCGTGTGCTGTCCTTGGTGCATATGCTGTGATCATACCAATCGACCATTATATTGGCTCAAATCTCAAGTATATAATTGTCAACATTATAAGAAGAGCCACATCTTTGGAATTTAAATCTGCGATTATAGCTCCACCATATCAGCTAAGAGGTCAGTATATTTATTTATTTTTTGTAAGAAATAAAGGTGGATGTGTAAATGTCTTCTTTTCATCAACTGAACTCATTCATAATGTTCCAAGCCCTCAAGGCACTACTAAATACCATTTCCCTAACTAGTGCATTCTACTTGTTTATTTGAGAAAACAAAGCTGAAATCTTTTGTCTAGTTTATTATATAGAAGTATCTACAGAATATATCTTAAATCATTATCATCACCACCAACTGTTACCAGTATGGTAATTACTTTTGTAAAATGCTACATATAGCTCGAATCATTCGAAATTTCTCTTAAATACTTTCCCTTTTCTTACCACTTTCTGTTTGCTTCCTCCTTTTTTCCTACATTTCTAATCATTTTATATTTTATCCTAAATGTTTTTCTCAAATGCATTTTTTCAATTAAACACCTGGGTATGGTAATCCACCCCAGGACTTTTTGCTTGGAGTGCCAATGCTCTTTAAGGTTTAGTTATTCCAGTTCATCCTGTTCTAGGCTCATATTTAATTAATTTAAGGTAAATTCTATGATGATGAACATGTGATAGTCTACTAATTAGTTATTTATCAAAATGACAGCTAAGATGTCTTACAATTGCCTTTTTATCAATTTTGGAAGTGATATTTAATCCAAGCCGAAGATTAATTTGTGGATCACATTTCATCTCAACAGTGATCCCAGTATGTTCACACTTGTCTGCCTGATTTAAAGGTGAATATTTAAGGGATGGTTATATTTAAATTAATTATGTAAGTGCATTCCATCGTTCACTCTTTCTGATCACCGGTTTTCGCATCACCCTCTTTCGGTATTCCAAATGATGCTTTTTAAAATAATGATCTGCTCTATGTAACCTCTTTTTTCACATTGTTCATGTACCCACTCTGTAAGTTAAGTTACACGGTGAGAACAAATTTAAATCTTGTGTTTAACAATTTTGGGGTATATTTTCTACCGTTACAGATCTGATTCTTACGCTAGTGTGGGCCGGCCTTGTCGGGATGGGCTATGTAGTTCAATGGCAGCAGCAATTGGGGAAACCCCCGTTCCCTCCTCCACCTTGGCAAGTGAGGGGAGAGCGATTCAGGCGCAACAGGTTTCCGCAAACCACCGCCACAGAGCGTACCCCACTCTTGATTGATGCTCGCATCCCTTGGTCCAGCACGGGTGACGATAACGTGTTCGACTCCCACCCTCCACGTCCAATTGGCAATCTTTTCTAAGAAAATTGCAACCATCAGCACCTGCTAACCCAATGATTAACCACCCTCAAACTGCGTAGCACAGTGTTTCTCAAAATTGATTATACTGAATATCACCTCTGAGGGAATTGCATATTTTATGGAGAAAATCTCTCTCTCTCTTTCTCGGTTAACTGTTGCTATGTCTCCTCACTTTTAGTTATACCGGAAGATGGTGAACTGGGGTAGGAAGAAACTACTGGCAACATTGATGAACCAGAGTTTCAAAATGTGTGTCATGTTTAAGGGGAGTGGAACCTCACAAAAACAAAAAATACTAAAAGCTGTTTCCTACTAGTAACCATACATTTGCCTCAGTGATGATATTCATTGTATTCACAGGTCTACTTAACACTGCTACATATACCCACTTTCTATCATTTCCCCCAAAAATAATAGGTACATTGCAAAACTAACCTGCAATTGGAGGGATGTGGCAACATTGTAGCCATGCCTTCTCTTTCATGACTGTCTCGAAATAGATGGAGTGACAAGAATAGTGGTGGCCAACATGCTCATAATGCACAGCAAAATGGTATACCACACATCACATATGAAGAGTTCAGGGAAAAGGGGGGAGGGGGGGGGGAAGTCACACTACACACATTTTCCAGGACAATGGCTTTTATATTTCAAACCCTATAGATACCCCAGCAAACACATTTTTTTAAATTAATTTAAATATGACATAGATTTCTTTTAATGATGATTTCATGTGCTTTAAAAAGGTTTCATGATTTTCTAGCAGTTGGCTGCTCTAGCTCAATTTAAGTTAAAAATTGGACCTTCCCTTTTTTTTCCCCCTGTACTATTCATATATGATAACCAAGAAATGCATCGGTAATCATGGTAAGTACGGTGCTTGACCCAGTATTTAAGATAAACACTAACGTCTGGAGCCTTGCGGGGATGACCCAAATAGCACCTGTGAATATTGTAATACTTTATAACTACATAATCAAAGAGAATAATTGGATTAGATGATTTGAGCTCAGTGGCAGGAATATTAGAAATACATTTTTTAGATGATCATAAATTTGAAGCTTTTGTTATTTTGCTTAGAATTTATTCCACACACTCAGTACTAAGTAAAATAATATTATTTATTTTCACCATGTTTCATAAAAAATTTTTATTATTTTTGCAACAATTTTATAAAACAATAAACTAATGATAATAATATCAAGATGATTTATTTGTATCTCTAACTCTTGTTTCATCTACATTACGTTCTTAGATACATTATCTCTCTTCTATGTGGATCTTCGCATCCATTCATGTCCCTACCCAAGGTATGAAACCCAATAAAATGTGGTGTGATATAAGCAAGTAAATTACTATTTTAAAGGTATATTACTTTCTAATTGTTTCAAATTATAACATGCGGTTCTATTAAATCAAGCGAAACTAACACCTATTTTTTGTTTCTCATGTTTTGTACCTTTTTTTGAGTGTGTTTAGTGCTAAATAAATAGTATGTTTGTGTTTTGGGAATGTTTTGCTTGATGCTTTTAGCCCTGGGGCTACTTTTATGAATCTGTTATAGGACATATAATTTGTTAGTCTGCTACAAAGATCTTTTTATGTTCCATTACTTTAGTAAAATAATATTTTTTAACATGTTATTTTGTCAGTAGGCTAGGTTTATATTAGGGTTTATTTATTACTCTGCAGAGCCATTAATTTTTTTATTCTCATGAAGAGAGGGGAGGTAACATTAATTTGATTTGGCTAATATATTTTATGTGATTACCAAACTTATACATTTTAAATGCATGATTGTATTGATTGTTTAAATCATGTGTTTAAGGTGTGTTGATAGTAAGTATAATTATTTATTAACTTTTATTGCTTTTTAAATTAGTTAATAACTTAGGGTCTTATACATTACTGTGCAATTTTTTTTAAATTATGTGTAACATTTATAACTAAACTGTCAACCCAATGTTTAAATTATATATATATATAAGGCTTGTGTTGATAGTTGTAGGCTTATTAACTTTGTTTTTTTATTTTTTTAGCTATTAAATAATAAAAGTTCATGTGCTAGTTTTATATTGGGGTCTATTAATTACTCTGCAGAGCACTTTACTTATTTATGTGTAATCTTTTTTTAACTATGTCCAGCATTTGTAATTAAACGGGCAACTCCTATCATTAATTGGTTAGCTTCTTAATCTATGTTTAATGTTACTTTTTTTCATGAAAATGTTATCATTTTGTTACGTTTGAAAAAATAATAATAATAATAATAATAATAATAAATAATAATAATAATACTTAGCACCGCGTCTTACTACCCGTTCGGGTTATACGCTTAAGTACTAATTACTCTAATGGATTAGGAATTGGGAGGGTTGAATATAGAGGAAGTGAACCCGCATTTGCGTGGAGGGAGAGTGGAAAACCATTTAGGAAAAACCACCCCCAGTTCACCCGACCGAGATTCGAACCTCGATCTCCCCGTCCTCGGTGGTCGAGCTCAACACGACTAGCGCGTTAGCCAACTACGCCACCGAGGCGGGTCGTTTGAAAAAAAACATTTTAATCAAATTAGGCCTATCAATTCATTATTTAAGTAAGAATACATTAGACAAATTTTATTTTAACTGTGTAAATAAAACAACAAAAAGAGATTTTACAATGATATTCCAACAATCTTTAAATTTAATTATTCTATGTAGGCCTATTATTATAATACCAAAAAATTTCCTACTCATTACTCATTAGTAAGTAAGTGTAAGTTAAGCCTTGTTTGGTATGGAACACTTTTATGATTTACTACACGGTCATTTTCCAGTACTTGAAAACAAAGCCTTTGTGGACTTCACCAAGGTAAGGCTGTAAGGTTTCATCTTAAGATGGCCACCTCAATCAGCGAGAAAGTATCAATCACTGTCAGGCCCCACAGTTTAAAAACAATGTTCTATGTCATTTTCTGGAACTACTTATCAATTATATCAAAGCTTATACTCCCTTTCACCCTTTGTCATGCCAATAAGAAAGAGGGGAAAGATAACTACAATACTTCTTATTTCAAGGTAAAGAAAAAAGATCACTGCTACTTCTAAAATATCTAAAACATTTTGATTGTGAGCCTATAAAAAAATTACTATTTGTTAGAGTAAAGCTAAATCTAAAGCCCTTTTTTTTATCAAGTCTAGTCTCTTAAAGCTCAGAAAATATGATTTAAAAGTTGTTGAAAATGAGCTAATGTCACATTTTTTTTCTATTAATAACTCAAACTATAGGGTATTTAAGGGGAAAGAGCCCTGTTGGAATCTTTTGACTTTATTTTGACGTGAACCATATTTTGAACTAATGCATTTTATAACTAAATATTGCATTAGTGCTGAACATCTGCACGGCAATTTCTCACTCACTGGGGCCACCCCTTTATATGAAGTTAACACATCAAATCAGCATTTGAGTTGATCATAAGTTTTTGTCTGTTGACTTAATTTTTGTTGATCCCTTTTGTTTGTTAATGTAAGCCAATTTGGTAGCACTGTGCGAGCAGTTTAAGAATGTTTTCAGTAGGCTCTGTGATTAATTTACTGTGGGTGTAGTTTTATATTGTCATTTCGCTTTGTGTCAATCATTTATTTTATGATACGCCATAAAACAAGTAATAATAATACTTACACTGTGTCTTACTACCCATCTGGGTTATACGTTTAAGTACTAATTACGCTAATGGGTTAGGAATTGGGAAGGTTGAATCTAGAGGAAGTGATCCTACATTTGTGTATAGGGAGAGTGGAAAACCATTTAGGGAAAACCACCTCCAGTTCACCCAACCGAGATTCGAAACTTGATCTCCTTGTCCTCGGCAGTCTAGCTCAACACGAAACTAGTGCGTTAGCTAACTGTGCCACCGAGCCGGGTCATAAAACAGGTAATTTTTACAGATTTTTATTAATCTTTTAGCACCACATCTTACTCCCTGCTCATCATCATCATCATCATCATCATCAAGAGTTTCAAACCACTGGCTGGGTCTGTTTGGATCATAAGACTCTTAAATGTATCCTCCTCCACCATAATTTTACCATCATATTTGATATTCTTAATTAGCTAATTGCTAACGTGTTTAAATATATTTAATTTTTTCAAAGATGTGTCCTTTTGTATTCAAGTTGTCATAGATATTGGTGGGAAAACTTTTTAGTATTACTGCCATTGTATATAAATACTACTCATATTTTTCTAGAATTAAAATTAACTGGCCTACTTTCTAATGGTGGCTAATGAAATGTAGCCAAGAAAGACTTAATCTAATTAAATCCTATTATGTCATTGGTTCTACCCAAATTTGTATTATCATTATCATTATCATTGTATTATCCATGTAACTCAGAAACACATTTTACCAAAAATAAATGTAATTTCTAATCCACTAAACTCTTCTCCTATAAAACACCCTTTTTTCTCATAAGATCTAAGTACCCCCCTCCACTGTAATTTTATATATATATAGCATATATTTTAGTAAAATTGTGCCTTAAGATGATTCCTCATTGATGATTACATCCTTTCTGTATTTAATTCATATTTTCAACAACAAAAGATTAAATGAAATAATAATTAAGCTGGGAATTTTCAAGAGCCTGTTACTAAAACACAACTATTTAGACCGGTTTTAAGTATTTAAGTTTTGTATATTTAATTAAATCCATACAATATGATTTAAATGATACATGCTAGTGAAAATCAAAACTTAATCCTTGTTTGGAAATATCAAGTCAAGCTGTTATACTATTTTGAATAACTTTTATTCAGGTTCAACTATGAGAGTTTTTATTCAAACTATGGTTATAAATGTAATTTTATTCCTTTTTTGGTCCAAACTATCAAACTCGTGGAGTTTTCTTTAGTACTTGTCAATTAAATGTGTAAGTAAATACATGTAGTCTACTTTAGTGTCAAATCTTTTTTTATTGTATTTTAAATTATATTTATTTTATTTCATTTAATTTATAATGCTTCTGAAAACTGATATATTGTATATTGTTTAATTTGCCCCAAACAGGATTCAAATTCCTGTTCAAAACACATTTCTAAAATACATAACTGATATTGTTGTTGAAAATGTTACTAATATATGCATGTGTTTATTAATATATATTTTAATGTAGCTTGAAAGCTGACAAACTGGTTACATTATGACAATGTTATTCTAAGTTAATACATTCCATTTAGTTATTAAAAGATTTGTTTTGTACATCAAATATTTGTGTTGCTTGTTGATTTTTGTTTTATATTTAATTCATCAAATTAAAGGATTTAATGATTAAAGTTATATTCTATTGCAATGGATAGCTTTGTGATATAATTTAAATTAAAAATCCATTGTTTATTTTTAATTTTTTAGCTAATAATTTATTTATAGCTTTCTAACATCTTAAAATATCAATTTTTCAATGTGTACCTTTTTAAATATATTTCAATAAAGATGTTGAGTTTATGTATTTATTTTATTTTTCTAGCCATTTTCTCAAATTAAACTGTACCCTTTTTAAAACATTAGTTGATCTTGAAAAATAAAATTTTAATCTATTAGGGTGAACTCCTAACTTTGAACTGAAAGACTGAACATCAAACTCGCCCATGTGCGATAAAGGTGATGTATTTTACTATATTTTCTATTCTTTGTTTTTAAGTCACTGGCTTGAATAAAAAAAAAACTGACCCAAGTCATAGGCTGGAAACAATAATAGATGTAAAGGTTCTAAGTCAGAGCACACTTTACACTACTGCTGCTTGACAAAGAAGAATACAGTTCACACTTTACACTGTCATTAAAAGCTTTTTTTTTTTTTTCATAATTATTCCTATTATTTCCTTTACCTCTTTTAAATAAATAAAATTTAATGCCCCAAACATTGAAATGGGTTCGTCTTAAAGAGTTACAGATTTCACTATTTATTAGTGCAAATTTATTTCCTTTGAATCTTATGGATTGAAACTGATACCTCTGAAAACCCTGATAAAATATTGTTAACACATTGTGGTCCTATCAGGGAAAACCCCTCATCATATTCACACATTCTCTCAATGATTCGAACTAAACATTATCTCAGTTACTGTTTGACTAGTCAACATTAACCTTGCAAAGTGCAATAGTTTCAACAATTCCAAATTGAAAAAAAATTATATTCAACTAATTGCCTTCCACACCCAAAACAGCTGATTTAGCAGAGTCTGCATGATCAACATGGTGAGGAATACAGACCGATATGTAAAACATTTGTCAAGCGGGCTGGTCAACAAATCAGCCATACAGCAGTTGTCCTAATTATGATTGTTTGCTTGTGAATAGACCACGCTAGCTACTACTACTATACAGTGTTTACATCATGCAAAGCTTACATAGTGACAACTAGGACTGTTGTGTTAGAACGGTTTTTTTTCTTTTACTAGCCGATATTGATGCCAATTGAGATTGAAAATTTAACTCTAAATTTATTTAGACAAATTTGAATGCTTTTAAAAAGTTAAAATTATTGTACTATGGGTTATTTATATCATGAAATTAAATTTATCTATTTTTATCAGCTATTATAAAAATTACTATGTAGTACAGTCCATTACATATATTTAGGAAGAAACCCACTTCGGTGACTGAATGCTCTAAAACACATTGATATTCGATCAAGTTTGCTGATGACAGGGAGATTGGGATTTGAATCCCGGTCGGGTCTAATTAAAGTGTTTTTTCCTAAATTGTTTTCTACTCTCCTTCCACGCAAATGCAGGTAGATTACCTATAAAATGCTTTCTTCCTCATTCATACCCCATTAGAATAATTATCATATGTATGAATAACCATAACAGGTAATAAGATGCGCTGATATTAAAAATGTATATAGGAAGCAGAACAATAGTTCTAAGCAAATAAGAATGAAAGTGGAAAAGTGGCAGGATAAAAGTGTGAGAGGGCAATATTAAAGCTTGCTGGGCAAAAAATTAACTTTACAAGAGCATAGCATGACGAATGTTGAAATAAAATATTATATTTAAAGTGCTTGTAACAGAATAAAAAAGTTTTAGTTTGAGTGCGCGAAAGTTGTGTGTGGATCCGCGGTGGTGGGAATATTGAAAAAATATGATTGGTGGAATGAACAGATGAAAGAAGCTGTAGAAGAAAATAAAGAAGCATACAAACGAATGATTGCTGTGAAGAGTGGAGCAGAACAGAAGAGGTTGTGGGACATATACAAAAGAGATAAAGATGAAAAAGGTGCAAATGAGATTAAAATAAGAAAAAATGTGGAATGATTTTGAAGCAAATAAGCTGTTATGGAAGTGGGTAAATAGAATGAAACAAGGAGTGCAAGGAAAGACCTATGGCATTCAGAATGGACGTGGTGAGCTTATCTGGGATGAAAATGTGGAAAAATTAACAGAAAATAGGGAAAATGCTATAAGAAGTGAAAGAATTAACGAGACTGGGTGTTTAAGGCTATGAAAATGCTAATAATCTCAAAATTGCGGGTGTAGATGGGATCACAAGGAAATACTTAGTGTGGGGGTGCAGTATCACTTGCCAGATTGTGTGAGTGGCTCATTGTGTGAAACGTGCTGGGATTTAGAACGTTCCTAATGACTGGAAGAATGCTCTCATTGTTACTTTGTGTGAAGGCAAAGGCAGTAAGATAATTAAGATGGAAAATTAGTTTGTTCAGTATTCCAGGAAAAAATATTGAGAAAGTTTTAATTGGGAGGGTGCGTGAAAAAATTGAAGGCAAGATTTGGGGTGTGAAAGGGTGCTTTCATGCCAGGTATAGGTTACATGGACCAGATATTTGCATTGCAACAATTGGGTTAAGAAATGTAAAGCAGTAAGGAAGAAAGTATATTGTGCAACCGGTGATCTGGAGAAAGCGTTAAATCAGTGAATAGGGTATGGTGTGGATTTATGGTTAGTAAATGTAATTATGGTGGTGTATGATAGAAGTAAAACGTTCGTTAGGGTGGATAGAGCTTTGAGTGAATGGCTTGGCGTTGAACAGGGTATTAGACAAGGTTGTGTTTTGTCCCCATCGTTGTTTAATGTTTTCATGGATAAGTGTGAGAGGGATGATTGTGAGGACGCGGTTGGTGTACAAAATGGACAATGTGAATGTGAGAGTGATGTTACATGCAGATGATACCGTATTAATGGCTGAGAATGAAAGGGGCTTGCAGAATGCAATAAATTGTTTGAATGTAGTGACCGACAGAATGGATATTCATTTGAATGTCTCCAAAAGCAAGTGGATAATTTTTGATAAGGACAGATCAGGAAATGATTGTCAGCATAGTTTAAATGGAAAACTGTTAAAACAAGTGAATGAGTTTGTGTATCTGGGCAGAATGTTCTGTAATAATGGAAGAATGGGTGGTGAAATTGACAGACGGGTGAATTCATCTCGAAAAGTAGTTGGATGTATTTGGACTATTACAAAAATGAAGCGGTATTGAAGGAGGCAAAGATGGCAGTATATAAAAGTGTGTTAACGCCAAGATTGTTTTATGGGTGTGATGCGTGGGTTTGTCGAGGAGAAACACAAGAGCAAGGTGAATGCGGTTGGAATGAGAGCTAAGAAATGAAGATGGAAAAACACGTATGGACAGAGTCAATAATGAATGGGTATTGAAGGAGTGTGGTATGAAAAGGAATCCAATAGTTCATGGAAAGAAGTGTCTTTCGTATGTTTGGGAATGTTGAGAGGATGAGTATAGGATCGAGTGACGAAACAAATATGGAAGGAAAAGTGTGTGGTTCAAAAGTAAAGGGTAGGTCATATAGATGTGGCTAAATGTTAAATGAATATGTGAAAAATAGAAACATTAAGAGATGAAAGAATAAAAGAGCATGTATGACTCGGTTTATGGATGTTTTGAAGCGAAGGTAGTATGCAAGGATAGGGAAATGTGAAGAAATTAGTGAGGATAAATTAAGAACGACTTTTTTTTTGCTATATTTACAGTTCCTTGTCCACCACGATAAGGGAATGCGTGATTAGATATGTATGTTAAACAAAACCGGTAGTATTTTCTTAAATACTTAAGTTTGTATAAGGATCTAAATATTTTTAGCCTCAATTAAGTTGTAATATGGATCGTGTGGACAAAAATCGGTGAGAAGTAATATATTTCCCAAACCATCAGCTAGTTCAGTCTGGCCTACTTTTATAATGTCAGCTCCGCCATTTTTATTCATTAGGTAGATGCAGAAACATGGAGTCTTCATTATAAAACGTGTAACTAAGACCAATGAAAACGTTATACCATATTTTTTTTAATATAACAATATTTTATTGATCCAGATTTCTCTGTTGTCAAAATGAAGGATTCAGAAAAAAAAAATCACCTTGATGAGAGTATTGGTTCAAGCTTATCCTTGTACATAATGTCCCAATAACCGGCCGATAATGGGCTCTTTTACATCGAACATGACAACTAATACAATAACAGGATTCCGGTATAAACACGTTTTTTTCTGTCAACATTGATAACATTTTTCTTTTAATATTAGAATAAATTTTTAGTTATTGATAACATCTAATCGCCTCTGTGGTCAGGGTACTGACTACAGATCCAAAAGTTCCGGGTTCGATCCTCGGCACTTTCAAATTTTTCTGCGAAGCAGTGGGTCTGGGATGAGGCAAACACGCACGGCCTCTTGAAGACAAATGAGGAGCTACTTGAATTAAGTAGCGCCTCCGACCTAGAAAGTCTAGATGAATGATCTGAGGTTCGTTGTGCTGACCACATGACGCCCTCTATCCGCATAAATTGGCATTATATTCTCCGACAGACGGCAGCCACTCGGTCGGTATGGCTCGATTGTGTTCTGACGACATCGAGTTTTTTTCTTTATAACATCTATCAAAGGCAACAGTTGCTGATCACATGACTTGACTTAAAAATGTAATATTATTATTTTTTGTAACTGTCAAAATAAATACAAAGCCCTATCCCTAGGTATTTATTAACCAAATACCCGTAAGACGCTGTTCATTTATTTTTATTTATTTGAGGAATTTAACGAGCACTTTATGAACACAATGATTGTATCAACCCACGAGCATTTTTATGAACGGAGCCCAAAAAGGCCTACCAATTTTGCCGGTAAATGTATTTTCACATACCTCTAGGTATCTTTTACATGTCACGATCGACATAGAACCGAATGGCTTTACTTCCCCTTGAAGGAAGTTGTGCTACCGATTTTTATCGCTCAAGAAAAATCCGTTGACCTCAGCTGGCTTTGAACCCACGCACATCGGGTCCCGAGGCGAGCACTCCACCCCAAGACCACTGAGGTCGAACTCATTTTATATATCTCAAGTTCAGGGACTAAGGTGAAATAAATGTTTGCCTCTTACTTGCACTCAATTGCCTAAAAAGCTCCTCAAGCTCACCCCTGTAGAAAACACGATGTCAGGGACGTAGGGAGGGGGGCTTAAGGGGTTCACTCCCTCCCCCCTTCCCCCCCCCCCCCGAAATTTCTAGAAGCTTTTTATGTTTCCAGTAACTGTGTGCTTAAAGAAGTCAGCATTCACAATTGCACATATACCCATAACCATTCTATTTTTCATTAACTAAAATCAATTAAATTAATATTAATTATGTAGTCTATTACTTTTTTACACTAAGATGTTTGCAATAAGTATGCAGCACTCAGTGCCATGTGTGAGATTATGTGAGTGCAAAAACATGATTAAATTGCTAGGTTCCAAGAAATGTATCTTCCAATTGTGCATGCATTACAAGAGTTAAAGGGAGCACTCAATAAAGAAACCTTGTCGGTGACCTGGCGGTCTAGAGGTAAGGTGTCGGACTTCTGTGCTGGGGATCCGGGGTTCAATCCTCGGTCCCGGCACAGATTTATCTGATTGCCAAACCCTTCCTTCACCTCTGACAAGACGTGTATTAATCACAACTTGTGAATGTGAGGAATGCCAGGCCTCCACCGTGGTTCGGATCCCACGTTAAACTGTAGGTCCTCCATTTCATCTCACAATCACCCTACCATTATACATTAGCGTAAGTGCGTAAAACCCGAACGGGTAGTAAGACGCGGTGCTAATAATAATAATAATAATAATAATATAATAAAGAAACCGCTCAGAGAGCGCGCCAGCTTTTAGCTACAGTTGTGAAAGGACAGTCACAGCATTGAATGTTGCAGCAAAGGTATTGTCTATCCCACTTCCACTTTGCAAGTACCTACAACGAGTTGACTGTGACTTAGTCGCTGCATGTGAACATTTTAACATTGTAGTTAATATCCTTCATACAATGTACACCAAATCAGATGATGAATTTCATAAAATATTTACTTACTCTGAGGAAATGCTGAGTGAACTTTGGGAAGAAATGCGAATTCCTCGTGTTGTTGATAAGCAGTGCCATCGTGACAACACTCCAGCGTCCACAAGTGAAGACTATCTTGGGAATACTGTATTTATTCCTTTCATGGACCATAAAACATAGCATCTCAGGGACCGATTCTCAACACACAAACGCCTTATCTGTTCTCTACAAAAAAAATCCCTAATCGAATAGTAGGTATTGACTTAGAGGAGTTAGAGTTAGATGAGATTGTTAACTTCTATTGTGCTGTGCTTCCTAACACAAGTACATGCTTAGTTGAAATCACCATCTGGAAAGCAAAGTGGTTGAGAGTGACTGAAAAAGATAGAATGACAACTGCTATTGAAGCTCTCGTGGACTTTTTTCCAATTTTTTTAACTTCTTGCAATTTTAGCTACACTTCCAGTATCAACTGCAACCCCTTGGAAACTACTTGCAATTTTAGCTACACTTCCAGTATCGACAGCAACCCCTTGGAAAGTTCTTGCAATTTTAGCTACACTTCCAGTATCGACAGCAACCCCTTGGAAAGTTCTTGCAATTTTAGCTACACTTCCAGTATCGACAGCAACCCCTTGGAAAGTTCTTGCAGTTTTAGCTACACTTCCAGTATCGACAGCAACCCCTTGGAAACTTCTTGTAATTTTAGCTACACTTCCAGTATCGACAGCAACCCCTTGGAAACTTCTTGAATTTTAGCTACACTTACAGTATCGACAGCAACTCCTTGGAAACTACTTGCAATTTTAGCTACACTTCCAGTATCGACAACAACCCCTTGGAAACTACTTGCAATTTTAGCTACACTTCCAGTATCGACAGCAACCCCAGAACGTACTTTCTCTACACACTTAGGCAAATTAAAGTATTATGTAAGAAAACACCACAGGAAATGATCGTTTGACGGGACTCGCACTTCTCAGCGTGCATCGTGAGATTTCTGTGGAGCCTGAGGAAGTTGTAAGGAGCTTTGCAATGGTATCAAGACGAGCTGGTTTTCCTCTTTAAGGCTTAATCCAAAATATTATTTTGCACATGACTTTTAAAGGATAAATTTTTAAGTTACCTTGATATTTGAACCATTTAATGACGTGGAGTAAAAATAATAGCTATATAGCCTGATGTAAAGTCTTACCTGTTTGAAACTTAATATAGATAGGCTACATATTAGATATACTTTGTCACAAGAATAAGCACATATAAAATAAGCATATTCTTTTTTCTCAGAGTTTAATAGTATTAAGTCTTCACATCCTCTTGCCCTTATCATGCCAGTTTGAACCAACCCTCCTCCCCCCACCCCGCGAAATGAAATTCTCCCTACGCTCATGGGGCCACACCTATCCATGCCTGGACTTAGACCCAAGTCGTAGATTCTGTATAAAAATTTCCTACCAACCAAAATTCTACTTCTCACACCAATCCCTAATCTTAATTTAATGTGTTTATTAAATTAATTTGTTTTACTCTAGTCTCTGGAGTGCATTTAATTCGTGGAGACTATACATCTCTACCATAATATTAGATTAATCGCTTAACTTTGAATAAATTATGTACTAGTTAGTATGAGAAATATACTATTAAAAGCTAAACGTTTTGACTGTTTGTAGTACTCCTTTTGTTGACATGGTCCCAAAGGAATTTCTATCAATATTGCAGCTGTCAACTATTAGTATAGATAAATAAGGCATTCTGGGACACTTTTAGAAATCGGAATTTGGGACAATGGAAGAAGGCTAGGTCAGAACGCTCCTCCTCTATATGGATATGGCCACTATTGCTAGATAGTAATACAACAACACAAAAGGAGTGCCGCCAAAGGTTGTAATCTATCAACCCTCATTACTCATCATCCTGCCCTCTCTAACAGTTGCCTCCATATCAATTCTCAATACTCCTTCCCTTCGGCCAACTCACTCCTCTCAGACCTCTGACATATGGCCGACAGCTTGCTAACGTCCTGACGACATGTGACCGACGGCTTGTCAACGTCCTGACGATATTTGGCTGACGGCTTGCCATCGTCCTGACAACATGCTGGTGACGGCTTGCCAACGTTCTGACCACATGTGGGCGAAGGCTTGCCAACGTCTTGAGCTAGACAGCTCAACTCCATAGTTGTAAGTCCCCCCAGTATGACTTTCATGAATTTATTATGAGTTCTATTCTGGGTAGGGCTTACTAAAATAAAATAAAAAGTATTTCATGCGTTTGCCCTGCTGTATGAATAATAAATATCAAGGGGATAGGGCTAGATATGTGGTATTAATCGTATTTTCTTAGGCTAAGTTAGTTTGTAAGTTGTGTACTGATACAATAAGCGTTTGTCAAGTGTGCTAGGATCATTTCACATCACTATACGATTAGTACTCTTATACATACAAGCTATTTCCCATGTCTGATGAAACTAAAACTTGCAGATTAACTCTTTAGCTGCTTAATGCAGGCCTCCTTTCAAACCTTTCCCATATAATATTATCTTTCTCGCTCGTGTGTGCGTGTGCGTGTGCGTGTGTGTGTGTGTGTGTGTGTGCGAGCGCGCGTGCCCTTGGTTGTTTTTATTTCAGAAGAAAGTCCTAATCCTGCTGCTCTGGTAGAGGGAGGATGTGAAATCATAATTAAGGGGCTAAAAGAGACATCATTGCGTGTCAATTTTTTTTGTTTTAAGTGAATCATGCAGATTATTTTAGCAATAAGTTTATTTTTTATTGACCTCTTTGCTCAAATATCTATATTGTATTATAATAAGGCTATTGATATTCTAAAAATAGCTATCAAAATACCTATCTTGGTGTATATTCCTGGAATCATAGTTAATATTATAAAAAGTAATTAATTCTTATAAGTTCACCAATGCCATGATACACTTTGACAACAAGAAATTTCGTAGGAATTTTTGCTTAGTTTTGTTATTTTATTTGATTTCAAAGATAATTTCACAGGGATTCTAAACATGTTTAACAAATCATTCAGACAAATTGATAATCTCTCCAAGTAAATTGATAAACATTTTCTGCCACTTGTAGGTTTCACAGCATATTTTTACCAATCTAAGGAATTAAAGATAATATTATTGTGTTCTTATGTCTATGATTGCTACTACCATGTAAGTAAATTCTTAAATAAAAATCTGGATGGCTCAGTCAGTAAAGTCTTGGCGTGCTAATATAAAAGTCTAGGGTTCGAATATTTTAGAGAACATAATTTTATAATAGGTATGTTTCTAAAAAACAATATGTGTGTGTGTATATATGTTGCGTCGAATTTTGTTTTTACAAACATTGAGGGGTAAATTCCAAATAGAAGGATGAACAAGGATAAATAAATGGTAGAGTCTTTAGTTTGTTAATCTTTGGAATTCCTTCATATTATTTATTCCACATGAGATCTACACACTAAAACATCTACTATCATAATTAATTGATGTATTGTATTGTAATAGTATCATCTTACATAATCACAGCAACAAATTCAATATTCACAACATGTATTATTTGGAGATCATTTTTTTAAAATTGTAATCATATTCGAGCTTTATAGTTAAGTGTTAGAAATTAAAACATAAACTGTTCGTAATTTATTTGAACAAAATGTATGTCTTCTTTTCTAGGTAGCATAATAATTTTTTTTAGGAACTAGAAAAATTGCAACATTTAATACATACACGCCATTCATACTATTAATTCAAAACAATGTTCAAATTAACTCTGGAAGTGAAAATGTTTTTAAGGCAGTGAAAGAGGTTTTAATTAGTTAATTTGTTCATCTTATTACCTTAAGTTGTGAATAAAAGTTTTAATATTATTTTACAACATAATTAACCACCTTCTAGATATACAGATCTATAAATATGCAAGAATGTAAAAATATAGGAATTTTTATACAATTATAAATTAATGTATGTCTCCATTTTATTTTATTTTAATGTGAAAATGTAATGGGTTTTTTTTTAAATTAAGAGTTTTCCTCATTACTCTTTCACTACCTATGTGAACTAACTTTATTTACTTAAATAATTAAAAATGAATTAACTATACATGGTCTTAGTTTAGAATACATTACATGATAGTTGATAAAATAATTTAAATAAAAACTTAAGTTTTAAACTTACAGTTAATATTTTCAACCAATGAAAAAAAACATGTTCACTTCAAATATTTTGTACATCCCATAATCATTATAAAACCAGATAATCTGGTGTAGAGAATTTTAAATCAATCTCTTAATTAACTCCTATCATAAGTATTAAGAATAAAATAGCCACGTTTCATTTCAATAGATATTTTAATGATCTTAATTAAAAAGCCGAAAATGTATCCAGTGACATAAAAAATACAATTTTTCACATATTCCCAAAGATGTATGGTTCAGATGAAAACATTTAAAAAAATGTTAAGTACATTTAAAATGGAAACTGATAATTGGCCTACTTATATAATACTGATTGCACATGTAAAACTAACATTACAAAGTAAAATTAACTCTTTCGTAACATTTAATTGAAACTGTACAGTATTGCACTCTTAAATTATGATGGCTACTTTTATGTGTCATACGTCAAAATAGGGTAAGTGACCAACGAATTCTATTAAAATGTACTCAAGTGAAGAATATTTTTTTAAGAAACGGTCATATTCCCAGTTGTGTCGAATCATGTGGGTCTATTTAATACAATAGGCCTACATTTAGAATCCTTGATACCTTGAGACAAATTAAAAATCACGCTTTGAAATCTATTTTTTATACACATAAAGGTGGTACGAAAGGGAACGCGAGCATAAATCCGTATTTATTCAATATTTATGACAAAAATAGTTCTTGGCCAAAATAAAACAATTTTTTCTTCAGGAGATAAAATGTATTTAACTTATTTACTAGGTATGGGATCCCCTAATCTTCGAGTACTTCAATTCTCGAATCGTAGAGATTCAAGATTCATAAATCATCTAAAAAAAGTATTTCTAATAATACTATGAAAACCTTGATATTGTGATTTGCTATTAACAATTTTAATCCGTGTAGCTGGGAGAGTAGCAAAAAAACATATAAAAAGCACAAAATTGTATTAATATAATTAGTCTACAAAAAAAAGTGTCAGCGTTGTTGTTTATGTCATAATATAATAACAAATAAAATAGAGATCGTCCGTGGCAACTTTTTTTTAGTTATATTTTAATTATTCTCACTTTAAACACTGAAATTGAATATTTTTTAATATTTGAGGATTCGAATTTTGGGTTCAAGACTCGAAATAAAACTTAAGATTTAGGATTTGCCTCTTCTGTATATTGTTTAGATATTGTAATCTCGCGTTTTTTAATATCTGTCATTGGCACTGTGTAATATGACTAGATATTTTCTCTTTGCATAAAACATTTATGGTCAAATGACGTGATGCTCGTTTCACATGTTTAAAAACTGTTGAGCTTACCATGTGTATAAAAAAAATCGATCCGACACCTTAGCTAAATCGGTAGCGTGTCTGTTTACTGAGCTAATGCCAGGATCACGATCAACTTAACGTAACGTTCACTTAAAGTTAACTTAACGAATGTGTGATCACGATTCACGTAACTTAACGTAACAACTCGAGCCAAACATCTTCATTCTCGAGTATGATCTGTGATTTGTACTAGTTTTACAGTGATGATCTGTGAATGTTTACAGTTTTCAATCGATATAATAAATATCTATTACAAAACTTTTTTGATAAATTTAGCTTTCCTATTTTAGTTTAATTGTTTTGTTTCAATTTCTGATAACTAGAACTTACACTAAAGAGTAAACATTGGTCATAATACCAACAAATGAGTTACTAAGTAGCCCTGTTGACGTCACTCGCATAATGATTGGCTGGATAGATCACGTGATACCCTTCAAGTAACGTTCACTTAAAGTAATAATAATAATAATAATATTTAGCACCGCGTCTTACTACCCGTTCGGGTTATACGCTTTAAGTACTAATTACTCTAATGGACTAGGAATTGGAGGGTTGCATTTAGAGGAAGTGAACCCGCATTTGCGTGGAGGGAGAGTGGAAAACCATTTAGGAAAAACCACCCCCAGTTCACCCGACCGAGATTCGAACCTCGATCTCCCCGTCCTCGGCGGTCGAGCTCAACACGACTAGCGCGTTAGCCAACTACGCCACCGAGGCGGGTCACTTAAAGTAAAATACCTCCCAGGACATGTCTTACGTTAAGTTAATTGTAAGTCAACGTTAAGTTAACTGCATCGTGATCGCCTCCATTTAAACACACGAGGAGGTATTTTACGTTAAGTTACGTTAAGTTAACGTTGAGTTGATCGTGATCCCGTCATAAGGGTCCCACTGTGGCTGAAAAAAAATCATCATTTGTGAAATGTGGGTTTCACCTTTCAAAGTGTTAAATTAACGGCCAGGAACTGGATGTTGTGTCTGTCCTAATTGTAATATAGATTATAAGGCATATGAAGCTACGACAGGCCTATCAAGCTGGTAGTGGAAAAAATATGGCTTGAATAAAAAAAACTGATCCGGACCATTGGCTGGAAACAGTAATGGATGTAAAATAGTAATAAAACTAAACTAACCTTATCTACTGAGAGCTTAGTTGATTTATTCTCACTAAAAAGTTGTTTTTTGTCATTAATTTTTTCTAAATACGTACCATAACTCTTGTCTCCTTCCATCCGACTTAGATGTGGTCAATATATTAAATAAGGCCTGTAACCACCTCTACATGTGGAACAGAAATCTTTTAAGTTTAAAAAATAATCTTTAGTTGATAGGATTGGCCAATATGTTTGTCATTTTTAAATGTGTAGCATTTTAAAATGAGTGTTAAAGCAAATGGATCCCTCTGCTATAGACCGGTTACTAATTATCTCTTGCTTGATAAGAAATTAGCAAGTCTCTAGAAATGGCATTACACTATTATGAAAGTTTTGCGTATTCTACAAAGAAATAAACAAATATATTTCAATAAGTCTATCAACATATTTAATGTGTTATTTTTATCTGCCACATACTCGCCTTTCATTTTGACATATACATACATTCTTACATTTATGTACAAATTAACATGATTATTTTAAAAGTGACATTGTTTTAAAGTTATCACTCGTTTTACACACCTACTGAGTTAAATATATAAAAATTAATACTGTTTGCAGGGAATCTTTTCTATAAAAAAACTACCCATTTTTTTCTCAAATGTATTATTGTATGGGTTTTATTTTTGGCACATATTTTAAAGTGTATGCTAAAGAAAACACGTATCATTGTAAAAAAAAAAAAGTCATTACTTACATAACAAATTTAATTAGTCCAACTTTGACGTTCTCAATACCCTGTTTGCCGGGTACAGCAATTAGAAACGATTAATTACATGTCGTAGGCTACATATATCTATTATCATACTAATATGAATAAAAAAAGAACACAATACTGTCTTTTTTTTTCATCTAGATTTGCTATTTTGAATGTTGACAAAACTAGAATATCATACATCATACATTTTCAACTGTTAACAAATATATCTTGAATCTTAAAGTGTTCTTTAAGAAAATGTATCCTTTGGAACTTGCATCCATGAAGACGTCATTAAACTTGTTGAAATATTAGTAAACTGAATAAGAATTTGTTTAAGCTTATTCATGCATTATTTGTACAGAAAATCACTAGGCCATACCGTATTTGGATATTTTATCGCTTTCAGAACAAAGATAAATTAGTGTTCCTTTTAAAATAAAATATATAATATTTCTTTTAATGAACGTGGGAAGAGTAAAATATTGTTTACTCTGCCAATAATGATCTTACATTTTTTCTTGAAGGACAGCAACAAACTATCAAATAATATTCCGTTGTCATCAGTAAAAATAAATCCTAGCAAAGAAACCAGTAATTATTTTTTGGTCATCGTTCTTATTTATCACTGCGTGCTAGTCATGAACTCAATTTATATGTTTAGTTATTTTTTTTAAAGACCTTGAGCTTGGAAACTATTTTAATAATGTCAAAAAACTGTTTAATTTTTAGTAGACAACTTTTGAGCTCTTGATTAATTTTGACAATTTAAAACTAATCAATGTAATTTTCAGCAAAATAATCCATTCAAATCCCTAAAAATTTGCAAGGACTCGTAAAACTTCACAGTTTATGTCGCGTTGATTATTTGTGCGATTTTATGTTTCTATGATATTTGGTGCACATTTTTGGGTTTTTTGTGATGAAGTGTCCTTGGTTGGATAGCTTTTTCTTTTGTGTGTTGAAATTCTGTGATTTCGGCAGTTTCTTGACAGGAAAAGGGACTAAAACTACACAAAGCAATATTTTCGTATTTAATCCAGTAAAGAAACTAAAATAATGTCAAAATTTAATAAATTAGCCATTGAAATAACTCTTGGAGGTAAGCAAACGCTCATAAAATTAAATGAATATAACTAGTAAAGCCTAAAATATGGAAATATATTTTAGTTACAGAAGTAACCTAATCAAGTGTCATATCGTAAATTTGAAAAATGACATATGGTAAAGGGAATCAAGCCCGTATTTCCAGATTGCTTGGGAGGTATATCATGGCGTGTTAGCCAAGGGTCCCAGGTTCGATTTCCGTGTCCAGTTATAATTTTATTTAATTTACAAAATAATCTCTACTAAATATATGAGTCGAATTTACAGTGTTGTGTCCATCCGTGTTTAGAGGATTAGATAATGTTACTAGGAAAAAAATAAACTTTTCAGAAAATAGTTTGTGTATGAATAAATAAAAATGTTTTTTTTATAGAAAATAATTTGTCTAATTCTTTTAATTTTGAATACATATTAAAATGCCCTTCAATGAAAACCACTTACCTCAAACACTTTTCAAAACAAATATATTTTTTGGGGTTCTAGGAACAAGAGTTAAGGACAATATTTTAGCAGTTTTTATAGCAAAACTTTTTTTTGTTTGCCAAAGTAAATAAAATATTACCCAGTAGAAACGTTTAGTTTAATTTTCTTCACACGGTGATATCAACAGTTGTTGAATATCTGTCAAGGTTTCCTGGAATTTAATGACAACTTTTTCTCTTCATTTAAAAGATTTCTCATCTAATGCCACTATGCTTATGACAGATATTCAAAACTGTTGATATCACCATGTGAAGAAAAATAAGCTCTGTGTTTCTATTAGAACAATTCATTTATTTTCGCCAAAATAAAAAGTGTTGATCTAAACTGTGCTAAAAAATATTGCTCTAGCTCGCGTTCTCTCTAAACTCCCGACTTAACTTTCAATATAGGCCTACTAACGTGACCCGTGGGCTGGGATCCACATTACAGTTTGATTAATACGTCTTGTCAGAGTGAGAGGGTTTGGCAACAGTAAATCTGTGCGGGACCGAGGTTTGAACCCGCCTCAGAAGAAGTCGAGCTACCTAGACACAGTACCCTGAAATGAATGGATTTAGTATTTGTTTCTTATAATAGTTGCCATGACAGTTGTTTACAAACACAAAAATAGCTAGCTTGTACTGAATTAAGTACCGAAACATCACTTATATTAACGGGACATTTTTATTTGTTCCAAAAAGGTCAAGTGGTCCTGTTGGAAAGCAAATTAATAATTGGCAGTTCGAGATTAACGATCATAAAATTAGATAAATTTGCATATAATTAAGATTTAGAGTTTGTTCGCTCTCTTAGATTTCCAAATGAGTCAATCGCGCTATTAGAGATACATCTGAAAGAAAAATTTTTTTTATTTTGGATCTAAATTTTCTATAAGATGACAAAATATACTCGGGAAAAATAAATAATTAACAGAAACGACGTGTCCCTTTTTATATATATATGTTTCCTTTGCAGTCCTTATGGTGTAGACGCCGAACCGGAAGCACCGTCTTCTTGTCAACGGGAGTCGTGCGCCGCCGGTGACGTCATAGTGAGATTGACGGACGCGAGTTGTGGAGGTTCCACCTCGCGTAGTGATTGGGACGGCGAGCAGTTACTGGTCGATGGTGGTTGTTGCTGATGGTGGTGTTGTTGGTGTTGTTGGTGGTGATGGTGGTGGGAGAGGTGGTTATGGTGGTCGTGGTGCTGGTGGTGAGGGTGCTGCATCGACGGGTGGAGGGCCGGTGAAGACGTCGGGTTCTCCTGTGGTACGAGCAGCCTCGGCGGAGGGAACCCGAAAAGCTGAGATCACTGTAACCTCGGCCAGTAGTTTGACGTGAGGTCCGGAGCTTGGCTGGGGATCTGTACTGGGACTGACACTCCGGCGGATATCACTCCTGGAAGGAGGGAATAGTGATATTAGACATGGTTCATCCCTATCTTGGTCTGGGGACCTAGACACGCCAGCGGATACCACTCCTGGAAGGAGGGAATAGTGATTTAAGACGCGGTTCATCACTTCCTTGGTCTGGAGACCTGTACACGCCATCGGATATCATTCCTGGAAGGAAGGGAATAGTGATTTAAGACGTGATTCATCATTTCTTTGGTCTGGAGACCTGGAAACGCCATCGGATATCACTCCTGGAAGACGGGAAGTGCTGATATAGGCCTACATGGTTCATCACAAGCTGAGTCTGGAGATTTGGGTAGTGCATTAGTGATGACTACGGCTGTGAAACCTAGAATTATGAAATTTAACCATCCTTCCTGCAAATATAAAATATTTAACGACACACGTGTTTTGTTTTCAGATTATTTTAACATCTTGGTTTGCATAGTTTTGTGGTTATGGGAAAGAATAAAGCTAACACAAATTATAATTATTGAGTTGTATCAAAAGTGTTCTATTGTTTGTAACGTTTCATGAACACAAGAATTAAAATAATCGAGGATATGCATCAAGTACAATAACTAAGGTTTTTGAATCCTCCCTCTCTTCATTCCTGTTTTTTTAAGTTTCGTTTTCTGCAAGAGTGCACTTGTCTCTTACACAACGAATGAAGAAAAGGCAAGTAATACCCGTGCATTGTTCCCATGACAAGAAATGTGTAAAGTAACTAAAATCTAGAAGAAGGCCTTGGATGATGGCATAAATAGGAGTAACTTTTACCCACATCATGTTGTGTCCCAAACATGTTGGGTCCAGGCTGTTACATAATAAACAGTGCTTGGTAAAAACTCGCATAGTTAATGTTTCCTCAAAAACACAATCTTATTCCAATTTAAGTTTGAATTAACACAAATGATGGGGAACAGGGGGAAAAGCTAGGTAAGTCACACTACACACATTTTCCAAGACAACTTATATTTCCAGAACCCCATAATTACCACAGCAAAACCATGTTTTTTTAAATATGGACAGAGACCTCTTTTACCCATAATCTAAAGTGCATTAGAAAATTCTCTTGATTGTCTAACAGATGGCAGCACCAACTCAATTTGAATTAAGATTGGACTTAACATTTTTATCCCTTCAAATTAAAAAAAAAGTGTAACCCACTTCGGTGGCCATATGGTCCAAAGCGCTAATCTTGTGTTGGACTAGAATGCCGAAGACGGGGAGATCGGGGTTCGATCCCGGTCAGGTGAACTGAGGGTAATTTTCCCTGAATGGTTTTCCACTCTATCTACACGCAAATTCAGGTGCATTTATTCTAAATTAAGCTTCCCAATCCCTAACCCATCGGTGTAATTAGTACATATGCGTATTACCTGAACAGTTAGTGAGACACGGTGCTAAAAAAAATGTGTGTTTTTATTCCCCAATTTGTGTGTGAAGTATTCTCGCACTTATCTGTGTGACCTCCCTATACCCCCACCCCCTTTCAATCCTTCTCTTTACCATTAAGGAAAAAAAAGATCATAATGTACTCATGCGTCCCATTTTAACGACTTCACAGTAAAGGACGACTTGAAAATACGAAGAGAATCGAGAGTGTGGGGAAAGGGGTGGGGGAGGGGGGAAAGGTTTGTGTTAGCCGCGTGTGTTATACGTGTTAATGATGACAACGATCCTAAACGGAAACCTATCGCGAGCCTCATTTGCGTGTATGAGAGGTTTACTTTTTTATTGTACAAATATTTAAAAGGGGTTTGAAGATATTTTTTTAAAGCAAATATTGCGGTGATTATTTTCTTCTTACATTACTGGCAAGCCCTATCGTATCTCAATTTTATGTTTTTTCTTAAGCACCTCGTCTCACTACCCGTTCAGTTTGAATGCACGTATACTAATTAATCTGATGTAGTAGGGATTAGGAATGTTGAAATTAGAGGAGGTATATCCGCATTTGTGTGGAGGATAGTGATAAAACTATTTATGAAAAACCCTCCCTTAGAACACAAGACAGGGGTTCAAACGACGATCTCCTGTCATCACCTTAGACCAGTGGCTTTCAATATTTTATAGGGCTTAATCCTAATTTTTGTCTTCGAGACTATGACAACCCCTGGATAACTAACAAGCTTTCACATACTAGTTTTTATAAATTATTATTTTCACTGAATTTTTACTATCCGTCCAAGCTATCCGCACTTAATCACACTTGTGGGATAGGTGTAATTCAAAGGAAATGTAACTTTATTTACGTGGAGGGTGAAAGGGAGGAAGCCATTTAGGAAAAATCATCCCAAGTAGGCCTGGTCAAAATTTGAATCCTGACCTCATCACCGACAAACCAAACGAGAGTGGTTTTAAGCCCCCGCGTCGGTGACCTGGTGGTCTAGGGGTAAGGTGTCAGACTTCTGTGCTGAGGGTCCGGGGTTCAATCCTCGGTACCGGCACAGATTTATCTGATTGCCAAACCCTTCCTTCACCTCTGACAAGATGTGTATTAATCACAACTTGTGAATGTTAGGAATGCCAGGCCTCTACCGTGGTTCGGATTCCACGTTAAACTGTAGGGCCTCCATTTTATCTCACAATCACTCTACCATTACACATTAGCGTAAGTGCGTATAACCCGAACGGGTAGTAAGACGCGGTGCTAATAATAATAATAATATAATAATAATTTAAGCCTCCGTGCTTGATTTAATTACTATAAAGTGGTTGTATTGTGCCCATACGAACGCGCGACTAAAATATTTCAAAAGAGAATCAACGAGCGCAGTAGGTAGTTTGGAAGCTATGCTAGCAGTGCCATTCGCTTAAACACGAGACTGCTAAAACAATATCAACAAGCAACTGTCATGAGTAGGAACTTAAGCCATAGCTAAACAGTTTTTTTTTTTTTCATTTTAACTGCTTACAACCTGCTTCGGTGTCCGCATGGTCTAAGGTGTCACTCTTGTGTTAGACTAGACTGCCGATGACAGGAAGAATGGGGTTTGAATCACGGTCGGGTAAACCGAGGGTTGTTCTTCCAAAATGGTTTTCCACTATCTCTCCACATAAACAATGCATGTACACTTACTCTAAATCCAATTTTACTCATCCCTAGCTCATTAACGTAATTAGTACATAATCGTATAATCTGAACCGGTTGTAAGATGCAGCGCTAAAAAATGCTTACATTTATATTTGAATTTTGCACCTTCCTATGAGTAGTAGTATAATAATAATAATAATAATAATAAAATATAATAATATAATAACTTTTAAAAGTAAACATAAGGTTATAATCTCAACAAGTATCGTGACCCCACATGAAGAATGCCACGACCGCAAAGGGGCTTTGAAATTACTGTCCAGAGGCGAATCTCAAGGTCTTTACTGGTAATATAGCAATGTACCCTCATCACTAGGATACGCGGACTAACTGAATGCCTAACTATACATGTGCCGGGAAGGTCAGGATATTGAATACCAGGTGGATTCCATTTTATTTTATTTCTTTCACGATAGCTAAAACTAACCAATTTTTAATTTATCTCGAATTGAGGTAAGAAAGATCGAGATTTATATTTTAATGAATATCGAGGTTTCATGAACCAATGAATCATGATTTTTTTTTTCGCTTGTGTGTTTGTATCTCGGCCTAAAGCCGAAACCATTTAACCGATTGGGCTAAAACTTGGTATCAAGGGATCTCATTAGGTAATCACGGGGAGATTTTTGGATTAGATATCCAAACCTTAAAAAATTAATGGAAGTTTACTTAAAGAAAAAAAAATCCTCAAAATTTACTTTAACGATTTTTATTAAATTTTATATCATGGCCCTGCTTAACATTACAAACAAAATGGCAGTGCTTATTTTATTTTATATCATGTCCCTGCTTAACATTACAAACAAAATGCCAATGCTTATTTTATTTGATATCAAGGCCCTGCTTAACATTACAAACAAAATAGCAGTGCTTATTTTTCCATGCAAATTACTAAGGGCGCTTTGTATAAACAAAAATGTTCAATTTTGATAATATCTCTGCAACTATTTGAAATATGAAATAGTTTATCATTGTAATGTTGTAGTACCATTACAAAAAAAAATTTATTTGCAATTGAGTTTTATAAAACCAATAGTTTCTAAGTTGTAAGCAAATATAATGTAGGCCTTTTTTTTTTTTCAAAGTCTTTGAAATACGAAGTTGATTGTTACGCTCTTTGGAGGACAAAGAGGTTCCTCTTTTCACAACTTTTCTCTGACAGTGTACGTTTTTTTTTTTCAATTATGCTCTTTGGTGGAGTGTTTCTGTAACAATATATACTAATTTGTTTCACAAATCTTACCGAACTTTCAGTAAATGTCTATATTTTAAGATGAAAAAAATAGTATGTGCGGTGTATCATACCATTAATTTATGTAACTCTCTTTCTTTTACCTAAGTGGACTTATTAGACGAAATAAAAAAATTCAATGTAGTGTTAGTTGACAACAACAAAAACCTCAGCTTCAGACTTTGCTTCACGTGTTTCAAATTTCGCTTCGACCTCACTTCGCATTTAAAAAGTAGTTCTTCGCACGACAATACTTAATGGTTAGTTTCCCTCCTTATTTAGCGGCGTTTCTAGTTTCTATACTAAGAACTTTTTTCCTTTGAAAAAAAAAACCCCAGCTAAGCGAACACTTTAAATGGCGCTCCCCGATCTTACTCGTGTTAAACAGAAGTACAGGCGAGCGCCTGGAATGCTCCCTCCCCTTTAGTTTCGCACATTATTGAACGCCCGTTGAGCCGTGGAGATCCGCCCCCTCTAACCACACACACACACACACACACACACACACACACACACACACACACACACACACACACACACACACACACACACCTTCAGTTCCGGCAATATCGTGCCGTTTGAGGGGTGGCGGTAAATAGCTACTCGGGGGCGGGCGGGTTACAGGACAATGGCACGTGATGAGTCCATTTAAAAAAATTATCATAATATCTTGCATAGTCATCAATGAGAAGACATTTTTACCACCTCCAAACATTCTTTCTCCCGTCACATGGATGCGGGTGCATTTCCTCAAATTTCTACCTCCCTCATCCCTAATTCCACTAGTGTAAGTGATATTCGGATGCATTTCCTTTAATTTATAGCTTCCTCCTCTCTACTCCCATTATTGTAATTAAAGTGTGGATACATTTCTTCTAAATGTTACCGTTTTCATCATTACTTCTATTTTCGTAATTAAAATGCCACTGCGATGTACTGTCAAGTACTAAGACGTGATTAAAAAAAAAGTTAATATCTATTTAAGGGGTGACATAGTGAGCGTGAGTAAAGTGCAGTGTTTTTCCTGTTTTCATATATCAACATTTTTTTATTGTCATTCCATGGTGATATCAACAGTCGTTGAATATCAGTCAAGGGTTTCCTGAAATTTACTAACAACTTTTTCTCTTCATTTAAAAAGTTTCTCATCTTAAGGCGGATATTCACTTGAGTATTCGTTCATGCGCATTCGGTTCGATCTGCTCATGCGCGGTGTGATTCGGCTATAGTGAATACCTGTTCGCATGCACGCGCCGAACGACTGTCGGTTTTTTGGGAATGCTCAAATGAAATCAGGCGTACGTCTGTGTTCAGTGAGTACGTGTCTTCACACAAGTTCGGACCGTTTGGAGGGTTTGCGGTTAATATATATATGAAGAAAACTTGGTACTATGGAACCCTCAACATGGACATTATTATAATAAGGTGAGGGGCGGTGGGGAGGGGGGGGCATACGATACGTAGGTCACTATCGCGAAACAGTTTGGAGGTTTTCCTCCAAAGGTGAAGAATAAAATAGATAGTATTCTCTCGAACTTGCGACGTGAAAAGGCCAAGAGGAAGAAAAGTCTTCTCTCATTAGTTAATGCACACAACACAAATAAAGAACCTGCTGTCACTATCAAATCAATTTAGAGAATGAGCTCCCAGTACTTCCTGTTGTTGACGAAATTGAGGGGAACAAGTTGAGCGCCAGCAAATGATCCGAATGCTCTGAGTTTTTGGATGAATCATTTGTTCTCGCTCGTTAGGGATGTTCGACTTGTTTTGTTCGTTCGGAGTAAAATGCGCAAATGAATACTCACCTTTATACCACTATGCTCATGACAGATATTTAACAACTGTTGATATCACTATGAGGAGAGAAAAAAAATCAAACTCCATGTTTCTACTGGAGAAATATTTTATTTATTTTAGACCAAAAAGTTCTGATATAAAAATTCCAAAAAACACTTTCCTTTTCTCGCGTTCATTGCACTTACACCTTAATCTAATAAATACGGATGTGGTTTGTTAACTTTAAGTTAATGTTTTAATATCAGTACGATACACTTTGGTGGCTGCATGGTCTAAGGCTTCAGCAACAGACTAGACTGCCAATGATGGGGAGATCGTGGTTCGATCTTGGTTGGGTTTCCTAAATTGTTTCCCCCCCCTCTCCCTCTCTCTTTCTCTAAGCAAACGCGTGTACGCTTCATCTAAATTCGACCTTCATCGTCACCAGCCCACTAGCGTAATTAGTAAATAGGTGTACAGCCTGAACGGTTATTAAGACGCTGTGCTTATGTATATTAGCATGGAGAGCTAATAAGTACATTTTGGAAAACACCCTCCATCTAGGACTGGAACCCCAAACTCCCTATACACAGCAACAAACCACAATGAGAGTCAAACGTCTAAACAGTTCAACCACCATTGAGGGTGAGAATTAATTAAGTGCAAGTCTCTTAAATAGTCTCTACATGCATTATATGAGTTTTTAAGTTTTATTATCTATATTAGCACTAGGACTTTAAAAAACTAACAGCCTAGCGTAAGTCATCGAACACCCGACCTTAGAGAGACAAGAAGGGAGGAGGGTGACAAATGACAAATCACTGTAGGTACTACCCCCCAGCATCGAGTTAGACCGCAATAATCGACTCGCCAAAATTATTATCGATTCACAGAAATTATTATCGACTCACCACACTTGACTAAATTAGAAATCCCATAGACTCGCCACACCTATCAGCTCACCACACTCGACGATATTATAAATCTCATCAACTCGCCACATTCAATTTTTAGATGAAAATAAAGGTAATGCGGTAGTACAAAATGAGAACGTAATATGTTTATGCATATATTTCTTTGATTAGCTCCTAAATAAACGTTCTTTCCCATTACCTGCCTTTTTTACAAGTATAAAAAATTCTATTTTCGTAAACATGAATGTCGAAGATATAGTCTGAAGATTCGAATAGGTTCGTAATGGATACTAGGCTAGTGGAACGTAAACAATAGACCCATGGTGAGTTGATGCATGTCTGAACTAGTGTACCTTGGACATATCACCACCCTCTTTAATCACAATATGATTTAATGAAATATACCCGCCTCGGTGGCATAGTTGGCTAACGCGCTAGTCGTGCTGAGCTCGACTGCCGAGGACGGGGAGATCGAGGTTCGAATCTCAGTCGGGTGAACTGGGAGTGACTTTCCACTCTCACTTCACGCAAATGCGGGGTCACTTCCTCTAAATTCAACCTTCCCAATCCCTAATCCATTAGCGTAATTATTACTTATTATTATTATTAGCACCGCGTCTTACTACCCGTTCGGGTTATACGCTCTTACGCTAATGTGCAATGGTAGGGTGATTGTGAGATGAAATGGAGGACCTACAGTTTAACGTGGAATCCGAACCACGGTGGAGGCTTGGCATTCCTCACATTCACAAGTTGTGTTTAATACACATCTTGTCAGAGGTGAAGGAAGGGTTTGGCAATTAGATAAATCTGTGCCGGGACCGAGGATTGAACCCCGGACCCTCAGCACAGAAGTCTGACACCTTACCCCTAGACCACCAGGTCACCCAATTATTACTTAAGCGTATAACTAGAACGGGTAGTAAGACACGGTGCTAAATAAAAAAAGAAAAAAATTTTTTTTAATGAACTAGAACCTATCTTGTGAATTGACAATATATCGTGTAGGGTTGACGCACCTGACTGACTCATAAGGCTGGGTTCAAATCCCGAAAAGAGATGAGTTTTTTCAATGTCGAGGATTTTTTTTTTTCTCTTTCCAGACAAATGTTTTTGGAGAGGTTTCGGGTTATATGCATTTATTAATTACGCTAACGAGATATGAATGAGAAAGGTTGAATTTTATAATAAATGTACCCTGTGTAGAGGGAGAATTGGAAAGCATTTAGACGGGCATACTGAAGTTCGAATTCTGTTAGGGTGATTTTTTTTTTCCCCATCCTCAATGCAAGCTTATGTGGGGGCTTCCTCTAGTTTACCATTTTTATACCTACCAATTAGATAGTATCATTAATAAACCTTATTATAATCAAGTAATTAAAAATAAAGTAATAAAATAAAACAATATGACTGTCTAAATAATCGGGGATGGATTGTTTCACTTAAAACTGAGTCTGAGGTTTTGCTAAAAAAAAAGATTACACTACTACAGTTTGTCGATTTTCTTGTGGATGTTGCCATTCAAATAAGCTTATTTTTAGTAAATATAATTAAAAACTTAGGATTTATTAATTAATAAAGGTGAAAATGTTGGTACTATTTTGTTCCTCAAATACTGTAATGGCTCATAAAGTTGATAGTGAAAATAATTTAAATGTTTTACTACCCTATAATTAACGATATTTTTCTCAGATTTATTTCATCACATATTTAAAGCAAATCACAGCTAATTAATTACAAATGTATTCCAACTAGTTTTTTTTATAGCTCAATACAACATTTAAAATATTACAAACATTATTTAAAATCAACATTAAATTATTCAAATAAAGATAAAAAGCGGTAGTTTTAAAATATACACCAAACTTTTAAATTAGTGATTGGATTTTGATTGGATTTCTAAAAGGTTTCAACTATATAAAAGATAAATATAATAAAACCAAACAAGTATAATTAGCTATGCACGCATTTGGCCTAATTTGCATAGATTAAAGTAACAATTTAGTAAATTAATTTATATAATGTAGAAGTGTTATGAAATAAATTCAGATCAAACAGCGCTTTTAGAATGTATTTTATTTTACCGAATCACAAGCGGCCGAGAACAAATTAAATTTTTGTTGGTTTAGGGATTAAAATCCCTGCTAAATATTTCACGTTGCTTCCCTTTAATATTTTCAAATAATTTACAACCATATAAATAAAATAGAATGCGTATTTGTGTGTGTAGAATGTTAGAACTCAAAAACCAAGAAAGCTTAAACTTGTTATACGTACTTAAGAGAACCTGTGGAGTGCTGGATATCGAACCTGAGACCGTCAGCCAATATAGTATGATTCTGGTACGAACATTAACTTTTTTTTTTACCAAAATAAATCAAATATTGCTCGAGTAGAAACATGGAGTTTAATTTTCATCACGTGATGATATCAACAGTTGTTGAATATCTGTCAAGGTTGTTCTGGAATTTAATTACAACTTTTTCTCTTCATTTAAAATGTTTATCATCTAATTCTGCTATGCTAATTTTATATATTCAACCGTTGTTGATATCACCATGTGAATAAAACTAAACTCTATGTTTGTACTGAAACAATGTTTTATTTATTTTGGCCAAAAAAAGTTTTGCTATAAAAACTACAAAAATATTTTCCTTAACTCGGGCCTCCTACATATCCACTTTAATATTACTTATTATATTATTAGTATTGTATAGTTTTTATACATATTGATATCAACTATAAAAATGGGCAGATGCAGATTACATTACTTAATGTATGAAGATACACCTTTTTTTTTAGTAAATTCTTTGCAGTCAAAACATTTATTCCTAAATCAGACCGTACCTATCTCTACTATTCAAATGTACAGTTCATTTTTAATAGAAATTGACTTATTTGACAGATAGAAAAGCTAACTAGATCTACGTTAACGGTTTGAACCCTTCAATTCATGTATCCTTGGCTGTCACTTTTGATTAATATTATCAATAGCTATAAAAAAAACTATAATATATTGAAAAGTTATCAAATTTGTTCTAAAAAAAACATGTTTATGTTTTCTAAACGGTTCTTACTGTGTAAAGTGAACTATAGCAATATGCAATGTCTGAGCTACATCAATCTGTAGCTCAGTTTGTGAAAAGCTTAATCGGTACTAGTTTACCTTTGCCAACGGGAAGTCAGAGTGTACTGATAGTAAATTATTTCCATGGAGGCTCTTTCTCTGTCTTGATGATATGAGGGGATGATGATAGTAAATATGAATGAGGGGATCCCGTGAAGATCTTAACCTAACTTAGGCCTAAATAACCATATCCTGGTGATCATGATAACTATTGCCCTTTATAGAGGAAAATCCCCCGAAACTAGACGGGAATCAAACCCGGGACTTCTAAGTAAGCAGCCAGGGCCTCTGACCACTATACCACGAAGGGGGCTGTAAATTGAACTGTAGTCTACAAACACAGAACTACTTATACTACGTAAAGGAATATAGAAACAATGACATTGGCGTCATCTTACCTGTACCTGTGGCTGGTGTCGACGCCGTAGTGACGCCTCCGTAAGGCGCATGCGTGTTGATGACGCTCTGGGAGTGCGCCACCGCCGGGTTAGAGACGGCGGCCGCCACCCTCGAGTGGTTGTACGTTGAGCTGAGCGAGTGAAGCGGGTCGTGGAACATGTAGGGGTAGCTGGGGTGATCCCTCTGTTGCAGACAGCTGCCGCTCATACTACTCAGGCTGTTCGACATCGAACTGGAATATCAAATACAAGAGCTGAGCGGGTTGTAGGACATGTAGGGGTAGCTGGGGTGATCCCTCTGTTGCAGACAGCTGCCGCTCATACTACTCAGGCTGTTCGACATCGAACTGGAATATCAAATACAAGAGCTGAGCGGGTTGTAGGACATGTAGGGGTAGCTGGGTGATCCCTCTGTTGCAGACAGCTGCCGCTCATACTACTCAGGCTGTTCGACATCGAGCTGGAATATCAAATACAAGAGCTGAGCGGGTTGTAGGACATGTAGGGGTAGCTAGACAAATAAACACGACAGAGATGAGTGGGTTGTAGGACATGTAGGGGTAGAGAGACACACATACAATACAGAGCTGAGCGGGTTGTGGGATATGTAGGGGTAGATAGACAAACAAACAATACAGAGCTGAGCGGGTTGTAGGACATGTAGGGGTAGCTAGACAAACATACAATACAGAGATGAGGGGGTTGTAGGATATGTAGGGGTAGCTAGACAAACAAACAATACAGAGCTGAGCGGGTTGTAGGACATGTAGGGGTAGATAGACAAACATACAATACAGAGATGAGGGGTTGTAGGACATGTAGGGGTAGCTGGGGTGATCCCTCTGTTGCAGACAGCTGCCGCTCATACTACTCAGGCTGTTCGACATCGAGCTGGAATATCAAATACAAGAGCTGAGTGGGTTGTAGGACATGTAGGGGTAGCTAGACAAATAAACAATACAGAGCTGAGCGGGTTGTAGGACATGTAGGGGTAGATAGACAAACATACAATACAGAGATGAGGGGTTGTAGGATATGTAGGGGTAGCTAGACAAACAAACAATACAGAGCTGAGCGGGTTGTAGGACATGTAGGGGTAGCTAGACAAACAAACAAAAGGGTGAAGGTGGTGTGCTGGGTTAAGAAGGTGCTAATGACAACTTAGAGGAATCATTGTTGCAAACCAAAAATCCTATAGGCGTATTGAAGAGATTTACTAAGTGAAAACAAGAGAATGAAGGTGGTGTTTTCCAATAGTAACCGTGCAGTTACCTCAGGGATTATATTTAGTTTAGTTACACATTCTTATAAAATAAGTCACGCTTCACTAATGATTAATACTGATTTTAAATAAACGGTGACAGCAGCCGCATGTTAAACCTTCCCCTATACTCCTACAAGCAGCTACCCTCTAGTCCTCAACATCCACCGCCCTTTAATACGCTGTGTTGACCCGTCATGTTCCGTCAGGGGCCGCTGGATTACGTCCCTTCCTCTGCTTCTCATAGTACCAACCCCTGCCCCCTCTCATTTCCCACCAACAGATCCACTCAGGCTGACATTCAGTATCCGCTCAATGTTTGTGAGAGGGGATCCCCCACCCAAAGCCGATGACAGAGGGCCAGACGGGGTCAAGCTTCTTGGACGAGAGCAAGAAAATATTCACCGTTCACTTTGAGAACTACAATAAACCATAGAGCTTGGAAGTATAGTCCAATTTTTATAGAAATCTATTTTTAGGAAAAACAAAGGCATATTTTTTTCTGACAAAAATGTATAGCGTTTTAGTATTTGATTAGTGTTATTTTTATAGGTATTGCTATAATCCATCCAAAATGTACAGCTGCAGATTACATGACATGACGTTTGAATACGTAAACGTATCTTTTATAGCTCTCAGATAAAGGTCCTTTCTATGCACAGTAAAATGTGTCCTTTTAAAAAAAGAAGTGAAATATCTATGCTAAGATGCCTTTTAAAATGTTATCGAATGCCCTAGTAAAAATTCAAATATGCCCTCAAAAAATATAACTATTTGTTTTTCAAATATAACCTATAGTGAATAAAGTTTCCTGGACATTTTAGATGGCAATATTAAATCTCATATAATATCTAATTGATTAAAACTCCACTGGCAATCAAATGAATTCCGTTCTCGTTCTTTTATACCAGGTTATTGACGTGAGTGTTGTTAAAGAGCTAACTTTGTGTTAGTTAAGTTTTTTTAAATTAGGCATAACATAGTTACATTAGAAACTTAAAGTTTTAAAGTTGGGTGTGTTAGAGAATTAATTTAATTTCAGTGTTAGCTTTAGTGTAATTTTAGAGTTAGTGTATATTATTTATTAGTAGTGTTGTCTTAGAGATGGTGTAGTTTTAGAGATACAATTGTGTAGATTTACAGATGGTGTGGTTTCAATTTTAGTGGGCTTATAGTTTTAGAACTAATATATTTTTAAAGCTAATGCATTTTATTGCTAGAATAGTTTTAGTGTTAGTGTATTTATGGAGTTTGTTTTCTATTTAATTAATAGAGTTTTAGTGTTAATGTAGTTTTAGAGTTACTTTAGGTCTATATTTAATGTATTTTAATGTTGGTGTAGTTTCGTAGTTGTTGTAGTTTTTAGTTTTAGAGTAACTTATTTGTATAGTTTATTTATATTTAGTTTATGTATGACTTTTAAATTTCGTAGCAATTGTAGTTTTATAATTGATTTAGTGTTTTAGATTTAGAGTAATTGTAGTTTTAGTATCAGTGGGGCTTTTTTAGTTTAAGTGTAGCTTAAGTTTTTTGTAGGTTTTAAGTTTCATAATAATGGTAGTTTTAGAACTGCATTGGTTTTTAAGTTTAAGATAAATTGTAGTCTTAGAGTTGATGTAGTTTTAGAATTAGTTTACATTTAGAGTTGGTGTATTTTTTTAAGATTAGTGTAGTTTTAGAGCTAGTGTAGTTTTAGATTTGGTGTAGCTTCTGGGTTAGTGTAGCTTCTGAACTAGTGTAGTTTTAGTGGCAACATTTCTTTGCTTAAAGAATTGCATGGCCATTTTTTCTCCCAAGATACTAGTACTTCAGAATAATGTATAGACACTAAGGGCCAGTTTCATAGTCAAATTTAGTACGCCTCAAGTGCGAGTCGATACTAAATACAGGACGACACCTACCTAGAACAAAATGGAATGGGCCAGTTTCGCATATGAAACTGGCCCATTCCATTCAATTTCAGGTAGGTGACGTATTGTATTTAGTATAGCGCCGCACTTGAGGCTTACTAAATCTGACTATGAAACTGGCCCTAACACTACACTAAGGGCCAGTTTCATAGTCAGATTTAGTACGTCTCAAGTGCGGCGCTATACTAAATACAAGGCGTCACCTACCTGAAATTGAATGGAATGGGCCAGTTTCATATGCAAAACTGGCCCATTCCATTTTGGTCTAGGTAGGTGTCGTCCTGTATTTAGTATCGACTCGCACTTTAGGCTCACTAAGTCTGACTATGAAACTGGCCCTAACACTCAAATGACAACACTCAAGCCTCGTTCTTACATATCGCCCTTAGTATCTAACGAAGAGTCGATCAGAAACTTACCTGTACGTGTCGGCCATGGTAGCGATGGGCTGCGGTATGGAGGAGTACATCGAGTTGAAGCCGGAGTTGATTGGCAGCCGGGACGTGGGCGCCGGCGGGCTGACGCCGACCTGGTCCACCGCGCGTCTCTGGTTGCGCAGCTTCTCCTCGCGACGCCATTTTGCGCGCCGGTTACTGAACCACACCTGGAGAGGGAGAAGGGGATGAAGAGACGGGGTGACAAAAGCGAACGACAGACGCCAACATTCAAAACATACTATCGCCCCTTTTTATTATGTTTGGGGGGTGTTAAAGGTTGGGGGACGGAGAGGTTTACCGGTTGCGTGCAAGTAGAGTCATGGAAGTGGTTTAGAACTGGACGCACCGGAACGCTTCGTCGGCTTTGTTGATGTGGCTAAAGTGGCACTCCTGTCGGCTACTTATATAACCAACCGATAAATACCTGGACACCAAGTAAAAGTGTCCTAAGCAACGCTTTACAGACTTGTGTTTAAAATCGATCAAAAAATAATAATTAATTCAAACATTATAATACTCTGAATTTTATCCAAGGAATGTTTTGGCCTAAGTGACCTGAAAAGTAGAGGACGATAAAATTAAGCACTTTTACTCACTCTTTGTTTGGGTCATTGTGTCCTTGAAAAGAGGATTTTATTATCACCTTGTCTTACTTCCCGTTCGGGTTATACGCTTGTGAACTAATTACGCTAGTGTTTTAGGGATGAGGAAGGATACATTTATATGAAGTGCGCCCGCATTTGCGTGGAGGAAGAATGGAAAACCACCCTTAGTACACCCGACTGAGATTTGAACCTCGATCTTTCAGTCATCGTCAATCTAATCTATTGCGAAAGTAGCACCTTAGACCATGCGGCCACTGAAGTGGATCAGAGGAATTATTAAAAGGTGATGAGTTCACACAGGAGAACCCAATTTCCAAATGGCATTTTGTTTGATTATATAATAAAAAAAATTATGACCCAATGAAAAACTTGTTGCATGATTAACACGACGAATGGAGATTATTAAAATCATCCCACGAGATTATTAACTTTTAATCTTGCGGGTGGGTGGGGGGTAAGTGATTAAATTTTTGCACCCTGCCCTAATGCCCATTTGGGCTATTCGCATATTTGCACCTAATGGGCAGGGATTATAGAGGTATAATTGTGATAAAATACACCCACATTTGCGTGGAGGGAGAGTAGGAAACTTATCATGGAAACCCCTCCCTCAGTATACCCGAACCTCCCGTCACATATAAATAAGACAATACCAGACTGACACCTTTCCTGCATGCCTACTGGTACGGATTTGTTTCAGTAAAATAGTCAAGGTTATAATATGAATTTAGTTGGCATTTTATTTTAATTCTCGTGTAGGAAAAAACTTTAGTCTTGTCTGTCGATTTATTTGTGAGACTTTAAAATAATGTTACAATTCAGTTTCTGTTTGATGTACCACTAACTTGTATTTTATTACTAAATGTAAAGCTGGTCTAGTCTGGTTTATGGTATAACTATTTGAGTTATTTATCTTAGGTGGGAGAGTGGGGAAGTGTAGTTAAGGTGGGAAGGAAGGGGATGCGAGAAAAAGCCAGTGTTTTTGCAGTTTTTATTGAAAAATATTTTTTTGGCCAAAATAAATAAAATATTGCTCCAGTACAAATAGAGAATTTAATTTTATTCACATGATGACCTCAAAATCTCTTGAATATCAATCAAGGGTGTTTTGGAATGTAATTTTTTTTTCTTCATTTAAAAAGTTTCTTATCTAATAACACTATGCTCATGAAAGATATTCAACAAATGTTGATATCGCCATGTGAAGAAAATTAAACTCTATGTTTGTAGTGGAGCAATATTTTATTTAGTTTAGCCAAAAAAAAGTGTTGTTATAAAAACCGCAGTAAAACTTGAATTTTTTTCGTGTCCCTTTCCACCCCACCTTAAGAGAAGTATTTTTGTAGTTTTTTTAGCAAAAAAATAGTATTCACCAAAAATAAATAAATGTTTCTCCAATAGAAACTATATTATTTTTTTTTTTTTTTAGCACCGCGTCTTACTACCCGTTCGGGTTATACGCTTAAGTACTAAATTACACTAATGGATTAGGAATTGGGAAGGTTGAATTTAGAGGAAGTGAACCCGCATTTTGCGTGGAGGGAGAGTGGAAAACCATTTAGGAAAAACCACCCCCAGTTCACCCGACCGAGATTCGAACCTCGATCTCCCCGTCCTCGGCGGTCCTGGCTCAACACGACTGGCGCGTTTTGCCAACTACGCCACCGAGGCGGGTAATAATAGAAACATAGAGTTTAATTGTCTTCACATGGTGATATCAACAGTTTGTTGAATATCTGTCAAGAGCATAGCGGCATTAGACGAGAAACTTTTTAAATTAAGAGAAAAAGTTGTTACTAAATTTCAGGACACCTTTGACAGCTATTCAACACTCTTGATATCAACACGGGAAGAAAATTAAACTTTGTTTCTACTATAGTAATAATTTATTTGATTTGGCCAAAAAATATTTTGATATAAAAATTTCAAAAATAGGGTCCCTTAGCTCGCGTTCCCTGCACTCACACTTTTTAACTGAAAAGTAGATATAAATATTTGTTAACGATACTATACGTAAAAATATAGGTAGGACTACATTGCAGTTGAAATTACATATGACTTATAAAACTCTACATAAAATTAGAAAATCCACAGAAAAAAAACTAAGACATTTCCCAATGAAACATAATAAAATTATACATTCTACACTCGAATTACCCTGTCAGTGGCCGCATGGTCTAAGGCATCACTCTCGCAATGGACTAGACTGCTGATGACTGGTAGATTCAGGTTCGAATCCCGTTTAGGGTGTACTGAGAGTGTCTTTTCCTGAATGAAGGCGAGTAAACCTCCTATAATTATAACCTTCCTCGTCTTAAGCCCATTAGCATAATCAGTAACTAGTCGTATAGCCCAAATGGGTAGCAAGACGTAGTAATGAAAATAAAAAAAAAATTGCAGTCTAACCTTGTGGAACAACAAAAATTAAGTTTGTTTCATAGCTTTCAGAAATAAACGTAGGTCACAACTATCAGTTTCCAACAAATTTAATAAAATAAAAACCGTATTGGTGGTCGCATGGTCTAACACGTCACTTTCACGTAATACTATATATCGCTGGTGATGGGATGATTGGAAATTTGATTGAATGAATTAAGGATGGTTTTTCTCTTGACGTTTTCTCCAGTCTCAAGCCTAACAAAAGCGGGTACATTTGGTCTAAAAGTATACCTTCCCTATTCTTATCTCATTTAGTTTCTTATTTGAATATAAAATTGTTATTTATAAAACTGATTAAGTTTGAAAAAAAACCTTCGTCACTTAATTTATAAAATAACGAAGGGTTGCGGGGGGGGGGGGGGGGTAGATGACGGAGGCTGAGGAAGTGGGGGTTGGAGGGGTGCACATATCCAAACGAATTAATTTTGATTTCGTTGAACGTAAATAACTAACCAGTCCTGTGGCAATCAAATTAAAAGCTCGCATTGTCATTTTACTTTATGACATGACAAGAATGACAAAAGGCGTGGACCTAGGGGGAAAGGGAGGTAGAGGTTGAAAAGAGGGTGGGAAATGAAGGAGGGTGCTAGACGTACGGATGGCAATAAAATGGAAGTAGTGGAGTACGTATGGTATTGTGTGTAACAGATGTGTAGCCTATTACTACTACTAACATTTCACAGGCACTTGACCTCTGAAGTCATTCTTCACAACCTGTCCGCGCCACGTTCCCCTACCCCCACCCCCCATTTTCCCCACACGCCATTCTACTCTACTCCCCCAACTCCCTTACCCAAACAGGCCGACCAACCTTACCCTAAGCACCACACATTCTCACAAACAAACAAACACACTACACTTCAGAATTTTTGTTTATGTGTTATGATTAATATGACTTGAATAAAACAGTGACCCAGGTCACAGGCTGGAAACAGTAATGGATGTACTCTAATGTCAGAATTGATATATATCAGTGATTAGAAACTATCTTATTCGCTTCAGTGATATAAGGGTTTGGCCAGACTTACAAGCGAGCAAGCGAGCGCGTGATTAGAAGATAGCTCTCGATAGTTATTGACGAGTAGGCAAAGGTTCGAATCTTGGCTCAGTAAACTGAGGGTGATTGTTGACAAGTGATTTATTGTTGTGGTTTTCCCATCCTATATCCACGGTAGTGGTGATTCTTATTTGTAAAGCTCTAATTTGATTATAAATATTGAAGTATTTTAAGATATCAGTTTAATAATATAGTGTATGGTCTTACCAATTAAATCAGGCCGTTAGTAGCAAGTGTGCTAAACCTATCGATAACTATAAAAAGTCAAATATTATGTCAAATTGAGAAGCTTTCCTAGCACTCAATAGATCAAAATAAAGTCTGTTCACCGTAGGAATTGTTTTCTGAAAGGCCTTTTTACCTACCTGAAATCTATTATATAGTAGGATATTGGTAGGAAAAAAGACCTTTCAAAGAGTAATTCCTACCGTGAATGGAGTTTACAATAATATTGCCCAGCGCCTGTAAGCTAGACTGTTCCGGCTCGAGCGCGTTGCTCGGGTCGCTCGCTCGCCAGTTAGGCCACCTCTCATTACAACCAATGTGGTCTATTTCAATTTTTAGTTGCGAGATCACTCGTTCGCTCACTCGCTTGCTCAGTCTGGCTGTGCCCTTACGCAGCAATTCTTAACCGGGGGGGGGGGCACGAAAGGTGTTTTAGGGGCCTTGGAAAAATAATCTAAAATTTTATTTGTTTGTTACTGAAGTCAATTACATTAAATTTTACGTTTTGGAACAAAGAATTTGATGATCGTAAACATATAAGTACAGTAGACTCTCTGTTTTCCGGGGTAATTGAGGGGAGGGGAAGCACGGATAATAGAAATCATGGATAGTACAAATAATCCCCTTTATTTGCCATCGCCATTCAAAATTTGCTGCCCTTTGTTTCTACTTATTTATGTGAAAAGGGATTTTCCACAATGATAAATACCAAAACGAAGCAGTGAAATCGACTCGAATCGACTCCTGCACGCGAATAGCATTAAGTAATACAATAGAAATAAGAATAGACAAATTAGTGGAAAGTGATCAACAGCAGAGGTCCCATTAAATACATTTAATGAAGTTAATTTAGGTTTTTATTTGTTTGTTATTATAATTAGTATATAAAGCCACTATTTTAGAATAAATCTTCATGAATAATATGTTATTAAAAACTAGGGGGCCGCGAAAATATTTTAGGATATTTAGGGGGCCGCGAGTAATATAAGGTTAAGAACCACTGGAACGGTAAAACATGCTACTCTTGCAGATTACCGATGACGGGTACATCGAGGCTCAAATCTCGGTTGGGTGTACTGAAGGTGTTTGCCCAAAATTGTTTTTCGCACTCCCTCCACGTAAATGTGGGTATAATTCCTATAAATATATCCTTTCTTGTTCCTAAAAATAGCGTAATTAGAATATAAGCGTATAACCCGAATGGGTAATAAGACGTGGTGCTACAAAAAAAGCGAGACATTAAAAGATCGCCTCACACAAAAAAGTTCAAAATTATTGTGAGAAAATAAGGAAAAACAGTTACAGTAGACTGAACTGCCCATGACAGGCAGAACGGAGTTTGAATCCCGATCGGGTGTACTGAAGGTGTTTTTTCCTAGAAAACTCCCTCTTCTTTCTCCACACCAATACGTGTACATTTACTCTAAATTATACCTTCCTCTTCCCTGCGAAATTAGCACAATTAAGACAGAACTATTATTATTATTAGCACCACGTCTTACTACCCGTTCGGGTTGTACGCACTTACGCTAATGTGTAATGGGAGGGTTATTGTGAGATGAAATGGAGGACCTACAGTTTAACATGGAATCCGAACCACGGTAGAGGCCTGGCATTCCTCACATTCACAAGTTGTGATTAATACACGTCTTGTCAGAGGTGAAGGAAGGGTTTGGCAATCAGATAAATCTGTGCCGGGACCGAGGATTGAACCCCGGACCCTCAGCACAGAAGTCTGACACCTTACCCCTAGACCACCAGGTCACCCCAAGACAGAACTAATATTATATATGCGCAGAGCTTGAACGGGTGTTGAAACACGGTGTAAAAAACAACGAATGAAAGCCTTAATCATTTTTTTAACTCATCATTTTAAGTATTCAAACATATGTATGCATCTTTATTTAATAATGGATATAAAAAAGGGAAAAGCAACCAAAACCTGCAAGTAAATTTAATATTTTTTTTAACACCGCGTCTTACTACCCATTCTGGCTATACGCTTATTTGCTAACTATGCCAATGGTTTTAAGGACTCGGAAAGTAGTATTTATAGGAAGTGTACCTGCTTTTGCGTGGAGGGAGAGTGGAAAACCATTTGGTAAAAACTTACCTCAGTACACCCGTCTGAAATTCGAACCTCGATCTCCCCGTCATCGGCAGTCTAGTCTACTGCGAGAGTAGCGTGTTAGACCATGTGGCCACCTAAGCGGATTTTAATCTAATTCTTTTTGGAAAGGAACAAAACCAATTTTAGCAATATATATTAAACTTGAACTTTTAAAACTGTATAAAAATGCTTTATTCACACACACACACACACACATATATATATATATATATGGAATGGAAACTTTACGTCCAGGCTTTTTTTTCTCTCTCTCTCTTCTTTTTCAATCGAGGGTTTTCAAGGACATATTGTATCAAGGAGTTATTTCCAGCTCAAATACCTATCTATAATGACTAACATAATCTTACAAGATCAACATTGAATATATATATATATATTATATATTGATATATATATTATATATATATATTATACAATGAATATATATTATATATATATATATATATTCAATCTTACAAGATCAACATTGAATATATATATATATACATATATATAAAATATATATTCAATGTTGATCTTCTAAGATTATGTTAGTCATTATTAGATAGGTATTTGAGCTGGAAATAACTCCTTGATACAATATGTCCTTGAAAACCCTCGATTGAAAAAGAAGAGAGAGAGAGAGAAAAAAAAAGCCTGGACGTAAAGTTTCCATTCCATCATTTCACCAACCCCTGAAAGTTTCCCCTCTCCTATTCCCTCACCATGAAGAGCATAGGGCTGTGGGCACCTTCCCCCCCTCTACCCCACTGACAAACTCCGCCACTTACCAAAATCAATACCGGAGCCAACGAGCTTGAAAACATGCGTCAACACAGGGTCCGTGTTGTTGGACAAACATGGAGAAAACGAACAAACAAATAACGAGCTTTCTTACCCGCTTGCTTAGATACATTATACTGAACTTTCAACATTAAATAAAACTAAAGAGGACTAGTAAATATACATTAAACACACCAGCTCTTGCCCCACCCACGTCTTAGTACCAGATCGGGCTATAAACATTTTTTCAAACTACGCCTTTTACTTCCTGTTCACCTGCTTAGGTGAACGCACGGTCTAACGCACTACTCTTTTGTTAGACTAGACTGCCAAAGACGGGGAGATCGAGGTTCGATTCCGGTCGGGTATACTGAGGTGGTTTTTCCCTATGTTGTTCTCCACTCCCTCTCCACGCAAATGCGGGTGCACTATATTTTAAATTAAACCTTCCTAATCCCTAGCACACCAATGTTATCAGTGCATAGGCTTATAACCTGAAACGGGTAGTAAGACGCTGTGCTAAATGAAATACTTCCTGTTCAGGTTATACGCATATTTAAATTACTACAGTGGGGGTGGGGTGAGGAAGGAAGCATTTTTATAGGTAATCTACCCGCATTCGCGTGGAAGGAGAGTAGCAAACCGTCTAAGAAAAACAACCTTCCTTAGACCCACCTTGAATTTTGAACGAACCCCGATCTCCTCATCATCAGCGAGCCAGTCTAACACGAGAGTGACGCCTTAGACCGTTCGGCCACTGAAGCGGTTTATGGACAAATTTATTTATAGGTTAAGGTAGAGGTATAATTAGAGGAAAGGTAGCCGCAGTTGCGTAGGAAATTGGTAAACCATTTAGGAGAGAAAAAAAGCACTGTCGGTACTCCCGGTAGGAGATCTAGCGCCAACTTCCTCGTCACCGTCAAACACCACTAATTAGGTACTGACAATATATACCGCGTGCGGGTATTGAAGCATAACATATTTGTTGCTAGCCTTAGCAGGATTTGTTAGTTTTAATGAAGGACGTATTGAAGCGTCTCTTGGTCCCACTTTCTAAAATAAGGTTACATATTGGTTTTTTTTAGTATTTAAGATCCTTAAAAACTATCAGTAAATAACAGGACTAATTGTTAAAGATCTCCTAGAAACGAGATGCAATTTTTTTTAAGTATCTGTGAAAGATACTTTAGCCGAATTATTTCTAAGAAGAAAAACCGTCCAATGGGACGTGGTGATGGTTATAAAGAAGTCATTGGGGCAGCCCTTGGAAAAAACACTCTCCATCATACCAACTTAACATATTGGACGTGTGTTAAGACGCTCGCGCAGTCACTCTAACTCAACGTCTATCATTTATATTCATTCTCTTTATAACCATGGCCAAAATGCGGAATAAATGAATCCTAAATATTAATTTGTGATATTTAATTAATGTTATCTTCCATTTGAATCAAATCCAGTCTAATCTTTGGTAGAGAATGTGAAACTACCTGGCGCCCGAACAAATAAGTTGTACTTAAATACTTTGATCTGGCGTCGAGATACATCTGCCGCGTGTGAATCCAGGGCGATCAGGCCATATATATTAACCCAATCAGGATCCAGACTAAGGACGCTGAGAAGTATACGACCACTTACCGTTAGAGTGTGTAATCATTACTTGGAAAATAAGCCTCAGTATACCCGTCAGGGACTCGAACCCTTGAACTTCTCATCAATAACCAACTAGACAAAACGAGACCTGCAAGTTTTATTTTACCTTTGTACTCACGAGCATGGACCGATAGCTAAGTGGATAGAAGTGACGTGCTCAGAGAAAAGTTGAGGGAAATTTTGTTGTATCCTCGAACCTCATAACTTGGTTTTAAATAACAAATGGTTTATCAGCCCGTATGCGTGGGTACGTGGACAAAGGCGTCAGTTTCATTGAACTAGATATGCTCAGTGACAGTTCTATGTTCAAATCCAAGTTGTATTTATTAAGGTTTTTTCATACTTGATTTCACACTCACACTCTACGCGAATGTGGGTACACTTCCTAAAAATTTAGCTTTTCTCAACCCTACCCTATTATTTTAAATATGCTGTAACCAGGTCGGGTGGCTGGACCCGATGCAAACACAGTTATGTTAATGATTTTTTTTTTCAAAAACTTCGTAGTAAAAATATCCTGAATGTGTTTACTAGTATATCTAGAAATATTCCTTAAGGTAAGAATGTAGGTAACGCGAGCTAGTAGCAGTGTTTTTGCAGTTTTTTAATCATTTTTTTTTGGTCAAAATAAATAAAATAATTCTGTATTAGAAATATGGAGTTTAATTTTCTTCACATGGTGATATCATCAGTTCTTGAATATCTGTCAAAGGTGTCCTGGAATTTAATGACCACTTTTTATCTTCATTTAAAAGTTTCTCGTCTAATTCCTGCGATGCCAGGGGATGATAAACCATGCGTTGCGACGCCCTGGGGTGCCGCAAGGAAAATTTGACATGTGAAGGGTGGCGCGGTCTCAAAAAGTTCGGGGACCCCTGCGCTATGTTCATGACAGATATTCAACAACTGTTGATATGATCATATGAAGAGAATTAGACATTATGTTTCTACTGGAGAAACATTTGATTTATTTTGTACAAAAAAAAATTGTTGCTATAAGACTGCCAAAACACTTGCCTTTTTTATGCTTTACAAACTACCTTAAAATATAGAATATTGCTTTTATCTTTGACCAGAGCTAGACACCTCTGCTAAATGAAGTTTAAAATCTTAGCTCTGTCGGTATCATGTCTGCTTACTGATCCAAGGGTATTGGGTTTGATTCCCGACATGACTGAAAAATGTTTAGTTGGTGAAACGTGGGTTTTCCCTTTAACAATGGTTTATTAATGGTCGGGAGGCTGGATGTTGTCTGTTATAGATTTAAGTTAGTTTGTAAACTGTTTGTTGATATTAACGGTCGGTTCATAAAGTACATATTAAATATCTCAAATAATAAATAAACAATATTAAATTTAAATTTAAAGAAATATACTGTTATTTTTAACGAGGCAACTAACGTGATATTTCTAAACACCTAAATATTCCTTCGCCCCATGATTTACAAATAAACTTAGCCTAGGTGTACAGTACGAATAATAATAATAGGACTAATCTTAAATATTTATTAATTGGATAACAGAACCAAATATTAAATATCCTGGTCAATAGCAACCCCACCTATAAAACTTATTTAAATCAATGTTCCATTGACTAGTGATTGACTACTCTAACCACTAAGCTAGGATACTGGTTTTACAAACTACTTACAAACTAGCTTAACCTATTTACTAATTGGATAGCGGAAGGGACTCATTGGTGCCGCCGACGTCCCTAAACCCTGCTCGGATAAGCGAGAAGTGTAAAATAGTGGTTTGGAAGGCTCTCACTCAGGCCCCAAAGAGTAGTGTCTCCGTACGTAGCTCTGAAAATCTTATTTGGTTTGTAATATACTTCTCCCCCATTATATTATTATTTTTAATAATAATAATATATAATATAATAATGAAAATAATGAAAATGATTTTTTTTAAATTATATTATTATTATTATTATATTATAATAATAATAATAATATAATAATTTAAAAAAATTCATTTTCATTTGTTTCATAGCCTTTACGAAATGCGACAATCCGTTAAGAGTAAGGGGCGGCCTAACTTAGCGCGCGAGCGACTAAAATATAAAATAGAACACATTGGTTGTAATGAGAGGTGGCCAGACTGGAGCGAGCGAGCGACTGAGCGCGCACGCTTGAAAGATAGAACTGGTTCTATTTTTCAAGCGCGCGCGCTCAACCCGGTACAGTCTATTTTACAGGCGCTAGGCAATATTGTTGTGTGTTGGTTCATTGAGTGCTAGAAAAACTTCTCATTTTGACATTTTTATTAGTATAGATAGGTTTAGCACACTTGCTACTAACGGCCTAATTTAATTGGTCTGATCATAAACTATACTTATATGTATAATATATATATATGTATGTAAAACTGATATGTTAAAATACTTCAATATTATCACAGTAGGCCTTTACAAATAATAATTACCATTAGCGTGGAGAGAGGATGAGAAAACCACAACAATAAATCACTTATTAAAACCCCCTTCAATTCATTCAGCCAATATTCGGAGCCTCCTCGTCAACAACTAACGAGAGCTATCTGCTAATCACGCGCTCGCTCACCAGTCTGGCCGAACCCTAATTTCCCGAAAACCACATGGTGTGACCAATCTGGTCGGTACGTGTTGGAATTTGACCTCGTGCTCCCCTTCAGGGAGTATTAGAGCATGCTAATCTGCTTCTGCTTCTTAGGGACTCATTTACAAATAGTAAGGCGCCTCCGAATTCGAACCAGGGTCATCCATACTTGTCGTCAAATCCTTTATCTATTTAGTCTCGGGGCATTAAGTTCAACCAAAACTGCACACTTTTGAAATGAAGGGTACCCATAGTATTTCATTTTGTCAGGGAATGTACAAGGAAATTGACTCTGCCGCTCAGTTCAAACCGACAACAGAAGTCGTGTTGACGTATATTCAGGAAAAGGGTGGGTCGGGGGAGGGTTATTGGGCAGTGAAAAGGGTAAGGGGGAGGGGGGTGCAGCGATAGGTGTCACGTGGCTGCATGCCGACCAAACCAAATTGATTTGTAAACCGGCGAAAGAACGGAAGCAAACAAAACAAAACAAACTCCATATATATATATATATCATTTCATATTTGTGCATATTCCACCACGGGAAGAGGACAGAAACAAATGTACTGCATCGGTAGTATGACAAGCTGCATTATATGCGGGGTACCCATTTCATTCACCGAATGGTCTAAGGCGTCAATCTTGTGTTAGACTGACTTGCTGATGACGGGGAGATCGGGGTTTAAATCGAGTACCCATCTGTTGGCCTAAAAGCATTTGGCCAAATGACTTTAGGCTAAACGACTGTAGACCAAGTGACTTTTAGGCCAAGTGAATTTTAGGCCAAATGACTTTAAATAAATGTTATACGTCTAAGTTGAGGACAGTATGTGTCTTATTTAGTTATTATTAATTATTAGCACCTCGTCTTACTACCCGTTCGGGTTACACGCACTTACGCTAATGTGTAATGGTAAGGTGATTGTGAGATGAAATGGAGGACCTACAGTTTAACGTGGAATCCGAACCACGGTGGAGGCCTGGCATTCCTCACATTCACAAGTTGTGATTAATACACATCTTGTCAGAGGTGAAGGAAGGGTTTGGTAATCAGATAAATCTGTGCCGGGACCGAGGATTGAACCCCGGACCCCTAGCACAGAAGTCCGACACCTTACCCCTAGACCACCAGGTCACCATAACTTATTTAGTTAAATAATATATATTATCGTTTCTAAATACATGCAGTCTTCTTTGGTGTAACTATTAACCAAGGTCTAAAGCAGCGGTTATCAAGGTGTAGTGCGCAACCCCCGAGGGCGAGCGCGATAGTTGCTAAGAGGGGGTGCAATAAAGTTTTATGACATTAAATTATTTGTTATTAACTCGATTTAAACAAGTTCCAGAAAAATACATTTATGTTGACTGTATTTTTACAATCTACATGTGTGAAACTGTATTTTAAGCTCTGGCGGCTATTAAGGGTGGATACCGTGTGAAACTAGATCTCACCAAAGAGCTGGGAGTTTCTCTTTCTTGTATTACTCCTGGATTTAGTAAACTTTGCGTTTAAAAACAATCAAATCAATCACACAAAGTGTCAACATTACTTGAGACACGTTACACCACCAAACATTAGACAAATGATTAATTAAAAACAAAAGTCAATATTATCATGATATGAATTATAAAAATGTGCTATAAATGATAATGTTAAGGAGCTATTATTATTTTATGTTGTGTCAGATGTTGAATTTATTAATATAAAACTGTTTTAATTCGAATGATTTTTAATTTTTGTTAATTTTCTTACAAAATGTAAAAATATGCATGTACACTAAACCAACAAAATAATTTTATTCAAATCATACTACACTGGAAGAGGAGTGGGGGTGGAGGGGTTGTGGCGCAACTTCTTCACTTGAATGTAAAGGTTGTCACAGAGTAAAAAGTTTGCGAACCACTGCTCTAAAGAATACAGATCTCGCTGCACTTTAGTTCCTGTGATCAGGTAAGAAGCTAGAAAGCGCTAGTATCTTTTCACAATAACACGCGCTCCATTCGACTATTGTAGATCATTTTGAATAACTAAAGTTTCATTTTAGGGTTTTAACTTTTTAAGTATTGTAGTGATTAAAACTAGAGCACCCCAACCACTCTCTCCATATATGGTAGCAAGAGAAAATTATTAATAAAGTTCAACAAAAATACCTTATTCATAATATACATACCAACTACCATTTTTATTTGTTTACGTTTGTAAAAGCGTTTAAATTTGCTTTGTGTAGTTTAATATTTGTTATTCTTTCGTCGACCCAGTATAGTTGAGTAATCTAACATTGACGACATGAAGACCTTGCCAATAAATACATTCTTTTTTGCTATCGCCGTATTGTTGTGATACAATAATATGTTACGATGACTAAAAATAAGCGTCTTTCAATAGCAAGTGGAGGTCGAGTGGAAAACCTTTTAAAACACTCTTTATAGGCCTTCCACCCAGCCGGTATTCGAAGCCCGACCTCCCCGTTACTGGCAAACTGGTATATACCCCAATTTTCTTACGGATGGACACCTTCGACAGCTAGAAAAGTTGATATACCTACTTGCACGTATTAATATCTGATTCTGTCACCATTGATATATTTTATGCTTATAAAATAACGCTAATAATATAGTAGCATGAATTAGCTTACACCACATGCCAACCGATAAGATATTTTTTTTTTGAGTTGCAGTATTCCATTCTGTATTTTTAAGCATGATTTTGTGCAAATATTATTTTTTAAATATCAATTTTAAACTATTTTATTCCTGGAAGACCTGTATAGTGAACGCAATCTAAATTACAAAAATTAATTTAAACAAATTTTTTTTTTTACAAAAAATTTGAAAATTAACATTGTGTCTAAGTTCAAGAGTTAAAGAGTTTTCAAATATAGCACGTTATAAGTCTCGTTCCAATTGTGTGGGAAAAGCAATCATTTTATGTTGGCTATATACATATTTATGAACAACGCCCGCCAAATCTGAAATGGGTATCCTATTATTATTATTAATTATTATTATTATTATTATTATTATTATTATGTGTTCTGTCTTTCGACAGGTCCATTGCCTTGTTCAAATTGAGTCATCCAGAGTTTCCTGTTAGAAGCTTCCTTTTTTTAGATCCTGAAACTTAACCTTCTTTTCTTGTTTGAGATCATCTATCAGTTAAATTCATGGTCCTCCTGGGTCCCATTTACCTTCCACTTTGCCTTCTTTGACGTCACTCAATAAGCCATTTCTTCTCAAAATGTGACCCAACCAGTTAGCCTTTCTCCATAGAATCACTTGGGTAATGGTTCTCTTTTCATAAACTCTTCTAAGATTATCTTCATGATCTTCACTATTCTCCTTCAACACCACATCTCCAAACTTTCCAAAAATGTATTTTCCTTTTTCCTTATGGTCCATGTTCCAGCTCCATACAAAGCAATATATATATATATATATATATATATATGTTGAAATATTTAAATTAAAACATGAAAATGTTGTCTTATTAGAAACTTTTTTCTTTTAATTTTTTTAAATCTAATTTTTGGGGACATGTGTTATTTGTAGTAAAATTTTCTCCCACTTTCAAACACGATTAAAAAATAAAATTATAGTTAAATTTCTGTGTGTACAATAAAAATACTATAAGAGTAGTTATTGTGATAGTGCATTTTTGGCTCGAGTCTTTCAATTACATTTTGTCAATGAAACACTAATTGAAACTTATTTTAACCCTAGTATTTTTTTAAATACGAAAAGGGGTGACTATATTCTACCGAACTATTTGTTTAACTAATTAGGAAAAGGAAGCTTTAAAAAAATTTAAAAATAGGATCTATAGTGCAGGTGCTAGGAAAGATTTCGTTTGCAAAATATGAGGGACGCAGTTTCTTTTCAGATTTGTCCACCTGGGATGATCATTTTAATGGAAATTCATGTTGCCAGCTGGGTAAGTGGTCGGTTCGCCCTACCTGCACGCCCACACCCATCCTTGTGCGCACTAAGCAAAATTTTGAAGGGCGTCCAAGGGTAAGCGCTTCTCAGTCGCTTTATAATGTTACTACCGAGTCAACGTGTACTAATTGCTGTGAGTATTTCATTGCCTTATTTTAGTCAAATATATATAGAATTTATTAGCCAAAAAAAGAAAACGCAGTGGTGAGTGTTGTTTATTTTTTGACACTTCTGAATATTTAGTGCAAGAACCAAAGCCGAACACTTTTTTGACTATTCAAAGCGCTGCTGAGAGGCCATCTAAACTTTTTGATGAATTAAAAATATTAATTCTTTCTGTGAAACGAAAAGTTGGAGTATCTAATTGTTTGGAATGCGATTTGGCATTAGAACAATCTCAAATACGCTCTTCAACTGTGATGGGTGGTTTGATTGGAATAACTCAAAATGAGGATGCTATGCAAAGGTGGATAGTTCTGTATCCTTTTAAAAATTCAATCCATCAGGCTATATTAATGTTTCTTGATTGTGAGCTGAATGCTACTAGCGATACCGATTCTTCATTTCACAATGAGTTGAACCAGACGAGAATGAATAAGGATGAAGAAAATATCCAGCGCCTAATTGCTCTTTTGGCTCAGTATAATCCATTCTAAAACAATCCTGAACAAAATGTCTTATAAATATCTATACTGGACCACTTGTTGAGACAAGCGTAGCACAATGTTTACTTTCAGTAAAACATAATGGAGAGCAAGTGAGAAGTCAATTTAAAGAAGAGCGCTTAATTTCGAGATAATAACTTATTTGAACCAATAAAAAAGATGGAGTTTCTTAATCTTAATTACACACCTAAATTGAAGCAAGACAACAAAGTTAATAAATCACTAGACGACTCTAAAGGAATTGTTGAAGTGTAGAGGTTAGCTATGTTAGCAGGCCTGCGTGGATTTGATTTGCGTGGCTTAACATCCCATGAAATAATAGGATATCCAAAATACCTTTATGACAAAATTTGTTGTTTTTTTTATCATAAAAGTCATAAATTAAGTTTGATGAACGAAACAGAAAATAACCACTCTCGTAAACCCGATATAAGACTAGAAAATATTATAAGTGCTCAAAATAACAACAAAGCTTGTATTATTGATGGAATGGCACTTGTTCACTCCATTCAATTAAAAACAAAATCAAACTTTTGGGCAGTTTGCTGAAGAGTTTTTCAAACAAGAGACATATTTACTTTCGAGTGCCTCTGTTTCAAGAGAAGACGTGGTATTCCATAGGATGACATATCCATTAAATTTGTTGAAAATGAATTGTGGTCCAAGGGAAAAGATTAAAGTAGATACGTTATTTTGGAGCCTTTTACAAATGTGTCAAATAATTGTAAAAAATGTTTCGCAAATATCGAAAATAAGCTAAGCCTTGCTAAATTTGTATGCAACTATGTTAATACAAATATTCATATTGAAGATGATAAAGAAATGTATATTTGCAGAGGGTTTGACGACCCTACGAAGTGTTATAAACTAAAGAATTCTGTTTTTGACGAAGTTTTTGATTTAAAATCAAATCATTTAGAAGCATATTCTAGACTTATCTGCCATATATTTAATGCATCTCGATATCTGAAGCAATCAGAAATAGCTGTGCAAAGACCAAATACTGATGTATTTGTACTTGGAATTTTTTCTGGCTAAAGCTTGAAGAGGCTTACAACTGCAAAGGTTTATGGTTTCATTCAAGTCCAGTGAAAAAAATTCAGATGTTAGGATGCCACCAAGCTGCACAATCACTTAGAGAAGAAGTTGTTGTGCCCGCCCTCTCTCTCTCTCTCTCTCTCTCTCTCTCTCTCTCTCTCTCTCTCTCTCCACCATCACCCTACCTCCCGCCACGACTCACGTTGCCGGGACTTACTCATGTTCCACCGTGACTTACGTTGCCAGAACTTCCTTTCGTTTCACCGCGACTCACGTTGCCGGAACATCCTTCCGTTCCACCGCGACTCACGTTGCCGGAACATCCTTCTGTTCCACCCTGACTAACGTTGCCGGAACATCCTTCTGTTCCACCCTGACTAACGTTGCCGGAACATCCTTTCGTTTCACCCTGACTAACGTTGCCGGAACATCCTTCCGTTCCACCGTGACTAACGTTGCCGGAACAACCTTATGTTCCACCGCGACTCACGTTGCCGGAACACTCTCGCCGACCTTTTTCCTACCCCTACCCACACGTGTCTGAACACAACGTCGCCGTTGTCGTGACATCAACCAGTTACCCCGAAGCCGAAAGGAGGGATAACAAAGTTAGTATCAACTCACCGGCATAACATGCCCTGACCGGTTGTGATAATAGTCGCCTAAGTTAAAAAAAAAAAGCCTTGAATCTTGCTCATTTGCCGTTTATCCAATCAGAACTTTCTTTGGTAGAAAACGGAAATGTCATTACTCCAAAATAGCTTGATCAGCTAGAAAAAGAAAGCCCTTATCTTATATGCAAACAAAGAATTTCAGCAGATGAGGTTCGGTACGGATCAATTTCTCAAGCGATTGGCTTTAGCGTGAACTTATCACAAGTACTCTGCACTTCTGATGCATTATATTTGAATTGTCTGAGACCTTCTGGAGAAACTTATATTTGAAAAAATGCATGCTTGTCTTTATTTGAACCCTTAAATTTTGAAGAGCTCGGATACGAGATTGAAGAAAATTCTATCCTGTATCCCAAGCTCATAATCAAAGAACCAGTTCCAGCTGACATGTAAATGTAAAACTTCATGTATTACTAAATCGTGCAGCTGTAGAAAATTTGAAACATTGTGTATAAGTTTATGTAAATGTTCAGAGGAAAATGGTAAAAACTTTAAACCTGGATAAATCCATTTTGATATTTTTTCTTCAATGAATACTTCCCAAACTGTACAGATTATTGTTTTATTAATTAAACCTTTTATATATCATGATGTTAGCAATAAAAGTACATTTTTGTAAGACATGTGAGCACTTATTTTTACTAAAACACTTGAACAAAGTTTGTTCTTAAGTCACGCTCTAGCGCCATATGGTATAAACTGTAAAAATGTATTCGACCAAAAAATCGCCTGGCAACATGCATTTTATTAAAGCCAATGTCCTTTTTAACATATCCCAAAAAAACAGAATGCGTCCCTCATATTTTGCAAACGAAACCCCTCCCAGCTCCCGGTCTACTATACTAAATAAACTAATCTTGAAATTTTCTCAAATGGATATTTTATTTCCATTCTAGTAACAAATATTTAAAACTTGCAAAAAATTTTGGATATACATTTCGTTTGTATTGGGGTTTTGAGTTTTCGAGTTGCATCATTATTTGACTAATTAAAAAAAACTTATACCACACACACACACACACACACACACACACACCACAATCCTACATTAATAAATTAAAAAGCTCATATTTATTATACCAAAGAGGGAATGTATATTCAAAACTGAGATCCTGTATAGTGTAAAGGGTCTGTGGTGCACTTTGATGGTGTGGGGGGGGGGGGAGAGGGGGGATAGGGGAGTTTAAAGGGTCTAAAGAGAGTGGGAGGGGGGAGAAAGGGACTAGAAGCAGGGGGGGATATATAAAAGCAGACAAATTTCCCGGATTAGGTAGGAAAACGTGAAATACGCACACACTTGTCTGAAATTCAACCCAAAAGGTATCTTTTCATTACGTTAAAAAAAAAAGAGAGAGAAAAGGGTGGTTGTAAGTTTTGTATTTGTAAGCTTTGCCCGTGGTTCGTGTGCTTACATATACACATACAAATATACATATATGTACACACTCGGTTCGTTCCAAAAGTTTCTTGATTAAAGAGAGTGGGTAAAAAATGTGTCTATGTGGTAATTTTAATAAAAAAAATATTGAAAGAACGTGTCTTCCTGACGCTACAAACGGCAGTTTTGGTTTCTTTTCAGTTAAAAAAGTGAATGAAAAAGAAGAAATGTATGTATAAAGAGAGTAACTTCTCATTCTGGCTCATCATGATTTCTCCATTTCCCTACACGCCTCACCCAAAATGAGCCATCAGTTTTTTTTAATATTTTTATTTTATTTTACTATATAATCTTAACTAGCAATCTCTACTAAAAAAAAGCTTTATTATTGTAGGTGCAATTGAAACATTTTGGACTAGTGAGTTATAAAATCCAAACTTATCTTTCCCAGAGCCAATTTACTTTGGGTCCTTCCCACTTTCTGCCTTGATTAGAGCTCCCTTAGTATCGAACAAACCATTCATCCGCTTCGGTGGCCGCGTGTTCTAGCGCGCTACTCTCGCAGTAGACTAGACTGCTGATGATGGAGAGATCAAGTTTCGAATCTCAGTCGGGTGTACTCAGGGTAGTTTTCCGAAATGGTTTTCCACTCCTCCACCACACAAATGTGGATACACTTCCTATAAATATAACCTTCATAATCCCTAAAATCATTAACGTAATTAGCACATAAGCGTATGAACCGAACGGGTAGTAAGACGCGGTGCTTTTAAAAAAAAATCACTCACCTGGAAACCCAGCTGAGGGAAAATACAGGGAATATTTTTGTCCGGGGGAAAAAATATTTCTTTTTAATACTCTTTCAATAGCAGCACATGTCAAATTAATTTAATATTCTCTTCCCTGCAGTACTTCTATAAAGTGTGATACTCCACATGTAACTTCTCAGCAATCCCTTCTTGTCTCCTTAGGCAGGATGCACAACAGGACGATACGATACATCGTAAGGTCGTAAGAGATAAGCTATAATTTTCTTATAAGATATGTATCGCTTGTGCGCGTTCGAGATACACGGAAGTGACAAAACAGGTACACACCAGTACGATGGCGACATCTATCGTAAGATATGTGTATTAAAGTGAATTGTTAGTCTCTTCGCTCAGTATCGTACGATATTTCAAGGTGACTTTATGTCTATGTCAAGACAGGTTGAAGAAACGGTCTTAATTTCTTTGACTAAGGGAATGATTCACGAATTGCAATAAGAATTGGAAGCTCCCAGGACTCATTCTATAAAATTATATGAATTTTCCTTCGTGCTGAGATATTTCTCTTGAAACTACTTGCAGAACTGTGTCGCACATTAATTAAACCATACGGATGCACCCAATACTTCCTGTTCTTTAAATGCCAATACATCTTCAATAGAAGAGCTCATGATTACAATTGATAAACTGACTCTAAAATATGTCTTCTGCCTAAATATTGTTTCGCTTTGGTGTGTAGCAAAATTATCTTAAGAAAAAAGTCACGCCTCACAATGATCGCACGATATAAATAGTATCGTCCCAGTGTGTCCCACCTTACTGATATTATTAGAAGTGAGCAGCCGTTTATTTAAATTGAAAGCGTTTGTAAAATATTTTTGTGTCATCACTTTGGAAGCCTCGGCTGTATCCGAATAGTCCAATGCTCCCTAGTCGGACCCTTGAGTTTTAGACTTGATGCAGTCTTGGTGATTTTACACTTCTCGCGCTGCTTCATAGCGAAGACTGCATCAAACTATTTGAACGGCAACAACCTTATTTAAAATGGCGGAAAACGTAGGTTAGTACTCTAGCAGACGAAACGATAATACTAAAACAATTGCCAGTCAAACACCGCAACCGACACTGCGAGAACAGCGCATGGCTGGTAAGCCTTCCGTATCCATGATGACCAAAACCTCGAGAAGGGGGTATAGGCATCCTTCGCGACTATTCGGACAGATATGCACTTGGTCACGTGATTGCCAATGCACGAGTCAAGGCGAAGCCGGATAAGCAGACTTTTTAGATACAGCCCTCTTCTGTTACGTCTGATCTCAACATCGCGGGTACCGGCCTATTGTTCTTTCGTGCCACCACTTTGGACATACATTTTTGTGATGTCTTGATCACACTTCACCCGAGGATTATTCGTTATTGAAATTTGATGCCACTTTTGAATGACAATACTATAAGGATTATGGTGTTGTGATTTATTATCAGGCTAGAATTTAAATCAATGAACGCTAGTTTCGTGTTGAGCTAGAATGCCGAGGGGTGATCGAGGCTTGAATCTCGCTCAGGTGAACTGGGGTGGTTTTCCCTAAATGGTTTTCCACTCTCCCTCCAAGCGAATGCGGGTTCCCTTCCTCTATATTAAACCTTCCCAATTCCTAACCAAAGAGAGTAATCAGTATTTAAGTGTATAACCCGAACGGGTAGTAAGATGCGGTGCTAAGAAGTACTATCTCACTATATAACGAACAATGATGGCTAAAATTGGATTGAATCAAATATGACTCTCGAATGAGCCCAGCGTGGAATATTTACGGTCCTGATTAAAATTATGTGATTTTAATGAAAAGTTATGTTTTTCCTTTACGGGTGCAGGCAGGCCTGGGCTGCTTGGCGACTACCAAGCAAGTGATTACAACCTCGTCTGCCTAGAGGTTTGTTTACGAAAACTTGGCTTCTATAATGTAGCATTCATATGGCTACAAGCTAATGTTAGTCAACGAGTCATCAAAATATTACTTACCCAATATCACCATCCCGGCTGCAGTCGAGAAAACGTAAACACATCCAGCCCCTACTTCAACCGGTCAACGACTGCCTTTGTGAAGCAAGAGTTCGGACACGCCCCGCTAGAGTTCGCTGCATATTGCCAACCTTCGCTTACCCCAGAAGAAGAGAATTTTCGTTCGAGAATACACGAGTTCGGCTTCTCGAATAATACCGATGTTTCCATGGTCACGCACGTTCCCCCCCTTCCTTTGTGGATCCTGTCTCTTATGTTCATGAAGTTTGCACCGTATAAAAGACGGTCCAGAAAACTATGGCATCACTCTTAGGCCAGGTCTGGAAGCAGACGGACGAAGCTTAGGCTTCAAGGACTTGTTCATAAAAAAAAAATGTAAGGAGAAATTCATTTTCGGCATAAGGATAATTCTGGAATTAATCAAAATTCTCTTTCGGCTTTATTTTTTTTAAATTAGGAAAGTTTGATATTATTCTTCATTGTCTTGAACACTAAATTTAAACTAAACTATTTAGCTTGTGAATTATATTTCACAATTAATTTGTTAATGATTTACTTTGGATAATTAAGTAAGGACATTACATCAGAATATTCTAAATTTAGTAATGTTACGCGTTAAGTATGTTTTTTGTAAACATTGAATTTAAACTGAATTATTTAACTTATGAATTATATTTCACTATTAATTTGTTAAAGATTTACTTTAGAGAATTCAGTAAGGACATTACATCAGAATATTCTAAATTTAGTAATGTTACGCGTTAAGTATGTTTTTTGTAAACATTGAATTTAAACTGAATTATTTAACTTATGAATTATATTTCACTATTAATTTGTTAAAGATTTACTTTAGAGAATTCAGTAAGGACATTACATCAGAATATTCTAAAATTAGTAATGTTATGCGTTAAGTATGTTTTGTAAACATTGAATTTAAACTGAATTATTTAACTTATGAATTATATTTCACTATTAATTTGTTAAAGATTTACTTTGGAGAATTCGGTAAGGACATTACGTCATAGTATTCCAAAATTAGTAATGTTATGCGTTAAGTATGTTTTTTGTAAACATTGAATTTATACTTAATTATGTAACTTATGAATCATATTTCACATTTAATCTTGTTAAGGATCTACCTTTGGAGAGTTCAGTAAGAACATTATGTTAGAATATTCCAAATTTAATAAGGTTATGCGCTAAGTATGACATTCGTAAAAAGTGAGTTTAATCTGAACTATTTGACTTACGAATTATATTTCTAAATTAATGTGACAAGGATTTGTTTGAAAAAGGTCATCTATAACATTAGATTGTAATATTTATCTACATATCTACATATCTACATATTGTTAATGTTTCTAATACATATAATAAAATGTTATTTATGACTTGCAATATTTTAGTTAATCCAGGTTATCCCTAGTTTTAAGTGAACATACTACCCTGGCACCTCGCCTCCTTATTTTCTCTTTTTTATCTAATCAAATATATATATAAATTTTGTTGTAAGGAGGACCGTGTTTCCTTTTTTTATTGGGACGTATTACGGGTCCAGCATCTTCAAAATAATTACTCTCACTGCCCACTCTAATTTACTTTTCTTAACTTATCCTTTTATTGTTTTCATTTATTTGTATTTGGGCCCCTCTAAGCCGAGAGTTTGGGCTACAAAGCTGCGCTACTCTGCTATAGAGTGCGTGCAAGTGTGCGTTCAATATAATATTAATGCTTTGACCTTTTGTTTCATGAACTTATCATCCAACATGGACACCGCACCTGGGAGCGTGGTTAACAGCAGATCAGATGTATACAGACTGAATTCAGTGGATCTTCGCCGGGAGCTCAAGGAGAGAGGCATCTCGTTCCCCCCAGAGGCTACTGTTGGTGTATTGCGGTCCCTGCTGTCAGAAAGTATCAGTAAGTCCAGCGACACTGATAATATTAATATTAGACAAAGCATTAGCCAGCCCCCTCTGGAAGATTCCGAGCCAGGCAAATCAGATCTTTTAGAGTTCAATAGGGCTCGTGAGCAAGTTACTCCCCCCAGGGCTTCTGTTAACTATCAGCAGGTTACGGCCACCTCGAAAACTCAGAGTAAGGTGGCAGGTGAGCGTTTAAAGCTACTTCAAGTTTGTGACGGTCAGTCTTGTTCGGCCTTATTTAATTTCCTATTAGAGGCAAATAGAGTTGCTAAACTTAGACTAGTGGATGATGTTGAGTTCCTGACGTTATGTTTAGGGAGAACTTCGGGTTTTTTAGCACACCTAGTTTCTGAATGTTTACAATTAGGACTTCCTTGGAATATAGTAAAGGGCCGCATCCTTGAATCTTTATGCTCAAAGAGAGAGAAGGAGAGACTTTGTAAGGAAATGGTACGGCGCTTTCAGCGGCCCCAGGAACCGTTCCGGTTGTTCGTCCTGGCTATTTCAGAAGCCGCAGAGATATTAAATTTAAATCTCGCCGAGGAAGAAGTAGTAGAGATTATTTTAGAGAATGTTTCGCCGTTAACTAGGAGACACTTTGTATTTTCAAACAAACCTACCACCCTGACAGAATTATATTCTTTGGCATTTAATATCGAGGGTTCATTGTTAGCAGAAAAAGAATATCTCGAAGACTACCCAGCGCGAGTTCATAATAACTCCCCTCAAAATAGGGTGGTATCGGCTTCAGCTACTGCTCCCTCTAATGTTGATCCTTTAGCTAGGCAGTCCCGGAGGCCGATTGGTGTTATTAGAAGGGCAGATGTATCTCATATTAAGTGCTTTCGTTGTGGTCGTTTTGGGCACTACCAACGTGATTGTTTAGGGGGAAACGCTTAACGCGGGGTGTTGAAAAGGGGCCCATCTCGCGTAAGGATTATTATCAGACCTGTCCCCTTCCTCCTGTTGTAGTGGTTACGATTGGGTCAAATACCGGATCGGCCCTACTGGATACTGGTTCTAGTGGATCTTTTATCAACTCTAGTTTTCTAGATAGTATAATTGGGTTGAGGAAAATTCCTATTGAAAGGATAGTTACGAAGCCATTCGTTGTGGGAAATGGGGATTTGTTACTAGCTAGAAAGAAGGTAGTTTTGTCCATTAAAATTGCTGGATTTTCTTGGAAAAGAAGTTTGTTTTGTGTACCGGCCCTCCCCTACGATATAATATTGGGAAACGATTTTTTGTGGGAAACTGGAGCTATAATTAATTCGAGTCTGGGAGAATTAACTTTTGGGTTCTCCCCAAGGAATAAAATTGCTTTTTGTCGCTCCTCTAAGTTTTCTTCCATGTACATCATAAATAGGGACGAAGATATTATTAATGGTATTATTTCAAGGTTTTCTGATGTTATTACCCCCAGACTTGGTAAATGTGATGTATTACCTTATGAGATTGTGGTTGAGGACAACGTCCCTGTGAGGTCAGGTCCCTACACGTGTGCCCCCCCCAAAATGCAGATTTTCAGAGAGTTGATTGAGGATCTAGAATCCAAAGGAGTCATACGTCCGTCTAATTCTCCCTATGCCAGTCCCGCATTTATTATACCCAAGAAAGGGGATGGTTATAGATTGGTGGTAGACTATAGGAAAATAAAAAAAAAATTCAATTCGACCCTTACCCAATGCCGAGTATTGACTCAGCTTTTCAGCACCTAGGTAGAGCGAAGGTATTCAGTCTTATTGACCTTAATGCAAGTTTTTTGCAATGCGCCCTGGTCGAGTCATCAAAGAAATATACGGCATTTGTCACCCCTTGGAGGCAGTATGAATTTAATCGTGTTCCCTTGGGTTGTAGTATAGGTGGACAAGCTTTGAGTCGGGTCCTTGATCACGTCCTTTCTGATATCAAGTTTAAGTACGTATTTAATTATCTAGATGATATATGTGTGTACAGCGACTCTATGAGTGATCATGTGAAGCATTTAGAGGAAGTATTAGGTCGATTGCGTAGAGTGGGCTTGACTGTTAACCCAGATAAAGTCACGTGGGCGAAGTCTTCCATTAAATATTTGGGCTATGTAATCTGTTCTGGAAATCTTCTCGTTGACCCTGAGCGCATCCGCCCTATAGTAGAATACCCCCCACCTAGGAATCTTAAGGGTGTCATGCGTTTCATCGGCATGTACGCGTATTATGCTAGGTTCATTCCATCTTTTTCTGAGATTGCCGCGCCCCTTAACTCCTTAAAAAAGAAGGGTGTTACCTTTAGTTGGGGGGCGGAGCAGGCTCGTGCTTTCAATCTTTTAAAAGAGAAACTCATCTCACCCGAGGTATTGAGAATGCCTGACTTTTCTATGCCGTTCCTTCTTCATGTTGATGCTTCGGCAGTTGCGCTAGGGGCTGTGCTGTCCCAGAGGACTTCGGAGGGTGTCAGGCCGGTGGCGTTCGCTAGCCGGACACTCACCGAGGCCGAAAGGAGGTACAGCGCCTATGAGAAAGAATGCTTGTCCTGTGTTTATGGTATAGAACGGTTCGCTGATTATTTAGAACAGAGAAAATTTGAACTGTATACGGATAACCAGGCGCTCGCTTGGATGTGGAACCATCCAAAGCAATTAGGTAAAGTAGGAAGGTGGGTTTGGAGGTTGTCCCGATTTAGATTCTCGACCCATCACATATCCGGGAAACTCAATGTTACTTCGGATGCCCTTTCACGCATGGCGGAAGACCGTGACCCTATTGGTTCAGAGGAAGTTATGCCAGCTTCATGTGTGATAAAGTCAATCCCCGAGTCCTTTGTTTCTATCAGGGATCATCAGGGAAGTGACCCATGGTGCCGTGAAATCATGGATAGGATCCAAAAAGGGGAACAAGTGGGGCAATATTCGATATGGAAGGATTTGCTTGTTATCAACCTGGCTAAAGGGAAAGGCAGGAAGGTCGTTGTTCCTGTGGCTGTACGCCCCATGTTAATGAAATATTTTCATAATTCTATATTTGGAGGTCACCTTGGTGTATTAAAGACAGTTAGGAAAATTTCTCGAGAGTTCTTTTGGCCTGGACAATATCAGGACGTTAAGGATTGGGTGAATCGTTGCGAGGATTGTCAGATGGCCAAACCAGCCCATAATTCCAGGGTTGGACTACATTCGGCCGATGTAGCCCAACGCCCTGGGAGAAAGTGTTCGTTGATTATGTGGGGCCTATCACCCGGTCATCTCTGGGAAACACTTGTATTCTCGTTTTGGTTGACGCCTTCTCTAAATTCGTGATGTTGATTCCTCTACGTAACATGAAAGCTAGGACTACTGTTAACGCCCTGTGTCGGCGTGTTTGGGCATTCTTTGGGGCTCCCCGAGCCATAGTTAGTGACAACGGACCCTGTTTTAGATCTGTCTCTTTTCATGACATGTGCTTCGAGTGGGGCATTAGACATATCACCACCAGTCCTTACCACCCGGGGCCTAACCACGTAGAACGTTTTAACAGAAACCTAGGAATAGCCTTGACGATTTTTCATAGTCAAAATCAATTGAAGTGGGATCAGGAGTTAGATTTCCTGAATATGGCATTTAATTCTGCCTACCACGAATCGACCGGATGTTCGCCATCTTCTGTGTTCCTAGGACGGGAGCTGATTCACCCCCTTTTCAATATCTGGGACATCCACCCGTTGTTAGAGGATAGTGATGAGGTATCCCTGGAGGAGAAGTGTAGAAGTGCCTTAGATCACCTTAGGAAGGCACAGAGGAGGGTGGCTAATGTATATAATAAAGGTAGGATTCCCGTTTCATTTAAAGTTGGCGACCTTGTTCTGTGTAAAAATTTTCCCTTGAGCTCCGCGGTCGACAAAAGATCAGCGAAGCTGTGTCCCAGGTGGTGTGGACCATGGGAGCTGAATAAGTTTCTCACCCCTGTCACGGTCCTCCTCCAGAAAGTTGCCGACGCTTCCGAGACAAGACGCGCTCATGTCAGCCACATAAAGAGCGCTGACCTAAGAGTCACTAGGGATAACAGACGGCAAGTCATGTGATTTAGGTTAAGTGTTATTGATATTTAGTTATAAGTTGCTCGTAGGTTTAAGTTTATCCATGATGCAAGCCCGGGCCCGAGGCAAAAATGGACATGAAATTGTGTGGGACTTCATCAAGATATCTTGGAGAAGCCAGTCCGACGACGTACAAGATGGTGGCCACAATCTCGTGCGAGATAAGCATAATGAACCCTGTGTACAAGAGGAAACCGTTTGTTGTGACTATTTTTGCAATAGTATTGTTTTCTTACATCCTCGTATGAGAGCGAGGAGGTAGTCATGTGGCCAACAAATGCAGGTAATCTTCGAGAAGATTAAGAAGACCCTGCGTTAAGACTCAAATGTGTCACTCTAAGTTTTATGAACTCTAACTTGTGTCTCTTATGTGCAGCTTCATGAACTCCTGTGTTCCGGCATCTTCCATACACCTTTTTCCTTTCTTATGTGCGTGGCCGAATGAATAGCCGAGGGGAAACAACTCTGGGACATAGAAGGAGGCATCAGCAACCTCATCTGTAGTCAGCTTGGGAGCTGAAGTACAAGTCAGCGCATTGGCGAATGACGTTCCAGTCCACTATGGGGCGGCGTCCGGCTAGAGACGCTACTTACTGATTACTGAGACCCACCGAGTATAGATGGGACTGCAATGGCCGGCGATCATCACGACGTCTAACAAGCGATGGAAGTACTTCTGTGGACCTCCTTCAACCCATGGCGCAGGAGAGAGTCGGGGATGCCACCCCCCCCCCCCCCCCCACACCTTCACCTGATCAAGAGGGGGAGATTTGTAGCATTCATATGGCTACAAGCTAATGTTAGTCAACGAGTCATCAAAATATTACTTACCCAATATCACCATCCCGGCTGCAGTCGAGAAAACGTAAACACATCCAGCCCCTACTTCAACCGGTCAACGACTGCCTTTGTGAAGCAAGAGTTCGGACACGCCCCGCTAGAGTTCGCTGCATATTGCCAACCTTCGCTTACCCCAGAAGAAGAGAATTTTCGTTCGAGAATACACGAGTTCGGCTTCTCGAATAATACCGATGTTTCCATGGTCACGCACGTTCCCCCCCTTCCTTTGTGGATCCTGTCTCTTATGTTCATGAAGTTTGCACCGTATAAAAGACGGTCCAGAAAACTATGGCATCACTCTTAGGCCAGGTCTGGAAGCAGACGGACGAAGCTTAGGCTTCAAGGACTTGTTCATAAAAAAAAAATGTAAGGAGAAATTCATTTTCGGCATAAGGATAATTCTGGAATTAATCAAAATTCTCTTTCGGCTTTATTTTTTTTAAATTAGGAAAGTTTGATATTATTCTTCATTGTCTTGAACACTAAATTTAAACTAAACTATTTAGCTTGTGAATTATATTTCACAATTAATTTGTTAATGATTTACTTTGGATAATTAAGTAAGGACATTACATCAGAATATTCTAAATTTAGTAATGTTACGCGTTAAGTATGTTTTTTGTAAACATTGAATTTAAACTGAATTATTTAACTTATGAATTATATTTCACTATTAATTTGTTAAAGATTTACTTTAGAGAATTCAGTAAGGACATTACATCAGAATATTCTAAATTTAGTAATGTTACGCGTTAAGTATGTTTTTTGTAAACATTGAATTTAAACTGAATTATTTAACTTATGAATTATATTTCACTATTAATTTGTTAAAGATTTACTTTAGAGAATTCAGTAAGGACATTACATCAGAATATTCTAAATTTAGTAATGTTACGCGTTAAGTATGTTTTTTGTAAACATTGAATTTAAACTGAATTATTTAACTTATGAATTATATTTCACTATTAATTTGTTAAAGATTTACTTTAGAGAATTCAGTAAGGACATTACATCAGAATATTCTAAAATTAGTAATGTTATGCGTTAAGTATGTTTTGTAAACATTGAATTTAAACTGAATTATTTAACTTATGAATTATATTTCACTATTAATTTGTTAAAGATTTACTTTGGAGAATTCGGTAAGGACATTACGTCATAGTATTCCAAAATTAGTAATGTTATGCGTTAAGTATGTTTTTTGTAAACATTGAATTTATACTTAATTATGTAACTTATGAATCATATTTCACATTTAATCTTGTTAAGGATCTACCTTTGGAGAGTTCAGTAAGAACATTATGTTAGAATATTCCAAATTTAATAAGGTTATGCGCTAAGTATGACATTCGTAAAAAGTGAGTTTAATCTGAACTATTTGACTTACGAATTATATTTCTAAATTAATGTGACAAGGATTTGTTTGAAAAAGGTCATCTATAACATTAGATTGTAATATTTATCTACATATCTACATATCTACATATTGTTAATGTTTCTAATACATATAATAAAATGTTATTTATGACTTGCAATATTTTAGTTAATCCAGGTTATCCCTAGTTTTAAGTGAACATACTACCCTGGCACCTCGCCTCCTTGTTTTCTCTTTTTTATCTAATCAAATATATATATAAATTTTGTTGTAAGGAGGACCGTGTTTCTTTTTTTTATTGGGACGTATTACGGGTCCAGCATCTTCAAAATAATTACTCTCACTGCCCACTCTAATTTACTTTTCTTAACTTATCCTTTTATTGTTTTCATTTATTTGTATTTGGGCCCCTCTAAGCCGAGAGTTTGGGCTACAATAACATTATCTGAGTAACGGGATGCCTCCGTCTTTTGTCCCTCCCACCTTGTCTTCCGAGAAGATTTCACCTGGGTAACCAATAGAGAGAGACAGAAAGATGTTGCACAACGTAAATATTTACTGTTAAAGATAGTGTTAGTTAAATAATTGTTGAATATTATCATATTAGATCGGAACTTATTAACTCTATTAGTTAATCAAAAGAACGTATAACATATAATTACTACACATTTTTTAATCTTGGGCAGATCTGCAGTATATTTCCCTCTTGCTTGGGCTAATTTTTTTCCTTCTTCCCAAATAGGTAAATTCACTGACTTCCCTCATGACCTGGTTCTTTATCAGTACCCAAGCATGTATCTTTCCATCTTTAATGCATACCATATGTTTGTTATTATAGTGTTAATCCCTATCGTGTATTCATTTATCATTAACATCTTCCATTTTATACATTAATACTTTAAGAGCTTGTTTACTCTCTGCTAATACAGCAATTTCATCAGCGAATCGTATTACACTTATCCTTTCCGCCTTAGGTTGGTGTTTTCTTTTACCTTATAAAGAGCAATTTGTTAATTATATAGATATTCTAGTAGGTAGTCCTTATTTTCAGTAAAATACCAGGCGTAGGCCTACTTGAAATTAATTCGTAACGAGATAGAATTAGTCTAAAAGTTACTTATCTTTGTGAATACATATATATGACAATATTATAAAATAAATGAACAAAGTATTGGGCTACCAAAATACACGCATGTACTTAAAATGACTAATGACTTTTCAATATTATGAATGCTTTAAAATTATTTAAATTATCTTGATTCAAGTAAGATAAACAATTTCCAAAATCTTTTTTATCAACATACATAGCTATATGAAAGGTCATAATTGAAAGCCTGTCATGTGCCCCTCTATGCATTTTAAGACTTAATAAGTAACAGTTTAGTATCGATTTAAACCTTTAAACAAAAAGTATTACGTATTTGTGGCATTTACACTTTATTTACTTTGAATGTTTGCCATATTTGTACTACTAGCAACTTCATGTAATTCCACGAGCCATCATTGAAATAGTATAACCAAATACTAAATCATTTGTACAAAGAATATCAAAACAGTTTTGAGAATGACTTCATTGTAAACCGATTGTGATGAAACTCTGGCTCTCGACTCTTAATAAGGCAAACTAACCCTGCCTTCAAACCTTCCGGTACATTTGTGACGCAAAGCAAGGCAATGAAATAATTTACACACTGATTGTTGTATAAGTATGTTCTGAGAAGTTCTTCTATATTCTGGTAGGGCCTTTCAGAAATGACTTCATACCAAAATCAGTGTAGGTACCAGCGGTTTGCAAACTGTGGGGCACAAGGTGTCTTAGGGTAAGGGAGGAACCAAAATCTTTATTTATTTTTAGTACGAACACTTGTCTTTCAAACGATTAGTTCCAAATAAATAAGAAAACGCAGTTTGAAAGGTCCGTTCTTTATGACTGTGAGGAAAGAAAAGAGCATGCGCCAACCACCGTGGTCTTTATGCTATTTTACTATAGATGAGAAGGGCGAATTTAGAGGAAGTGTACCGATATTTGCGTGGAGGGAAAGTGGACAGTTTTGATCTATCTGTCGTGTTTCAAACAAATTTTTGTAGATATACAGAAGACACCTCAGAATACCTCTGAATTATATTATAGCATAAAAGTAACACTTGGTTTAGAAATTATAGGTTAAATAGAAAAGCTAAAAACTAATAATGTTTTAATTGAATAAATAGAATGTATTGTTTTGATATCTAACACATACAAATTACAATGGTAGCTACGCCGTCGAAGGCGTCAAGCTAACAAGAGACTGTATTGCTGATGACAAAGTGGTAAAGGTTCAAAACCTGTTGGGTGCATTGCGGGTGATTTTAAACATATTTTCCCCCCACCATCTCTAAAGTAGGAACACGTCCTTTAAAATAGTCCTACTCATATCTACACCTTGGGTAATAGCGTTAATAGGCCTCGTGTTACCCGCTTCGGTGGTCGAATAGCCTAGGGCGTCACTCTCATAATAGATTGAACTACCGATGACGGAGATATCGGGGTTCAAATCTCAGTCAGGTGTAATATATATATTGCGCGTCTGGGTTACATCATTCGTAGCCCAGTAGGGGAAAGATTATCCCGTACTTATATACTACTGCCCAGGGGACGCCCGAATGTACTAATCATACGTCCTTTCCGTGGAGGCTCTTTCCCTGTCCCAATTAATTAGATGAGGTGATAGAGAGGGCGAGGGTGTGGAACCAGTGGAAACACTTAAACACAACTAACAAAACCTCGGTGACCATTGGAATGATTCCCCGTTCGGGAAAAATACCCAAGGTACTATCGAGAATCGAACCCAGGACCCCTAGTTTTGTAGCCAGGTGCACTGACCACTACACCACGGGGCCGGCTGTCAGGTGTACTAAGAGTGGTTTCTTTTCTCTCTGTAATGCTTTCTCTCCCTCCACGCGAATGCGAGTACACTTCCTCTAAATTTGACCTTCCTCGCCCGTAGCACGTTCGCGTAAAGAGTGCAAATTCGTGTAGCCCAAACGGATAGTAAGACACGGTGACAAAAAAATAAGCTTGTGTTGAGTGTAGTAATTTAAATCTCTACAAATCATTATATATAATAATTTCAAATAGCAAACTTTTCAATTCAACCATTACTTTATAAACATATCCATAAAAAGCTACACTTTTTTTTTTAGTAATGAATGCTTGTTTGAAATGATACTTTCTCTAAGTAATGACTTTTCAACTCTTGCTACAAAAGATGTCAGCATATTTAACTGTATTTTTCACAAACGCTCAAAAGAACTTTGTGTCTTTTCACTTCACGTTTTCAGTAATCATAGCAGACTACGAAAGCCAGAGTTGAAAAATAAAAAGAGGAAGGTTTGACTAAATGAACATTCTAAAAGATTAAAAGGATACGTTTTTCTTTTTCTCTCTCTCTCTCCTTCTATGTGTTTGAATGAAAAGATTTTTTTAAAAGGGAGGTGATGTTAACGCATGGATAGTTTGCTCTTTCACAGCTACGGGATGGATGGTTCTGGGGGATGGATGGATGGATGGATGCCCTTTTCATTTTCTTCTTTTCCGTCCTAGTGACCCCTCTCCGCCCTTTCTCTTAACAACCCGAGCCCTTAGTTCTCCCGCAAAACCACCCGCGAACTTTCACTGAATGGTAACCACGAATCTGAGTTTCGTTCCTCTTTTGCAAGCAAGTAATTTAGATAAGTAATAGCAGGGAAGTGAGAAGGACTCTTTGGAAATCGGTCATCAACGCAGAAAGGAGAACGGAAATATTTGTAATAGATATCCTCGCCTTCCCCCCTTTAATTTTTATTTTATAATGAATTTTTAGAGGTGCGAAATGATCCCAAGCGAATCAAAGTTAAAGCCAAACTTTGAAAAAAAGCATAAGTTCGAAGGCTAAGGCCCAGTTTCATAGTCAGACTTAGTGAGCCTCAAGTGCGGCGCTATACTAAATACAAGACGTCACCTACCTGAAATTGAATGGAATGGGCCAATTTCATATGCGAAACTGGCCCATTCCATTTTGGTCTAGGTAGGTGTCGTCCTGTACTTAGTATCGACTCGCACTTTAGGCGTACTAAATCTGACTATGAAACTGGCCCTTAGTCAAAGACAAGTTTAGTTTCATTTTCCTTTGTTTGGATTTTAAATGAAGCCATGTATAATGTAAGATGTTTAAACATACATACATGCATACCTAATCACACCGTTTCCTTACAAGGTAGGCAATAAATTGTGAATATTGCTCAAAAAAGCACTATGTAATTAATACATTCTCACTAACTTTCTCCACACTTCCCTATCCTTACATACGCCCTTCACTTCAACAACATCCATACACCGAGTCATACATGCTATTTTATTCTTAAATATCTTAATGTTTCTCTTTTTCACAGATTCGTCTATGAAATTTAGCCAGGTCTTAAATGGCCTTCTTACTCCCTTTCTTCTGATCCACATACTCTACCTTCATATATTTGCTTCGTTACTCAATCCACACTCATCTTCTCAACATGCCCAAACCAAAGTAAGGCGCTTCTTTCACATTGACCTATTGCATTCCCTTTCAAACCACAATCTTTCAGCACCCATTCAATACTGATTCTGTTCATAAAAGTTTTTCCAAATACATTTTATAGATATATCATTCCAACCGCATTCACCTTACTCTCGTGTTTCTCCTGACAATAAATGACTGACTAATGTCAGGAGATGTTAAAATGACCGTCTATACTTGTGAAATTGATGTCCTAACACAGTAGGCCTATTCGTCCTTTTAAAAATTATTTGAAAGTCAAGTAGAAAATTGTGTATAATTTGTTAAAGCCCTATTTACAAAATAACCAACAGTTGACATTCGAATTTTGTAAACGACCAAATGAAACATTTCATTCTGGACACATCAGCTTCAGTGGTTAAAAGTATTATATAAAATGTATTCAAACAGCAGTTTAAAATGGCTCAAAAGTAACTATATCCCTCGGTTGGTTAAAATTTGTGAGCCATTTAACATATTTCGTCAAAAATATATCAATGGTGAAATGTGGGTTTCCCCTTTAACAGTAATGAATTAACGACCGGGGAGATCGGTGTTGTGTCTGTTCTAGATTTAAGTTAGTTTGTAAGTAGTGCGCTGATATAATCAGTTGGTTCATAAATTTAACGTTAAGCACCTCAAGTTAATTAAAAACATTTTTCGAAGTTATTAGATTGCTTTTTGATGATTTAAAACATGCAAAGGAAATTGTGAGGGTAAAAGTCATACCAAATGAATTCCGACCTTTGAATTTAGCTTTGACTTTTTGAAGCTTTGCACGTCCATTATGAATTTTAAGTGGAGACCATGTGGAATTAAGTTACCAAGGAGGATGCTAACTGTCACCAGAATAAGCAGGATTAGGAATGAAGCTGTCAGGACAAGAGTTGCGGTACGAAGAACATCCGATAGTAATGGATCCAAGGGTGAGATGATATAGTCATGTAATTAAGATGGAAAAAAATAAATAATCTCAAGTAAAATTATGGAGATGAAGTAAAGTATAAGTTTGCTAGGAAGCTAGTTACTAAATATACTTAAACAATTATAATATATTCATACATCACGTCACTCGATCTGCAGTCGTCACTTTTGATGGATATTATCAATACATATAGAATTAGACAAATAAAAAAGTAAAATGTTATCATTATTGGCGGCAAATAAATATGTTTGAATTTTCTCTACTGTTCTTCCAACCAAAATTAGATTATATTTGGGCAAAAGATTGAAAATATATAACCAAATAAAGAAGAAAGATTAGTGGAAGGACAGAGGAAGATGGAAGCATTTTACTAAATTGTCTCGGTCACAGGCTGGACACAGTTGATGAGGATGATAATGATGATGATGAGTTTCATAGGAAAACCTATAAAAACTTTGACCTATGAGATGATATATATTTTTATCAATACATGGCTATTTTCGACTGAATCCAAGAGGTAGATTTGGGAAGGGATCTTTGAGATTAGTCGCTAGGGGATGATCAAAATATTGCTAGATTATAAATCAAATGTGGAAAACCGGCCCAGTGAACCCGGACGAGATTTGAACCACGACCTACTAACTCAAAATCCATAATATTGTAAGTCAGACGCCTTAGACCACGTGTCCACACCAGTGAGGATGATTCTATTACATTAATATTTTGAATTGAATGGTAACTAAAGAATACTGGGTTTAGTTCCCCAATAGGGGATAAAAATGTGTTATTTTTAAATTGGTTTGGTCCCCTTCTACTAAGTAAAAAAACTAATATTTTTAGATCTTTAAATGTATTGTGTTTATCTTAGAATTAGCCTAGAATATCTAGAATGTCTGAATATAAAACGATATACTGGTAACATTAATTTAATATTTTGGGTTAAATTAGTAGAACTGCTAATGATGTTACATGGTGGGTTTTATATTTCACCCATAAAAGATTCCGTTAATTTTGTAAGATTTAAAATGCTTGAAAATAATAATAATAATAATATTTAGCACCGCGTCTTACTACCCGTTCGGGTTATACGCTTAAGTACTAATTACACTAATGGATTAGGAATTGGGAGGGTTGAATTTAGAGGAAGTGAACCCGCATTTGCGTGGAGGGAGAGTGGAAAACCATTTAGGAAAAACCACCCCCAGTTCACCCGACCGAGATTCGAACCTCGATCTCCCCGTCCTCGGCGGTTGAGCTCAATACGACTAGCGCGCTAGCCAACTACGCCACCGAGGCGGGTAAAATGCTTGAAAAGCTAGAGGATATTTTTGCGGTGCGCGCAAATTGCAGAACAGCTAATACGGGTGCAAACGAATTGAGGAACAACACATCCGAGGTTGGTAATAAATACCCTTACACGAACTGCGGGGTAAAAATTAAATTCATAATGATTTTGTTCAAAATAGAAAATGGAGGTTAAGTTAGGGTTTAGGAGTTGAATGGGATTACAGGTTGTTCCAAAATTCTTGTACAACGGCTGACAGGTATAATTTATACCGCAATTTGAGGGCACCCTATTTTTGCTCATACGAATAAATCATTAAGATAATACAAGAGCTGAGGGACTAAAATTAAATAAATATTTATAGCCAAGAGCGTGATAAAAGTTTGAATACAAGAATAATCTCTTCTTACCTGGATCCGCGCCTCTGGTAGACCAATTTTCTCCGCCAGCCTCTCCCGTGCGAAAACGTCTGGGTAGTGCGTTCGTTCAAATTCTGTGGAGTAAAAAATGGATGGTAAAGTTGCCAATTTAACAATAACCAGGTGGGGAATGCATAAGGCTAGTGTTTCAAATGTTGGTTACCCGCACTGGTAGTCACATGATCTAAATTCTAACGCATCAAGTTCGCGTTAACATGACTGCTGATTAAGTTGAGATCGAAATTGAGACTCTCGTTTGGGGTTCCGCGCGAGGTGTTTTTCATGTAACGGATAATATTTTAGTGAGGTTTCCCCCAATTTTTTTCTTTTACCATGCTAATGCGTGTGCACTAACTCTAACTATACCCTGCACTATCTCTACCCTTGGATTAAGCTTTTGATGCTAAACAAAATGGAAGGTTGCTGAAATCATACTATTGTTTTTAAATACAATTAAAAATCCCTCTCTGCTATCTAGCGGTTTAGGTAGTAACTAAATTTATATCCCGCCTTCCTCAAATAACCAAGTGATTTTAACAAAGAATGCAAAAGAAATCATTTTGCACTATTCTAAGTTGATGCTATTTTTTCCATTTTACTGTTAAGGAAATCATGTTTTAACGTAAAGAAATACTTTATAAAACTTTTAACAGCGTAATATTTCACTCGTTGGTGTGAATTTCACATTATTAGGTTTTTATATAACTTTAATTGTTTTTAGGTTAGAATGTTTATTTTCTCTGAGCTCCAAGGCTCCTAGATCGTACTATTTCTTAGTTCCAAAATAGGACAGTTAGTTTTGATACATCCATTTTTATATGCTGACAATTTAGCCAGGACACCAAGTTATTTTAATATAATAATGATAGATTAGTAATATTAATTAGTTTTAGATTATTTTTAATCTTTTACTGTAGTTTATTTCAATTTAATATTTTAATAATTACAGCTCACAGTTACAAACATACATAAGTACAATTTAGGAACCTAAGGTGTAATTTATGACATATCATACAGAATGTAAGGGTTTGGGAAACAATGTAATCACTCCCATAGTGTCTTACAATAAAATTGTACATAGAAGTATTCTGGTAAAGCTTAAGTTTAAATGGTGGTATGGACAACTTTATGGTTTGGGGAATTTATAATTATATTATTAAAAAAAAATTAATCCCTCAGGTGGACGATTTCACCAAACTTTCCCTAGTAATAAAAACTAGCCTGAAAAAGCGTAGCATTTCTTATCCATCATATCTTAGTCGGTGGAAGTATGGACAAAAATACCAGTGGTGTTACAGTGGAAATGTAGAGGATGCGAGAAAAGGTTGGTTTTTATAGCAAAACATTTTGTTTGGTAAAATAAATAAGATTTTCTCCAGTAGAAACATAGAGTTTAATTTTCTTCACATGGTGATTAATATCAAAAATTGTTGAATATCTGTTATGAGCAAAGTGGTATTAGATGAGAATTTTTTTTAAATGAAGAGAAAAAGTTGTCATTGAATTGAAATACAAGACACCCTTGATAGATATTCAAGAAGACGAGAAATGCACCATGTGAATAAATTATCCTCCATGTTTCTACTGGAGAAATGTTTGATACATTTCTCATGACCAAAAAGAGTTTTTATAAAAAAAAACCTTCAAAAACACCTTTTATCCACCTCTACTTTAACTCTGGCTTGCCGATGATAGGAATTTAGGTTCGAATCCCAGCTAAAGATATTTTTTCCTAAATTATGGTTTAGGCCTACCACTTTAATTCCAAGTAATTTTGAGTACATATTCATTTAAACTCAACTTCCTCTCTCCATCTCTCAATAGTCTAATAAGATCTGATATCAAGTCGGGTAGTAAGCCACTGTGTGGAAAATATTTCTAGCTATCAATTTTACCTCCTACCCTAATTTCTCTCTCGCTCTCTTTGTTAACAAATTTGTTTGTTTCATTTATTTTTCCGTCTTTCGACAAGACCGTTATCATGTCCAAATTGAGTCCTCCAGTATGTCTTTATCAGCATCTTCCATTTTAAGATCCTGAAACGTCATCTTAACTTTCCTTGTTTGAGATCATCAATCAGTTGCATTCGTTGTATTCCTGAACCTCTTCTCCCATCTCCTTTGCCTTTTATGACATCACTCAATAAACCATACCTTAACGTGTGATCCCTCCATGTTGGTTTTTCTTCTTAGAATCATCAACAGAATGGATCTCTTTTCATTGATTCGTCTTAGAACTTAATTCATTTGTTCCGATCTGTCCATTATATCCTATTTATTCTCCTTCATAACTAAATATCAAAGCTTTCCGAATGTTTCTTCTCCTGTATGCTCAGATTTTAAAACGGTGTTTTTATAGTTGGATTTAAAAGGTTAATTTTGGACTCGTAGAGGATGCCATTAAAATATTATATTCCATTACCATTCTGGATCAGTGAGCCACCTATGTCGATTCAGTGAGGTACATCCAAGACCACAACATTTTCCCCCAGTACCTCCACCCCCACCCCTGCGTTGTAGGCCTAACTACTGACAACAAACTTTGCCCACATCACCGCCTTACCGTCTCGACCTCTGTTGTGGATTCAATCCCGTCCCCGCCTCGCCTTCCCCTACCACCCCTCTGGGTCGAAATTAAACCCCAAGGCAATGAGATTGTTGTTTTTCGGGATGTATGTATGTATATATATATATATATTTATATATATATACACACACACACACACACACATACACACGAGGCTGGATCAGTGGCCCACACAGATTCGGTAATAGATGGACCGTCTCAAAGATTTGATTTCTTTTTGCACTTTTTTATTATTCCCTTATCCTCCTTATATTTCTTTAATACAACTATTCTTTCGAGACGAAAGACAAAACTGGAGATTGTAGGAGATCAAAATAAAAAAAAAAATCAATGAAAACAGTTATTTATTTGTTATTGGGATATATATAACGTGGGTCTCGGGCAGGGGTCGGAAACCAACGGCACGCGTGCAAAGAGTGACACGCGGAACGATTTTTAACTGCACGCTGAGCGATTTGAATACAAATAATATAAAACCTTTATATTCAATTAAAACCATTGATATGAGTAATAATTTTATTAACAACGTGTTTTATGTTTAAATGATTCAATTGTTATGTTTCAAAATTTCAAAATAATGTTTTTAGAACCTAAATTTTATAGCTTTTGTATTTATTCTGATTTCTATTAAAATATTTAACAGTGTTTATTTAATGTATTCTATTTAGAAATATGTTGTCACATTTACATTTTACAAGAATTTTGAATTTATTTTAATATTTGTACAAGTTAACTTGTATAAAAATATAAACGATTTGGGTGGGCTTAGGTTGGTTGGTATGCTGAGCGACTTTGCACTATTTCTTCGGCACAACACTACTTAAAAGGTTGCCGAACCCTGGTCTAAGGAGATAGATACACGAGCTACCAACTATATTATCCTAGAACATTAAATTACGCCTGATATCACACAGTCAGACCTACCTGGATGACTACTAATTGGGTAGCAGGATGAACATATAAGTCCTATACACAATATTAAATACGGTCTTCACCTCTCAGAACTAATCAACAGATAAGAGATAGTAAAATGCTTCAGAGAGAAAATCGTCTTCCTAGCTCTCTCACCCTCTGGCTTTAAGGTAGAATGGAAAGTGACGCGAGAAAAGGTGTTTTACCAGTTTCTATGGAAAACGTTTTTTTTTTTTTTGCCAAAATAAATAAAATATTGCTCCTGTACAAATATAAGAGTTTAATTTTCTTCACATGGTGATATCAACTGTTGATGAATATCTGTCAAGGGTGTCCTGGAATATAAAGACATTTTCTCTTCATTTAAAAATTTCTCATCTAATGTCGCTTTGCTCATAAAATATATTCATCAACGGTTGATATCATCATGTGAAGAAAATTAAATTCCATTTATTTTGGTAAAAAAAGGGTTTTGCTATAAAAACTGCAAATCGCTGTCATTAGCTTGCCTTCCCTTCCAATCCACCTTAAGGAGCTCCCGAGAGTCAATGGTCACCAGAATATAGTTTAGTAATTCAACCCTATCCTGAGACACTTCCATACAAAACTTGACGTCCAAACTTCTTCAAATAAATTAACTAAAAACATGTTCCTCCCATAGATGTCCCAGCCTACCAAGCGTCTCGTTTCTTTAGGTTTCCCTACGAAAATTTAGTGTACATGGTTGTCGTGGTCTTAATAAATTTCCAAATTTGTTATAATTAGACAAGTGTAGCTGTGATCAAAATATTATTAGGCCTTTTGAGTCATTTTATAGTTGTCATACTTCAAAGATTCATTTTTAAACACATTTGTCATATAATTATTTATACTCTATTTAAGTTTAAGTCGAAGTTATATAATATTCGATTAAATCTTTATTATTTTTATTGTCTTTAAATTGGTTCCTGTGGGCTCCTATTTTTTCAGCCCCCTAAGTCTTACCACCCGGTCAACATCTGTTGGTGAAGACATAACTTCTGCGAATACAGAGGGTGTCATTTAGTCAGCACAACGAACCTTCCAGGCGTTAATCTCAGTTTTCTAGATCAGAACCTGTACTTTTCCATTTCAAAAACTCCTCATTTGGTCCTCAAGAGGCTGAGTTGACCCCATTCCAGACCCAATGCTTCCTAGAAAATCTGGAAGCAATAAGGATCGAACCCAGGACCTCTGGATCTGTAGCCAGTGACTTTGACCATTAGAATACAGAGACGGTCATATACACACTAACGAGGCAATAATAAGGTTGAAATTAAATTAAGTGTAACTATTCGTGTGTAGAAAGTGTGGAATATTATAATATAAAATTTGTAAATCTAATGAATGTATACCTTTATTAACTTAAGGTATAATCCTTTTTAAGGTGGGAGTGTAGTGAACGTAAGTTAAGGCCAGTGTTTTAGCAGTTTTTATAGAAAAATATTTTAATTTTGCCAAAGTAAATTGTTATATGGCTATACAGTATTTATTAAGTGATTTTATTGAAAATAAAAAAATTTACGAAAATGGCTCTAAAGATTTTGTTTAAATGGATTTATAGCCGGGGCGGATCCAGATCATTTTCATCGGGGGTCATAATTACAAATAACATAGTTACGTAAAATGTTAAATTTTGTTTAAAGCCATTTAATAGTTTTTTATTCATATTTTATCATTTGTAGGTTTTAAAAAGTGGTAATCCTTCCCAATTTTTAAAATAAGATAGTTTTTATAAATTATTTGGAGTGGCCCTCCTTCAACAATTTAAAAAAAAAATGGTTTGGTTCATTCTAGAAGCTATGAGAAGTCTTACCTTTGTTAATTAAATTCTTTTATAAACCATTTAAAGTGTTCCTCACCTAGAAATTTTTGAAATTTGGATGCCCCTCAAAGCTATTTAGAGTTATCCTCACCTTAATTTTTTACGATAGTTAGATACCTCTAGAATATAATCTTTGAAATGGTCTTCCACCAAATAATTTTTGAAATTTGAATTATTTCAGAAACTAGACTATTTGGGGTGGTTCTCGCCTGAAAATTCTTCAAAATGACATGCGTCTAGAAGCTATTTGGAGTTGTCTTCCCCTAGACTTTTAGAGCTTTCCTTCCCTGACTTTTTGTGCCAATTAGATGCCTCTAGTCTAGTAGTTATTTGAAGTAGTCTTCTCCGGCAAATTTTGCCAATAGAATGCATCTAGAAGTCATTTGGTGTTTGACTTAAGGCCATCTTTCAGCTTCATATTCGATAATATCAGAGGATTTGAAATATATCTAGTGGGGAAAATTATTCCATGAAGGGGCAAATTATTTTCATTCGTACATGAAAACAAATATTTTTTCCACACTTGTGTGAGTCATATCGAACAGTGACTTAACGTGAACGAATAACGCACGTGTGGACCCGGCTTAAGAGGTGTCCACGCGTAACATTTAAAAAAAAACTGTATAATTTATCTGTGTTGTATTTTCTTTTCAAAATTTGAACTTTAGTTTTTTTTTTTTCTAACTTTCACGGGGGTTAAACTAACACTTTGATCCCCACTGAATCCACGCCTGGTTTATAGGGAAAGTTTGACTTAAAATAAATGGTATAGTTCATCGCACAAACTTTCTCTTTCTTTAATCTTAAAATAGAGACATTTACTAAAATCCCTTAAAATTTGTGAAACAAAATCATACACACTGTTAAAGAAACACTCCAACAAAGAGCGAAAATATAATAATCTACTCCGTTACAGAAACATTGATAAAAGAGGAGCATCTCAGTCCACCAAAGAGCTTAAAAATCAATCTTATATTCTGTTAGTTTAAAATATTTATTTAGATAATTAAAGTAATAAAACATTTAATGTGTGGAGTATTCTTAGGGGCCTCTTTATCTCGGGGCAATGGCCACCCTGCAGCCCCCCTCTTATCCGGCCTGTTAAAAACACATGTGTTCCGTAAAGATTACACCAACTAGAAAATACAGCTGATCCCTAGCGAGGAATTATTATTATTAGCACCGGTCTTACTACCCGTTCGGGTTATACGCACTTACGCTAATATGTAATGGTAGGGTGATTGTGAGATGAAATGGAGGACCTACAGTTTAACGTGGGATCCGAACCACGGTGGAGGCCTGGCATTCCTCACATTCACAAGTTGTGATTAATACACATCTTGTCAGAGGTGAAGGAAGGGTTTGGCAATCAGATAAATCTGTGCCGGGACCGAGGATTGAACCCCGGACCCTCAGCACAGAAGTCTGACACCTTACCCCTAGACCAACAGGTCACCCCTAGCGAGGAAAAATAATAAGATTGTCGATGGTAAGTGTATGTGTACGTGTGTACCTTTCTCTAGACTGTCAATCTGCTCGTTGGTGAAGGACGTCCTGTTCCTTTGTAGTTTCCTCTTGAGTCTCAGACGGAGCTGCGAGTCCTCGTCTCCTGAAGAGTTGTGGTCAGAGATGCCGTCAGACGTGTTCTCGTGTACCACGTCCCCGGACACTAAGACACAAACATACCCTCTCTCAAACAATCTGGTCTGGAATTAGTCTTATTCTCGCGAGGAAGGGGGGAGGGGGTGAGAGATTTACTAAATACTGAATTAAAACTCATTGGCAGGTGCTTCGGTCTTTTCTTCTTCGGTTCGTCGTTGACGGAGGGAGGGGGGGAGGTATGGGGGCTGTGGCCAAGGGGGTCGGGATTTAGATTTCTGTCCTGTTGTAATGAGGTGGTACCCTCTTCCTCAAATGTTTTTACCCACTCTCTCCCTCAACGCAAATGGAGGTACACTTTCTCTCAGTTATAGAACCACATATTCTCTTTAAGGCCCGATCGGTAGTCACATGGTCTAATTCGTCCCGCCATGGAAATGGGGCTAGATTCCTCTCAGTTTTACTTCTCTCTAGTATTTTAGTAGCTGTATGGATGTACATGTGGTCTAGGGCATTTCTTTCCCTCCATATACTGTATTAGGGATGAGAAGGTCGGTACAATAATCCTGAAAGAATATAGTGAGGGTGGTTTTCTATATGGCCTTTGGGTCTCTATGCAAATGCGGATGCATTTAATCTAAATTCTACCTTTTCCATACCCCGTTTGTATTTCCCAAAAGGTTCCTTATACCAAAATTCTACTATAGCTAGCTTTAGTCCTATTAGGTCTCACTAACAGATTGGATAGTACAGAGTAAAACAAACCTGATAGTATCAAATCGCATCTTAAAGGGAAGAATATATCGCGCAAAAAAATATTAGTATTGGTTTTGAGATCGTCAAGTGATACTAATTAGCAGCAACACTGGTTATAAAATTATTCCGTTGGAAATGTATATAATTATTCAGGATGTTCTACCTGGTTCTATTTTTTTTTTAACACGATAGAAAATGTATAGCCTATCTAAAGATTTTACAATCAAATATGACAATTCGTGACATATCCCTTTAGCCTTTATGGAATACACTAATGTACAAGACAGTTGCATATAAGGTGTTAACGTTTCAATACTATTATATATATGTATATATATAAAACCGCGTCTTATTACCCGTTCGGGTTACGAGCTTATGTACTATTTACGCTAATGATTTTAGGGATTAGGAAGGTTATATTTATGGAGAGTGTACCCACATTTGCGTGGATGTAGAGTAGAAACCATTTTGGGAGAAAAACCTCAGTACACCCGACTGAGATTCGAGCCCCGATTTCCTCTTCATCGGCAGTCCATTCTACTGCGAGAGTAGCACGTTATACCATGTGGCCGCCGAGGTTGGTCGAATAAAATTCCAGTAATATCCTCAGGTTTTTTTTAAAAAGAATAATGTCAAAGATTACTTTAAACAAACTTTTGTATTTTCAAATAATTTTGGATTCGAACGCAAAATGATTTGGAAGACTAAATCATTGGCAAACACACACACACACACAGTGACATATGAGTGAAAGATGACTTTTCTCAGATAATTCCTACCTTTTTGATTCATTTTTCCTGATCTTGAATAAAATACATAATATCACGAACTTAAAATAAATAAGTAAATCACTGACGAAGCTTTACAATAAATACACACCACATCTTATACCCTTTAGATTATTACAATATATTAGTTAGGCTAATTGAATATGGATAAGAAAGGTAGAATTTTAGAGGAAATGTATCCGCATTTGTAAGGAGGGAGTTTTGGAAGCCGCTTAGGGAGAATCCGCCCTCGGTGCATCCGACTGATATTCAAGCACCAAACTCTCCTTCACCAATAATCTGGGATTGACGAGTTTTGATCTTGTGACCTACGATGCGTATCTGACTATATAAACACAATAGTAGGTTTGGGTGGTGTTTTGTGATGGCTAAAATGTAAAGAGGACACTGTTAATCCATGTTATTTAGAGCCATACACAATTTTATATGCCAATAATCGCTTCTCTCTCTAAGCTCTTCTTGAAGTGAATCTTTTATTTTACACACATGCTAACATACATTTTTATTGGTATGATCAATCATATCCAAGTTTTTACAATCTTTAGGTCTAATTTTTTTAAATTGTTGGTATTACAAACCATCACACTTTGATCGATATGAATATTTAACTAAGTTAGAAAGGAGACATTAAATTCAGAATAGACAAACGTGAACTATTTACGTAAGTAAATAACACAATTTAGCATCTAAAATGTATTTATTCGATAATGTTTTATTCCATCAATAAAATTATTGAAAACGGTAGAAGGTATACAATGTTTTGATAAAATACAAACTAATTTTCCAGCATCTCCCTAAAGTTATGCACATTGCGTATAAATCGTTTCAGAAGCCTTGGAAAGGCAATTGCGTGACTATCCTTGCAACCAGATAATGCAATATTGTTGGTAGCGTTTCCCTTCTCTCTCAACACTTTTACTTTACGTTCAAGCGATTGAACGTCCTTATGTAACGAAGAGAGCATCGATATTTTTTTATCCTCGTCAACGAATAATCCATCACCGATTGATCCCTGTCCTCCCTTCCTATCTTTGATGACAGGTGGACTATCTGATTTCAATCGTTCGTATTTGAAGCAAGATGGAGGTGATTCATCGTGAAGGTTACCTAACCCTGCTCTGAACTTTCCCGCTTTATTTGCTTCAACAAAATTCAACAATTGACTCTCCATCACCGAGCCATGGTCTTTCCTCGACAGTTTCGGTGTTTGACGAAGCTTGGTCTGAAATCTTCTTTTAGTAGGAAAGAGATGGCCTTTTCTGGTCTGTTCTTCTGAAGACGAGTGATAAGAGTATTTATCTTCAATATTAAGTTTATTGTGGTTGGTATTTATCATATTGTAGTTCTGGTGTCCTCTCCTCAATTCTTCTGTTTGAGAAATGCTGACAACATTTTTAAGTCTATTGCTTTTGTGGGAAGTATTTAAAAGAAGATTTAAGTCTTGGTGAAATAGCTGTGGCTGGTTCCCGGCCATTCGTTTTCCTTTGACGGTTGCGTCTCCAGCAGAGGTCGCCCATGCCTCAGCGATGTTTGAAAGGTTGAAACCTTCAGACATCTCGTAGAACCTCCTTGGGCGAGACAGCGAATAGGACGGCCTGCGACTTGCCGTGGTGTCCCAGAAGGATAAAGTCGTCCTCAAAGGGTGGTATGAGCATTCACCTGTGTTTCTATTGGCCAGCGCCCCCTCGCTGCAACCTACACGAGCAAAGCACTTGGCCGAAGGGTTCATCTTCACTAGGTAAAGAATTTTCTGGACATTCGCCCCCAAATTGTGACTGGGTGAAGTTGATTGCCCTAAAATAAAGGGGATATTTTTGAGGTTGATTTGGTGTTCAAGTTTCCCATCTTTATTGGTGTGGTTGAGTAGAGAATCTGAGAAGGTATGAGTTTTCTTTCCGAAGTGATTTCGGTCAGGTTCATCCGGATCTTTAGAGGGAATTGCTCTAGATGTATTATTATTTTGGGTTTTCAAAATATGTTTTGGCCATTTTTTTGTTTCATTTAAATCCATGGCTTCCAGATTCATTGGACCGTAATATTCTGCCTTTGATTTTAGTTTTTTCACTGCATCAATCACTATTTTATCTTTATCCCTTCTATTATAAATATTGTTCATGCTAGGACACAGCATATACGTTTTACTTGAAAATGATTCATCATCCGAATATAGATGCATTGGATCAGGGTTGCGGTAAAGTTCAATGCATTCTTTACTTTTAAGTTCAAATTGTCTTTTATCTGTAAAAGAATTACATATGCACTTGTTGATATAACGATTTCCCTTTTTAAATTCAACATGTTTTCTAATTCTGGAATTCTTAGTTTTTAATATAGTAGGCTTATGTGAACGTTCTGACTCTGTTTTACTTAAAGGTGTTGTTGAACCTATTGCCTCTTGTGATTTTGAATGCCTTGCTCTTGGGTGTCTAGACTTTTGGTTGTGATGTTTATCTGAAGAGGTACATTTTTTATGAAACAAGATTTTTTTATTATGGTCCTCTAAAGAATGTGTATCAAATAAAAGGTTATTTTGTTCCTTGCTGCCGTCTTCATTTAATGATTTTAAGTAAGATACATAATTGTCATATGTTTTATCTTTGTTTTCAAAGTGCTTATTTCTTCGAATATCTTTACCGCTGAATCTTCTTTTCTGCTGTAAATAAGACTTTGGAGGGATTGTAGCCTTTTTCACAGAACTACGCGCGTTAAAGCCAATTTTTGGGTGCATACTCACTAGCATGTTATTCCTTTTTGAGCTTTGGAAATTGCTGAGCGTTTTGTTATTTGGTATTTTACAAAGGCATTTAGCTTTGCCGGAATCGATTGATTTTTTTTGTGAATTCAGGGCAAAATGTTCATTTCTTTGACAGTTTTGAGAATGTATGCAGTTAGTCGGAACTTTACTAACGTGTTTTTTCGTCACATGAAAATCGCCACAAAATGGGATCGTGTTTTTGTTGGACACCCGAACTTGTATGAGATGTCTTGGCTTTTGCTGCCAGTAGAATTGGTGACGCCATTCGATTGTGTGAACCTAGGGTGGCTATACTTTTCCGGACTTGATAGCTTTTTGTCACACTTGTCACATATGTTATCACAAGAGCCATAAACCAAAAGTTGGTCACTTCTTCCACGTTCTTTAAAAGTATCAAACGTCATGTCACGTTCAGTCAAAATGTCCACTTGTATAAATTTGTGTCGAGATTTATTATTTTTCAAACTCATTTTTATCTGTGGTTTAAGACTATCGAGATGACCCAGGGCTCTTGGTAGTGTCTCTATACTGACAGCTGTGTGACGGAGTATGAATAGACGATTTATCTATTGTCTTGATACGTTGGAGCTACGTTAAAACTAAGACTTGAACTACTCATCAAATTGTAGTGGCCGATATTCTTAATATCCAACCATGGCGTCTGGGCAAACTGATGTGTTTCATCAAATGATTGGGATTCTTTATCTTTCAATTAAAATCGTGACGTAGTTATAATGATCAGAATTTACTCGATGTTTTAAAGAAGTATGAACGTGGACATAATAACTCGGCACGACATATTTAATGCTGTTAAACATTGACATATATTAGAGTAAATAAACTGGAATGATCTTACCGTATACATAATTATTAAAACAAACTATTTGAAAAAGTAATCGACACAAATATATTGAAAAAAATACTAAACTTAAAAATTCTCAAAATATACAGTTAAATGAGAAAACCATGGAAACCTTAAGATATACTCAAATAATAGTTACCCATGAAATTTTGAAGAAATTAATTGTTAGATGATAAGGATTATTAAATAATTAACAATAAATAACCAATCGTATTCGAACCCTAACTATTTTATTAAGAACCAAAATTATTAAAATATTAAGTCACTGAATTTATAGTAGTTGATAAGTAAAATCATATTTAAAAATGATGAAATATTAATATTGTAGACCTAGTGTATGCCTATTATCATTTGAAAAGAATTATAGTAAGATGAAAAATGTATCTTATTTTTTGTGACTTTAAACATTAGGTAGCGTTTAATATTATACATATGCATATATGAATAATATCGTGCTGGGCTAACACTATCATTATCTGCTTCGGTGGCTGCATGGTCTAAGGTGTCACTCTCATGTTAGGATGGACTGCCAATAAAAGGGAGATCAGGGTTCGAATCCCGGTCGAGTGTATTGAAAGTGGTTTTTCACTCTTCCTACAGGTAAATGCGGGCAAAATTTCTCTAAATTCAGCCTTCCGATTCCATAACTCATTAGCGTAATTAGTACATATGCGTATAACCTGAACAGGTAGTAAGACAAGCTGCTAAATATTTTTTATATATATATATATATATATATATATAGTACTGTGGTAGTATTATTATTAGCACCGCGTCTTACTACCCGTTCGGGTTATACGCACTTACGCTAATGTGTAATGGTAGGGTGATTGTGAGATGAAATGGAGGACCTACAGTTTAACGTGGAATCCGAACCACGGTGGAGGCCTGGCATTCCTCTACTGTGGTAGTAATAATATAGTAAAAGGAGAAAGTATAGAAGGAAACATATTAGGAAAAGTAATAGAGCTTATTACCAATAATAGTATAGTGAAAAGGTTGTTAGCCTAAATGGTAGTAGGCAGGTGTAAACTTATTAATACAGTAGTATGATTTAGTGCTATCAGAAATTTAAATTCTATAGTCTTTATTAAAAATTATGGATAGGATCAGTTAAAAAAAAAGGAAATGTGAATTACCTGGAGAAATATTACAAAAACACAAAACATGGAAATGAAACTCATCCCCAGTAAGCCTGGTCGAGAATCAAACTCAAGACCTTTTAAGTCAAGAGTAAAGACACGCTAACCACGTGACCTGATCCGCCTTAGCCCGCTGAACTCGGGAGGAGCAATAATTTATAAGTCTTACACAATCCTCAGAAAAAAACACACGACGCCATATGGGGGGCAAATAAGAAGGAATCACCATAAATACAAAAGTAAACCACGGGCAATACAATTACATAAAGTGACTAACTCCCTCTTCCTTGCTTCCCCCCCCCCCCTTCAACCATCCCAACCTTCCAACAAATAACTTATTTTGAGCACATCCGCACACAAGCAAGCAATTAATATTGTTAGCCATCAAATCCAAATATAATAAAGATTGTTCGGTCGAACGATTTCGTTTCTCATAACGAGACTAGGGGAGGTAATCCAATGGATCCGTTGTATGGCGTAATGTCTTTATCAAGTAACCGATAGGGAAAAAGGTGGGGGGAGGGGGGGGTGGCGGGGGAGGAAGGCTCAGGACCACGTGTTATTTAGTTACACGCTTAGTGATGACGTAAACGTCGGCTGAGCACGACAGTGGCGTAAGTACTGTATATCGCTTAAGATCATGACAAACCATCCATATTATAGGAATAATGGTTCGAATCTCGATTGAGGTGAGTTTGAGTATTATTGCGTTTGACATAATTCAATACACTAGTAGTTACAGATTTTAATGAAAGGATGGTCCCAATAATAATAATAATAATAATAATAATAATAATAATAATAATAATAATACAGTGAAAACTCTTAATAGCGGACACCCTCCGGGACTAAAAGAAGTCCGTTACTAAGAAGTGCCCATTATTTGGAAAAATAATTTTAAAATGTCTAAAAATCATACTGTTTGAACACAGTCTAACCTATATAGACCTCCATAGGCCTACTTTGGATATTCTCCTTCCACGCAAATGCGGGTTCACTTCCTCTAAATTCAACCTTCCCAATTCCTAATCCATTAGCGTAATTAGTACTTAGGCGTATAACCCGAACGGTAGTAAGACGCGGTGCTAAAATATTATTAAAATATTATACTTTGGATATTAACTAAAACAATATACATAATTACTGAATTGTTCAGTATTGTATGCAGGATGATTGTACGTAGCATACTGTAAACGACCTATATGACGAAAAGTGAAGAAAATAGATTTAATTATTTAATTATGTCTAATTCCAAACTCTTCCAACCAACCAGCAGAAACCTTAAAGTCACTTAAACCCAACTATTTAGCAATTTCCAATTGCTTCTCAAGAACTAGACAAGACTTCTGATGACGGGGAGATCGAGGTTCAACTCTCGGTCGGGTGTATTGAGTGAGGTTTTTTCCAAAATGGTTTTCACTCTCCCTCCACGCAAATTCTGTTACACTGCATCTAAGTATAACCTTCCTGATCCTAAAACTATTAGCTTAGTTAGTTAGTACATAAGCATAAGTTATATCCCGAACGGGTAGTAAGACGTGGTGCTAAAAAGAAAAGTAACACTTGAGAAACTCATTTGTGAGAATGTGGAACAAACGTTAAGCTCGTCTAGTTTGGTTTGTCGGTGACGGGGAAGTTGGAGCGTCGAATCCCAGCCTAAAGTGTAGTGAGGATGGTCTTTCAATAATTCGCAAAAATGGGTACATTTCCTCTAGATTATATATATTGTCCATAATTCCATTAAAGTAATTAAATGCGAGTAGTCCGTATAGGTAAATAATATGTAAAGAAAAAATTATACCCTAGCATTTTACTTGAAAATTAAGATGAAAAATTGACAAAAATTAGAGGAGTATATTAGCTATTGTTTTCTATTTTACAGCGCAAGATTAAATTAAATAACATATTTAACTAAAAAGGGATTTCTCTCCTGATAAATTTTATCAACTTGAGTTAAGTTTACGATGTCACAGCTAACAAATATCAATTTTGTATATGTATAATATATATATATATATATTTATTTATTTATTTATTGCCAATGGAAATCCCGTTAGACCTCTCTTTTAGAATGTGTTCCGTCCGACCGGGGACCACGACAGTATCGATATATTTCGATACGTCAGATGTTCATTTGTTAGCAAGCGAACATCAATCTTCCACGTGTGACACTGATGCAATGCCTGGATATATATTTTTTTCCCCCTTCGACCAAAACATTCATCAATGACGCAGACAAAAATAAAATCCTCACGCGTCAGATTATTCGAACATTTTCTCATCCGCAACAGAATTGAGCTGTGGAAAGGGATGGGATGTCGGGGGAGGGTGGCTTATTAGGTAAGAGTGCTGAACACTCATCCTTGAAAAGACCTGGATTTGTTTATTGTTTGTAGAGAGTATCGAAGTTTTTCTTATCATAGCTCACATTTACCCGGCCACTTGGCAAATCTTATTTAAATAGTTATTTGATAAAGTCTATTAAGGTCATAGGTCATAGGTCAACTCAGCTCCCGGCTCCTTTGTGTGCAGAGTGCTTACCTGTGAAGCCATTCCAAAATGGTCATAAATGGACCTTTCGATGCAGTTTTTATCCAAATTTAATTGATTATTTCAAAAACGTTCAGTATTATAACCTTCTATTAACTCTTGATCTTCATTAATATTTAATCAAAAATGATCCACGTGCAATAGTGTTTGTTTAAATGTACGATTTCTAGCCGACTGTATCACAGAGTTGATGGACATGTGATGCACCCTCTTAAAGTTTAAGTAAACTTTTAATTTGTTTTCGATTTTCAATAGAACCAAGGTTTTTCGAACTGTCTTTACAAAATTATTATTTTTTTTAGGAGGAATTTTTATTCAGAGGGGAGGGTCTAGATTTACTTATAAAAATTTATAAAATATTCAAACAAGATTATGCATCAAATTACTAGCACCTCCCTCCGGCTACATGGTCTAAGTCGTCACTCTCACAATAGTCTAGACTGCTGATGACGAGTATAACGGGGTTAGAAATCCGGTCGGTAATATTTAGGGTTGTTTTTTTAAAATGGTTTTTCAATATCCCTCCACGCAAGTGCTGGTAAAGCTCCTCTAAATTCAACCTCCCTCATCTTCAGCCCATAAGCTTTGTTTGTACATATGCGTATAACCCGATCGGTTTGTAAGATGTGGTGCTAGAAAAACACACACCTTCCTAGCCATTTAAATTAAGCTTTCAAAGTAAGCTCGTCAGTTAATAAACAAATGACAACCTTGGTGGTCTTGGGGTAAAGTGATAGTCTCAGGACCCGATGTTCGTGGGTTCTAACTCAGCCGATGAGTTTTTCTTGAGTGATAAAAATCCGTAGCACAACTTCCTTCGGAGGGGAAGTAAAGCCATCGGTCCCATTTCAATTGTGGCATGTAAAAAAAACTCCTCTGGAATGTTTGTGAAAATATCTTTCCCGGTAAAACTGGTAAGTCCTTTCACTCTCACTCATAGAAATATATTTGCAAATATAATCATTATTATTATTATTATTATTATTATTATTATTATAACCACGTCTTACTACCCGTTCGGTTTATACGCACTTGCGCTAATGTGTTATGGTAACGTGATTGTGAGATGAAATGGAGGACCTACAGTTTAACGTGGAATCCGAACCATGAAGGAAGCCTGGTATTCCACGCATTCACAAGTTGTGATTGATACACGTCTTGTCAGAGGTGAAGGAAGGGTTTGGCAATCAGATAAATCTGTGCCGGGAACGAGGATTGAACCCCGGACCCCCAGCACAGAAATTCGACACCTTACCCCTAGACCGCCAGGTCGCCTACCCGATATAATCAATGGGTTCATAAAGTGTACGTTAAATACCTCGAATTAAAACAAGCAAGCAAATAAATCTCAAGGTCATCTTGAAAGCAGTATCGTACGCCCCTGACTCTTAAAGTATCTAACGAAACTTTCCTGAAAACATTCATATAATATCTCCCCTTATCATTCCGATCTTCAATTGCGTTCTATCCCCCTCTCTTTCTATCCCCCCCATCTCTCGTGTGTTGCCTCATCTCAATCTTCACTTCCGCTTCCTCGCACAACACCCTCGACGAAACCTCTACCCCCCCCCCTCAAACCCCCAACTCTTCTATCGTCTTTCCCCCCACCCCCCTCTTAACCATTCCATCATAGACACACGGCTACTACTACTCTCCACTCCCCCTCCTACCCTCCTCTTATACCAGCTCCATCAAATACACAAACCCAAACTTTTATCCCCACCCTTCCTTCACCCATCCAATTCGCCCAATCTTCGTCCCTAGCACTGCACCCTCAACTCACCAGCCTATCTTAATTGAGTCTCGTTCACAAAAGCTCGACGGAGTAAATTAGTAGTATAGGTCTTTCAGAATTATTTGTGTGTGTGTGTGTGTGTGTGTGTGTGTGTATGTGTTCTCCTTGCCCCTCTTCATAGTACGCGAACTTGTTTTTGGAGATGCACTTGTTTACTAGAGGGAATAAAATATTGAGGCTGCGCAGGTGTACTTACATAGCAAAAAGAAAAGAGACCGAGTATACTGTACAATTTGCATAGGAAGAAACTTACGAATCTGACAGCTAAATCATAGTAATTACGGAAGTATCTGACCAAATTTTCACTTGGATGAAAATTATCTGACAGCTATAAAAGACTTATTCTAATACTATTGCTAGAGTTTTCCTTTAAATTAAAAATTATCTGACAGCTTAAAAGTTACTACTATCCATTTTCTAGGATGAAACTTATCTGATAGCTAAAAAGTTATTACTGTCCAGTTTTCATAGGATGAAACTTATTGAAAACTAGAAACGTTACTACCGTCCAATTTTAATTGAAAGAAAATTATCTGACAGCTTTAAAAGCCTCTACCATCCAGTTTTCTTAGGATGAAACTTATCTGACAGCTATAAAAGTTATTACCGTCCAGTTTTCATAGGATGAAAATTATCTGACAACTATAAAAGTTGCTGGAGCTACTTTTACGTATTAATGCATCAATTAAAGTTATCTGCAGCTGTCACGTTTGACAGATAGTATCAGAAAGGTTGGTTTTTGAAATCTTAGCCAGATGAGATTATTAATTGTGAGGTGATTGAGGACACTTGGTATTCTCATCACTGTGGTTTTTCTACCCTTTCTCCAAGCTAACACTGGTAATCAATTACTTTTCAGGCGCGAGAATAGTCGAGCAGAAATTAATAAAAGTCAATAACCAAGTGGGTTTATAACGTTCCTGGATGGAACTGTCCGGCAGTAGGAGAACAAATAGAGGAGGGAGCAAATACTAATACCAATATAATTTGTGCTGATACCCCCTTATTTAATTACATAATTCGATTCACAAAGATCCATTCTAAGCTCTTATACCAGCTACCTTTCATTTCCACAGAATTTAAGGTCTTAATTATCAACCAAAATATGTGGATTTTTGAACTTATCAAAATGGAAATTTTTCAATTTTTTTAAACTTTGTTCAAAAGTATATTTATTATATATGTAGAGGGACATAAAAATAGCTTTATGTTAATCCCAGCAAAAACCAAACTCGTTTAGTTAAAGGTTTTGTCAATATTAACTTAAGCACTTCATTTGAATGGAAATATCTCGGCTACCTTAAAAACCTGCCCCATTCTTGTCCTTTGGATTAGGTCGTTAATAGCCCTCAATATTACACTAAATTATTAAAATAGAATGGTTTCTAGATTTATATTAAAAGTGGTCGTGTGTTCAGGGCTATTTTGGTTAGCGGCGTCCCTAAAGGATGGTGGGTATACGGCTTCTTGTTTTTACCGGTGACCCAAGAAGGACGGTCGTAGCTCAGTGAGTGTGAGAGAGAAAGCTGCCAATTACGCGTGCGCACTACACGCCTAGATGGCGCCACATGCTCGACATTGATTGGACTTGGGGGGGGGGGGGGGGGAGATCGTGAGTGAGTGCCTTCCCTAAATACACTCCAGTTATTATAGTGATAGTTTTAGAGAGAGGGAAAAAAATAAAAATAGCCAACATTAAGATGGAGTCTTAGGAAAAACTAGCTAAGGCAAGTTTTAAAGTTTTTGTATCAAAACATTTGTTTGGTCAAAATAAATCAAATATTTCTCCAGTAGAAACATAGAGTTTAATTTTCTTCACATGGTGATATCAACAGTTGTTGAATATCTGTCCCGGTGTCCTAGAATTTAATCACAACATTTTCTCTTTATTTAAAATTTTTCCCATCTAATACCGTTATGCTCATGACAAATATTAAACAACTGTAGATAATCAACATGTGAATAAAATTAAACTATGTTTCTACTGGAGCTATATTTATTTAATTTTGGCCCCCAAAAAAACTGTTTTGCTATAAAAACTGCGAAAACACTAACCTTAAATCGCGTTCCCTACACTCCACCTTAACATATATTTTTTATTTAGAATCACTTCTTACTACCCGTTAAACGTTTAAGTAATAATTAGGCTAATGAGTTAAGAATTGGAAAGGTTGACTAAAGAGAAAGAGAAACGCATTTGCGTGAGATACAGTGGAAAACCATTTGGGAAAACCACCCTCAGTTCACCTGAGCGAGATTCGAACCTCGATCTCCTGTCATCGGCAATCTAGCTCAACATGAAACTAGTGCATAGCTGACTACGCCAACGAGGCGGGTCTTAGCCATAGTTCACCAGGGGTTGCGTGGGGTTTGAGTCATGTTTGATTTGAGCGGCTTATAGAGATTTGATAGTGAGTTTTTGGTTCACACTTGGCACATGACACATCCCCTTCATGCAGGTGGCTAGGTTTTGTAGGCCAGGTTAGATAGGTTAGATTATAAACATGCAAATGTTTATGGCAACCGCAATACAAACATTTTTAGAAGGTCGCAAACCCCACTATAACGTATAAGGTGGTTGCAAAACCCCACAATAACGTTTTGCGGTGACCTCAAACCTCACCAAAATGTTTAAGTGGTAAAAAAAAATTCCCACAATACAACGTATGTGGTGACCGCAAACTTCTCTACAATGTTTACGGTGGCCGAAAAACCCACTATAATGTGTACGGTAGTTGCCAACCTCATTTCAATGGTTTCAGGGGCTTAAAACTCCCCTACACTGTCTTCTGTTTTACACTCTGGCCCATTCCCTATATACAGGTGGCAAGATTTTTTTTGTGTTGGGTTAGGTTCATTTATTTAATCGACAATGGTTATGGCAGCCGCAAACCCCACTAGAAAGTTTTGGTAGCAGCAAGTCTCAACCCCCCCCCCCCCCCACCCACCCCCCTAAAAAAAAGCTTAGCTGCATGTGCCAAGTGGCCTCACCAAATTTGTTTGTATTTGACGGTTATAAGAGTCAATGCCAATAGATGACAGCCGAAAATACATCTTTCGCGTATAAATATATAAACGTAGGCCTATTTATATTTTAATTAATTTTTTTAACCACGTCTTAGTACCCGTTGAGGCTACGAATACTTTAATTACACTAATCAGCCCCATGTTATAATGGTCAGCATTACTGGATACCAAATTAGAGGTCCCGGGTTCAATTTTCTGCTGGTACCATGGGTATTTCCCCCAGAGTTTCCGCTGGTTCCACACCCTCATACTCATTTTCACCATTCCCTCACCTCATCGGAACATGGAAAGAGCCTCACGTAAAGGGTGTACGATTAGTGCATTCGGGCGTCCCCTGGGCAATGGTACATTATTACTGGCTAATCTTTCCACAAACATGTCTACGAGTGATGTGGCACAGACATGCATAATAAATAAATTGATTACGCTATTTGGAATATTGATAAGGAAGGTAGAATTTTAAAGGAAATGTACAGACATTTGCGTGGAGGTAAAGGAGTTTTGGAAAAAACATTCTGAGTGAACCCAAACAGTAGTTGAACCCTGATCTTCCCATCACTGGCAATCCAATCTAAAAAGATAGCGACGCTTTAGACCATGCGACCAATGATGAGGATTTAGGTTAGGTTAATTAGTGTGTAAACCGCTTAGGTGTCCAAGTGGTCTAGGCACTACCCTGACAATAGACCAGACTGCTGATGATGGGGAGATAGAGGTTCGAATCTTGGTCGGTTGTACGGAGGGTGTTTTTTCCCAAATATTTTCCACTCTCCCTCAACTTAAATGTGGGCACACTTCCCTCTAAAATATTATCTTCCTCGTCCCTAAACCATTAGCATAGTTATTACATAAGCGCATAGCCCAAACGGGTAGAAAGACGCAATGCTAGAAAAAAAATTGCTTAAATGTTGTTATTTGAAGTTAAGGTTTTCAAAATTGTATTCGAGATATTTTTATGAATCTCGAATCTCTCGAATACCATAGGATACAAGGGATTCAAATGACCAACGATTCAAGCATCCTTTCTATACTAATATAATTACGACAAATAAATTGTATTCTTTAAACCTTTCTTCCTGCCATAATCCTATTAAGTTCAATGAACCAAAGGACGTTTTAATTCACTATATTATTGGCCCTAATGACCGCATCTTTGGTCTCGTGGACAGAGCTCCTGGATACGGATCCAAAGGTCCCAGGTTTGATCCTCAATGCTTTCAGAATTTTTCTGTGAAGCAGTGGGTCTGGAACGGGTTCAAAATTAACCTCGTGAGGACAAATGAGGAGAAACTTGAATAAGAAAGTTACCCGCCTCGATGGCGTTCTTAGCTAATGCGCTAGTTTCGTGTTGAGCTAGACTACCAAGGACGGGGAGATTGAGGTTAAAAAACACTCGGGTGAACTAGGGTTGATTTTTTCATAAATGGTTTCCCATTCTCTTTCCACGCAAATGCGGGTTCACTTCCCTATATTCAACTTTACCAATTCCTAACTCATTAGTGTAATTAGTACCTAAGCGTATAGCATGAACGGGTAGTAAGGCACGGTGCTAAATAATAAAATAAGGAAGTAGCGGCCCTGGTCTAAAAAACTGAGATTAACAGCTGTAAGGTTCCTTGTGCTGACCCATGACACCCTCTATCCATATATGTTGGAGTTACCTTCACCAACAGACAATGAATGACTCCTCGGTTGGTATGGCTCGATTGCGGTTTAACCCCATGGAGTGTTTAGGCCCTAATTAATTTACATTTTCATAATATATATCACAAAATAATTTATTAGAAAGAAATAGAATAAAGACAAGGATGGGTGTTGGAAAGGGGGGGGGGGGGGGTGAAAACCAGCTTGCAGTAAAAGATGGAAATTGGTTTTCGAAATTCCCAACCAACCCATCTCGACCCCAAAATTGCCCTTGGTAGTGCAAAGTAACGTGTTGTTCACGGCTGATCGATCCCACTGAGGCGCTTCGTTGGAGGGGGAATCAGGAGAGGGGGTTTGCCACCTTCTCCTACTTCCCCTCATGGACCATCTTACTTTAAAGGGAGGGGTGTAGGGGAAAGGAGAAAAGGGGGAAGTGCCTGCACAAAAAAAAAAAAAAAAACTTCTGCCTCAAACTAATTTTCTCTTAGTTTCTTTTTCTTATTCTTGTGAGCGTTCAATCTCCCCTTCCTGCCCACCACCCTCTTCCCTTCCCCATTCCTCTATCCCCTTAACCGTTCACCCACTTTCCCCTTTCTTCCATTTTGCAGGTTGTTACAACTTACTTCGTTAAAACGGAACACCGTGAAAATATTCGGGCTACATAGGATTAATGTGGGGATGTAGGAGGAAAGCGAGTAGTGGCAGTGTTTTTGTAGTTTTTATAGCAAAACTTTTTTTTTTTGTTTTTTTGCCAAAATAAACAAAATACTGCTCGAGTAGAAACAAATAGTTTAATTTTCTTCACATGAGAATATCAACATTTCTTGAATAAGGTTATCCTTCAAGATGTCCTAGGATTTAATAACAACTTTTTCTCTTAATAAGTTTCTCATCTGATACCGCTATGTTCATGACAGATATTCAACAACCCTATGTTTCTAGTGGAAAAGTATTTTATTTATTTTGAAAAAAAAAAAAAATTCTTCGCTATAAGAACGGCAAAAATACTGTCCTTTTATCACCTACCCTACATTCCCGTCTCAAGCTCAGCAGAACACCCAGGGAGTGAAGGAAGGGGTGGGGTGTGAGAGAGTAACTTACCTTCCTCAAACCCACCATATTGCAAATTATTTTAAATAAAACTTAAAAAAATATGTCAAGAAAAATTATAATTTAGAGCACTATAGATTTGTCAAGTACATGAGCTGGATTTTAAGATAATCTTTTTTAGCACCAAGACCTACTATCCGTTTGGGCTATACGATTATGTACTAATTATTCCAATTGTTTTATGGATTAGGAAGGCTATATTTAGTGGACGAGTAACGCACCTGCGTGGAAAAACATTTGGGAAAAACCACTCTCAGTACAACTGAACGAGATTCGCGCTTCGACCTCCCCGTCATTGGCAGTCTAGTCTAATGTGAGAGTAGCGCCTTACACCAAGCGGCCACCGAAGCGGGTAATACAAAATTCACGACTTATTATTCAAAAGGTTTATTGTTACCAAACTTATAATTAACTGCCCCTAAAATTGTAACTAACATAAAAGTACCAAAATATTATCTTTGGTATAATATATGAAACCTCAAACTTTTCCCAAAATATTATATTTTGTTGCGCTATTGGTTAAACCGATTTGTATAATTATTTGTGTTGCTAAACAGAGGTTATAATTATTAGTAATGATTATTTATAATATCAAGTGCCATTTCAGGTATTAATTGGTTTACTTTCTATGTCGTCTTTATAAAATGAACGTTAAATATTCAAATAATGTTCATAGCAATGTTTTTCTCTAGTTAGGACAGAATTAGGTTTTACTTCCCCTCCAAAGGAAGTTGGTTACAGATTTTTAACGCTACAAGAAAATTCCGTTCAACTCAACTGTATTTGAACCCACAAAAACTGGGTCCCGAGACGAATACTTTACCCCAAGATCACCGAGGTTGACTTTTAACACTACGGTACTTGAAAATTATAATTTAATAAAATATCACTTCACGTTGACAGTGTAAGTTTCGCCTCCTCTCCCTCTCTTCCACCTTTCTTCATCTTCGTTACGTCTTCCTGCCACACACACACACTTGCTGCCTCTCTTCTTCAGCGCTTTGTTTCAACTTTCTTTTCTTTTTTCTCCCTTTAATCTCCTTTAATGTTCATCCCTATTCTTTATTTTTACTTTTACCTCTTTTTTATATATATAAAAGTGTTTTTGTTACATTCCCTTTCTTTAAAATGGTTCTTTTTCCTACTACCCCCACTTTTACCACCACCCATTTCCCACCTCCCTCATCACCCTCTCTGTCTTTACCAATTAAAGATAAACGGAACCCTAGAATGTATTTTTATATAGAAAAAAAGGTAATTTTACTAAATAATATTTCAGAGAAAACTATACTGTTTATGACTCATACATTTTTGTTTATCATCTAAAAAGTATATATAAACTATAATTTGTAAACACAGTATTAAATATTTATATATTGTATTTCTCGTTCCTACAATATGGTGGCTTACGGTGGGGATGTAAGAACGCGAGTTAAGGGAAGTGTTTTTAAAGTTTTTTATAGCAAAACATTTTTTTAGCCAAAATAAATCAAATACTTCTCTAGTAGAAACATAAAGTTTAATTTTCTTCACATGGTAATATCAACATCTCCCTAATATATTTCAAGGGTGTCCTGGAATTTGATGACAACTTTTTCTCTTCCTTTGAAAGGTTTCTCATAGATGCTCAAGACAGGTATCCAACAACTGTTGATTTCACCATGTGAAGAAAATTTAGCTTTACTAGAGCAGTATTTTATCCATTCTTGTAAAAAAAAAAAGTGTTGCTATAAAAAAAATCATTGCCCTTAACTCACGTTCTCTACATATCCACCTTTTAAGTTTATAATATAACCTGTTTATGATAATAATGGATGTCTGAAAGGCCATTTTCCTTGTCAAAACTCTACAATTAAGTAGGATTTTGGTAGGAAAGAAGACCGTCTAGACATTCTATCATTGACAGGGATCTCCTCATGCATAATAAGAATCACCGCCTCGGTGGCGTAGTTGGCTAACGCGCCAGTCGTGTTGAGCTCGACCGCCGAGGACGGGGAGATCGAGGTTCGAATCTCGGTCGGGTGAACTGGGGGTGGTTTTTCCTAAATGGTTTCCACTCTCCTCCACGCAAATGCGGGTTCACTTCCTCTAAATTCAACCCTCCCAATCCTAATCCATTAGAGTAATTAGTACTTAAGCGTATAACCCGAACGGGTAGTAAGACGCGGTGCTAAAAAAAAAAAAAAAAAAAAAAAAAAAATAAGAATCATTATGTTTGATAACCGAGAAGATTATTTTTAATTTTAAAGCTCAGTCTGAGCATCTAAATCAAAACCTATTAATTGTTGTGGGTTTTATTTTACACGTCTTACCAGCCACCAACTATCTGCATATTTTCACTGATAGGGATAGTCAGAGTCCATGGAAAGTAAACATTTTCTTCTTCTCTTATAATTTGATAAGCCTGTTTCCGGTAATAGAAATTACGATTAAATGAAACGAACAGATTTTTACTAACGACCAATCATTTTAACAGTTAGGAGTCCAGGATGTCGGGAAAAATAGTAGTTTTCACGAAAACCCAATTTTCCCAGATAATTTTCATTTTTTTCATTCTTTATTTAATCATCATGGAAACTGTTATTTGCTGCATGGCTGGCTGTAAACCTCTAAATAAAATAGATCTCTTTGGCTAGAAAATTAATAACTCAATCTTTATTTGTTGGTCCGAACACATCACAATTTTCTCTTTGAATGAATATTTCTCTTTGGATGCTAGTCATAGCACATATAAATTAAGAGGCATAAACTGGGGAAACATTTACTTTTTATTGGAATGTGCTATCGTTAATTCACATTTAAATCAATAATATTGAGCATAATTAGAAAATCAAAAGGTTAAGTTAAGTTCGTGAAAATATATTCTGCATTTTGTTTAGCGCATGATAAAATGATGTTTAAATATGTCTAATTATATATATTATAAGCTCAAAAAACGATCAAATGACGTTGAATAATGTTTCAAAAAATAGCCATTTTAACTATCCAAGTATGAGTTTTGGTGTTCATTTTTTTTTACAAATAATGGGTTTTGGTGTTCATTGTTTTCAAATAATGGGTTTTGATGTTCATTGTAGCAAATAGTAGCACAATACAAATACATAAATTAAGCTACGTTTTCATTTTGCCGCTTAATCTTGAGGATATGATATTTAAAAGTAATGTGTTGTGTACCCCATCTATTTTTTTCACATTTTTACAAATAAAGTAATTTCAGTTATGTTTCCATGTTGATCCTTAATTTTGAGGAATACTATTGAAAAGTACCGTAACGTTTGAGGACCACATCTGTATTTTCACATCTCTCTCTATCTATCTGACACACTCTCTCACGCTCTCACATACTCTCTCACGCTCTCACATAATCTTTCACGCTCTCACACACTCTCTCACATTCTCTCCCCTCAAACGCGCACGCGCACACACACACACACACACACTCACTCTATAAAACTCTTTCTCTAATATAATCTTTTCTCATTCTCTCTCTCACACACTTTATCCCTCTCTCTGACACAAAATCTACCCTCACATACACTCTTTATCACACAATTTCTCTCACATTATATTTATACTCTCTATCTCTTAATTTCTCCCTCAAACAATCTCTCTCTCGAACGTTCTATCTATTGAACGCTCTCTCACAAACGTTCTCTCTCTCTCAAACTCCCTCTATCTTAAAATCTCTCTCAATCTTACAATCTCACTCTATCTCACTCTATCTCAAACTCACTCTCTCTCAAACCCTCTCTCTCAAACGCACTCTCTATTGAACTCGCTATCTTAAGATGGGGTGCTAGTGAGCGTGAGTTTAGGGCAGTATTTTCGAAGTTTTTATAGCATAAACATTTATTTGGCCAAAATAAATCAAATATTTCTTCTATAAAACATAGAGTTTAGTTTTCCGCACATGCTAATCTCAACAGTTTTTTAATATCTGTCAAGGGTGTCCTAGAATTTAGTGACAACTTTTTCTCTGCATTTAAAAAGTTTGTCACCAAATGCTGCTATGCTCATGAGAGATATTCAAGAACTCTTGAGATTAGCATGTGCGGAAAGCTAAACTCTATGTTTCTATAGAAGAAATATTCTATTTATTTTTGCCAAAAAATGTTTATGCTATAAAAACTGCAAAATTAATGCACTAAACTGGCGCTCACTAGCACCTCACCTTAATTTATCTCTCTAGCTTTTTCTCTAAATCTCTCTCAATATAATTTTCTCTCTATAACTAATCTTTCCCTCTCTAACTTTCTCTTTCAAATCTCTCTCACACGCCCTCATACTTACTCTTTCTTTCCCACAGTATTGCTCCTAAAATTTTATATTCTCTCTTTTTCACACACACACCCACACACACAAACTCTCACACACTCTATCACGCATTTTACTTTACATAATCTCTCTCTCTCTCTCACACACACACTCTCCTCTTACACACACTCTCTTTCCCTTCTTCCAATATTTCCACAAACATTCCCCTTAATACAATCTTGAATGACGGTAAACACCTAGCCCTAGCACCAGGAATGTGATGTCCGAGAAAAAAAGAGGCAAAATCACACTCGAATTGGGCTAATATACTCGGCTACAACCTATGAGACAACTACAGGCTCAGGGTAAACTATAGACAGCGTTACCATTTGCGTACAGGCTACTTGAGTTTTCTGTCTTTCTTCGAACAAGACTTAACTTGCAACTTTGTATCGTCGATGGTGCCGGAATTTTTTTTTTCTTGTTCAGGTTTTCTATTTCGTGTAACAGAGGAGGTTTAAAAACAGCTTGCCGAGTGGAGAGAGAGGGGTAAGATAATATTTCCTTTATAAGAACAGCATCTTTCTCAAAGGTTGTACCCTAGTGTAACTGAGGAGAGGCCAGATAATAGATAATAAGAACTACAATTCCCTCAAAAGTTGTTACCTAGTATAGCCTAGGAGGAGAGATGCAAAATAATATTTCCTACATAATAATTACAGTTCTTTCAAAAGTTGGTCATATAATATACAATGTCTTGTGCACCATCATGGATATGAATTAAGCTCCTCAAGACCAGTGGGCGGCCTCTCTACCTACCCGGACAGTTACTGATACATGCGTACGGATAGTTCCAGTACGTGTAGGTAGACCTACTCGGATATTCTATCGTAATAAACCATATCGCCATTTTCCCGTCCGCTTCACATAGGGTATTCTAATTAACCGCGAGTGTTTGCGGATGGGATGGGAGAGGGTCAATGATACGAAACATGATATCTCACAGGCAGTGCTGCATTTCCCTAATGATATATAGCATGCCATATGCACCTGAAAGCACTATTATATCTCCTGCTATACATACATATAGCATGTACCACTAGCCTCTAGCCTTTCTATAGATCTGAGGAATACGTGACGTGGAACGAAAAGGGACTACTTTCCAATGATTCATTTTTTTAAACTATATATACCACCAGTTCGTTCTATAAGTATCTTATATATATAATTTGATAGGCCCGTTTCCGGTAAAGAAATTACAGGAAATGAAACGAACAGATTTTGACAAACGACCACTCATTTTAATGTTAGGAATCCAGGATGTTGGGGAAAAAATAGTAGCTTTCACGAAAACCCGATTTTCACAAAGAATTTTCAGTTTTCATTCTTTTTTAATCACCATGGATGTGATCTCTGTAAAGCTCCAAATAAAATATATCTCTTTGGGTAAAAATAATAACTCGCACATCTTATCATTGGTTCTGAAACCTTCATTAATTTTTTTTTGATGAATGTTTTCTCCTTTGTATCTATACATAATCAAACATAACTAAACATTGTAACGATTCATAAAATGGTATAGTTTTGTTATGTATTGTAAGCTCAAAAACAATAAAATGATCATAAAATAGTGTTTAAAAAAAATAGCCATTTTAACTATCCAAGAATGGTTTTGGTGTTCATTGTTTCCAAATAATGGGTTTTGATGTTTCATTGTAGCAAATAGTAACACAATACAAATACATAAGTTAAGCTATGTTTTCATTTTACCACTTAATTTTAAGGATATGATATTTAAAAGTAATGTTTTGTGTCTCCTCTATCTTTCACATTCTTACAAATAAGTAAAGTTCAGTTATGTTTCCATGTTGATACTTAATTTTGAGGGAATGCTATTTCAAAAGTACCGTAATGTTTGAGATACCACATCTATATTTTCACATTCTCTCTCTATCTATCAGACTCTCTCACGCTCCACACAATCTATCATATTTCTCCCTCACACACACATCAAACACACACACACTCGCTCTATAAAACTCTCTCTCTCTCTAATATAATCTTTTCTCATCCTCCCTCTCACACTTTAGCCCTCTCTCTCGCACACTCTCTTCATTCACATACACTGTTTATCACATGATTTCTCTTACATTATCTTTATTTTACTCTTCTTAAGCTCTCTCTCAAAGCTTCTATCTCTAAAGCTTCTTCCTGAGCGCTCTCTTCAAACACCCTTCTCCTCTTTCTCAACACACTCTATCTCAAACCTACTCTCTCTCACTCAAACTCCTTGTGTTTTCAAACTCACCCTTTTAATGTATATATCTAACTCTTTCTCTAACACCTCTCTCTCGATCTATTTTCTCTCTCAAACTAATCTCGCCCTCTTAAATTTCTTTTTCAAACTCTCTCTCACACGCCCTCACATTTTCTATCTTTTCCATAAAATATCTCTCCCAAAATGTTACACTCTTCTCTCTCTCTCACACACACACATCACAGCACTCATCCTTACATAAGCTCTTACTCTTTTCTCTTCTCTCCACTAATTTTACTTTCCTCTACACACATAACATTATCTCCTTTCTCACTTAACTACACTCACTCCCAAACACTCTCCACACTCGATCTTTCTTAATTGCTCATTCTCAGTCTCTTACACTCCTTTTCACACTCAACTTTCATTTTCACATTCACACACACTTACACATCACACATTCAAACACATCCATTTTAAATATATATTTTATCACTTTTCTATCATAATCTTTAAAAATATATTATTTGATAAGTCCCTTTTCCAGTATAATAGAAATTACGAGGAAATGACTTAACGATTTTGACAAAAGAACAACTCATTTTAAAAGATTATGGAATCAGGATGCCGGTAAAAATAGTGGCCTAAAACTAAAACCCAATTTTCCTAGAAATTTTCCATCTTTCTTCGGGCAGTGGTTCATCTGTCAATCATTCTTTGTTTACATTTCCATGGAAACCATGATGTGTGTAGCTGTATATTGGTAAATAAAATATTATTTTTTTGTTTTAAAATAATATTAGCTCAATCGTTAATTGAGTGGTTTGGTCCAACAAATAGATAGAGACCTAGGGGAAGTGTCATTTTAAAGTTCTCATAGGGACGTTGAAGGGGGAAAATATACGTTTTTATCCAAATTACACACCAAAAACTAAATATCTAAGTAAAATTGATAGCCTTTGACGAGTAAACCTTTAACTAAAAATTGAGTGAGGTCTCATTGTATAGATCCTTTCCCAATAAAAAGTTTATAATAAATTTTAGTGCAATAATCTGCAGCTATCGCTACAACGACCCACTAGTATATATTAATTACGTTAGTGAAAGGAAGAAGGAATGTAAAATTTAGAGGAAATATACCCGCATTTGTGAGAATGGAGGGTGGATGAAAAGGGCTGAAATTTTCATGGCCTAAAATGATCAAAAGATTACCTATATTATTATTATTATTTATTAATTTAGCACCGCGTCTTACTACCCATTCGGGTTATACGCTTAAGTACTAATTACGCTAATGGATTAGGAATTGGGAAGTTTGACTTTAGAGGAAGTGAACCCGCATTTGCGTGAAGGGAGAGTGGAAAACCATTTAGGAAAAACCACCCCCAGTTCACCCGACCGAGATTCGAACCTCGATCTCCCCGCCCTCGGCAGTCGGGCTTAACACGACTAGCGCGTTAGCCAACTACGCCACCGAGGCGGGTGATTACTTATAAAATGACATACAAATTCTAAAAAGTACTTTAAATTTTCAAAAAATTACTAAAAAATATGAGCAAGCACTCGTAATAATTGTACACAACTAAATCAAACACACACTTTACAAGTTTAAAATGCAATGAGAAGCCTTTGACAACCAAACATTTGCATTCTACTCAATATAATATAGATTTACATATATCTGTTTCAGAAGTAATATGTAATATCCCCCTTCCCCTTTCTCAACGCAACCCTCTCCAGCTTAGTTGCCGTCTCAGCAGGAATTTGTGTGCATTTTACAACCAGAGAGGAAATTAGGATACAAAGTTCACTGTCTACATTATATTCTCACACCGACAAATGTGTGTTGGTAAAATGTATGCAGTTATTAAATATTTATAGCACTAAAAAAATATGCTTACCCGAAATAAATGCCTTAAAATGACACAAAAATGCCTAAAAATGGCTAAAAAAATTACGCAGAGCATTAGCTTAAATTCCAAAATGACAAAAAAAATTATGAAATATACATTTTTACAACAAGGGGATCATGAATGTAGTACATATGAGTATTTTATGTGAAGAAAAAAAAAAAAAAATAGCATGTCACTAAAATCCAGACCCGGTTACCGGCACATTTTTTATCAGACAAAAGGGATTGTGCGCTTCCAGTTGTCGGTTAGATCCCTTTCGACTAGCAAGTTATATGATAGAGGCTCTTAGCAGCTATTCTAAAGGTATTTCAATCAAAGAGCTCAAGCTATCCCGAACAGTCAGTACGTTTTAAACCCCCCCACTACCAAACTGTCGAATGTAATCGGCACGATACGAGCTGTTTATTTGTCCGAGGTGATCGTGAATATGTTTACATTAGCGCTCATGTTGTATGATATAGCCTGACGCTTTCAAAACAGCTTTCAGATATTTGGATTATTTGTATTCAATTTACATAATGTAACAGGGAGGCGATATTATTTGTTGCAATGCTATACAATTGGAACATACCACCTACCTACCCCCTCCATTACACCATTACTGCGCCCGTATACAAACGCAGTAAATGTATTTAGTAATTTAATTATAGTTGAAATTAACGTTAGTTTATTTAGTAAAGTAAATGGAAAATAGCCAGGAGTATTTAGGGTAAAATTTGTTTTTGAACAAAAACACACATTTAAACAGTTAGTAGGTTCATTACTAAACAAAGAAAAACCAATTCATTTGGACGGTGGATTTTCTAGCGTATAGGATTTTGAGTTCTAAATCATGAAACAAAATGGTAGCTTAGACAAAAAAAAAGCCTATTAATGTTTAGAGAGAGATAAAAAAAAACTTCGCTTCAAAAATGTAGAATTAAACTCACATAGACCGTTAAAGTATTTGTTTTTGGAGACAGGAACTACGAGGGGATATTATCAAAGAGAGGGAGTCTAGGCTATCCCCTTTTTGAAACTCATTACGGTATTAACTGAACTTCAATAATGATCTTGATTAACTTTTGGTTAGTCTCTTTGTGGTCTGTTTAAAGCGTTGTCAAAGAGACGCGCCCTAGTTTCACTCAATGATCGAGCTAAATGAGTAATTCATGCTGTTCAGTCAAATGAAAAAATATATAACAGGCTACATAGGGACTTTTTATTTGTAATGTTTTTTTATTGTTAAACGTATTCCGTAAAATTTTGATTTCCCTGCAGTCAAATGTGCCTTTTAGAAAATACAAACTTTTTAATTTGTAATCAACATTGATGACATTTTACCTGGTTATTAGTGTTATTTTATTTTATAGATATTGATCATATCTATCAAAAGTTAAATCTGTAGATCACATGATTTGACGTATGACTACGTAAAAGTAGATTTAGTAGCTTCTCTAGTTGTCAGATAAAGTTATTTCTATAAAAATTAGACTGTATATAGTAATTTTTCTAGCTGTCAGATAAGGAAGGTTCGTCCGATGAAAATTGGACTGTATATTTATTATATTTTCTAGCTGTCAGATAAGGTTCTTATTATGAAAAATTGAACTGTAGTTCTAGTAAATTTTCTGTCAGATAAGGTTCTTCCTACGATAGTTATTGGACGTCTTGCCTGGCCATAAAATGGCTAAATGTATGATTGAGTTTTTTTTTATCCCATCTCGCCCCCCAATCACCCAACTACCCTTCACAACGTGAATTAATTCTAGATACGTGTGTATATCTGGCTCTGGACTGAGAGAACAAAGTTCAAACCTGATTCATACGTTTTAGGGGTCATTCATAAACCAAGCTACGCTTTTTTGTTTCTTAACTATTTTGACCCTCCTCTCCTATCATCATCATCATCATCATCATCAATACTTGCTTCGGTGGCCGCATCGACTAGACTGTTGATGACAGGGTGATCTGGGTTTGAATTTTAGTCGGGTGTACTGAGGGTGGTTTTTCCTCAATTATTTTCCACTCTCCCCACACACAAATGTGGAAACACTTCCTCTAAAGTCAACTTTCCTCATCCTTAACTCATTAGCGTAATTAGTACATATGCGTATAATTTTAACAGGTAGTATAGGCCGTGCTAAAAATAAATCATCATCATTATACATCAGTGAAACGTTCCTATCACCCTCCGAAAGTATGTGATGACCTCACCTCGCTTTTGGATATCATCCCTGGTCACTTGTCCCGGCAGCACCGTCGCGGGGTTGGGCGGTAAGCTCAGGTGGGGGGTGGGAGGTGTGCCAGGGTACCAGGCCCAGCCAGGGGCCTGCCCGTTGAACATCCTCAACTTGTCGTACACGGACTCGTTCTGCGCTGACACCTGCTGCTCCTTCTGCGCTGCCAGGTTGCGCAGCACGCGGTTAATGGAAGACACCTGCAACAATTAGACACGCCGCGAGAATCAACTGAGAGGATCCTTTCTAATACACACTTACAAATAATTCAATATAATACAATTACAACAATTGAAAAGACATAGAATTAGGAGGACATGTGCGACAATGAGACACACGCCGCAATACTTAACCAGAATACACCTGCAACGATAATAAAACAATGCAATAATTAATTAAAGGACAACTACAATAACAATAAACACTCTGTAATAATTAACCAGAAGACAACTGCAACAATAAGAAATACACTGCAGGAATTAACTATTTTACACATTCAGCAGCAAGAAATACTTAAGGAAATTTAACTAGTAGATACCTGCAACAATGATAAAAAAACAGTGCAATAACTAACTATAGGGTACCTACAATAACAATAACATACTAGAAGAATAAACCAGAAGACACCTGCAACAGTAAGAAATACACTGCAGGAATTAATTACTATAAACCTGCAACAGCAAGAAACACGTAACAAGGGTTAACAGACACTTGCAACCACAATACAAGGTGCGAGAATTATCCAAAAGATATCTGCAACTGTAATAAATACAATGCAAGAATTAATTAGAATACACCTGCAACAGCAAGAAACCCTCCGCAAAAAATTAACTAGAAGACATCTGAGGGCCCCTAAACGATTAGTCAGACTGTCAGTATTAATAAAGTAATAATTAATACTGACAGTCTGACTGATCTTGTAGGGGCAGTATTGATGGACTGATGGACGGACTGACTAAAATACTGATGTGATCCGAATTTTCTGGTCACATCAGTCTCAGTCCATCAGTCTTGCAAGTGGTGGGAGAGACTGACAGTAGTACTGACAGTAAGACTGACCGTGTACGCACGCTCATCAGTATTTCCTTCAGTCTCAGTAGCAAACATAGACTGCCCACGCCTTTTTCTTATCATCCATATTGTTGCACGTTGCATGTAGGAGCGTAGACTGATAAAAATAATGATACGAAGACTGATCGTGTACGGTCTCGTAAATACTGATGCATACTGACAGTCTGGCTGATCGTGTAGGGGTGCTATAAGGGACTGATATTGATGTGATCAGAAAATTCGGATCACAACAGTATTTTCGGAAGTCCGTCCTTCAGTCCTACCCCTAAAAGATCAGTCAGACTGTCAGTATTAATAAAGTAATATTTAATAATGACAGTCTGACTGATCGTGTAGGGGTCCTATAAGAAATACAATGCAAAAATTAATTAGAATACACCTGCAACAACAAGAAACACTCAGCAGGAATAAATTAAAACCACATATAACAGTAAGACACAATAATTAACTAGAAGACACCTGTAAAAATGACACAAAACGGGAGAATGTATTGTAACATATCTGTAACAATCGGACATACACCTCTAGAATTGTTTGTAATACACCTGCAACAAAGAAACACACGCTGGAAGAATTCATACCATAACAATAGACTTTTGTGTGAACGTCGACATGTTCTAAGAAATTTAAGACTTTATTTTTGATTATTCTTATTTTTAATTAGGTAGCGTGAATAACTTCTAAGTTAAACTAAAGGTGCCGGGTATGATTAGTAGCATGGTCAAAAAACTTATCATTTGGGAAATTAAGGATTCCCGATTCACTGTGATGAATTAGCGATGTTTGGGTGTTGTGTTTATTCTACTATTATGATAGTTTGTAAGTCGTGTGCTAATATAATCAGTCGGTTCCACGAGTGCATATGAAATACCCCAAATATAATAAAATCAGGTAGTTGAATGTTAGTCTTGTGATAAGTAAAAATAAATGGTACGGCACACCGCACAGACTTTCTCTCTCTTTCTATAAACTCCTAAGATTTCTGAACGGAATAATGTACATTGTATCATCACCACTCCACATAAGAACACGCATAAAATAATATACAATGATATAGAATCAATGAGAAAAGAGGCGCATCTTTGTCCACCTAAGAGCATTTCAAACAGTTTAATGGCTTCGACAAGGGTCAACACTTCGTATTAAAATTTCGATTTCTGGTTAAAATTTTAACATTTTATAAGGTGTTGCAGATCTTCAAGTCATCGCATTGATATTTAATTATTCATTTATACATTTTGACCAATAAAAAATGTAAATATTGACTATTGAGTCTAAAATGGAGATAGATCATTGCTATGCAAACATTTCTCCTAAGAGATTTAAGGAAAAATAACATACTTTTTTAGATACTTATATTTAATTACTCTATGGCATTGGAGAATTATTGCGTTAAGACTTAAGTAGTATATGTTTACAACTAAAGCTCACAAAATTGTATTAATATATTTGCAAATATCTCAGAAACTGCTGCTTTTATAAAAATATATGTCAAATAAATTTTTTTTATTTCTGATAGTCCTACAATTTTGCAATGATAAGTTGTTTAGTTTCTCCAATAAATGTGGAGATAAGGAAATTAACGCTTCTGTAAAGTACCCTAAAAATCATTTTCATAGGAAAATGAAAAAAGCCAGTTTATTTATAATCTTAATCAACGCCTAGATACGAATTTTAATCAAAATCGTTTGAGTAGATTTTGAGAAAACCAAATTTTTCTCTTTTCGCCCTTCAGTAAACTACCCTTAATTTTAAGTTTTTATAGACACACAGACAGACGGCATTGCAAAGACTATTTTTTAGGGTTCGGGGGGTCATGAGACGTCGACATCCATCAACATTTCAGGTTAGTTTTTTTTACGGTCGCAATACTTAAACTTTAATGTCCAAAAAGTTAAAAAAATTCATGTATAATTGCGTATAGATTGAAAGTTATTGATTTTATAAAAATATGTTTCGGATAAAATATCTGTATTATAAATATATATACATATTTGTAATGCTAAGTAATTTCATATCTCAAATAGTTTCGGAGATATTTAAAAAAATGTTAATTGACGCATCAGACCGGAGCCCTTAAAGCCATTTTGCCGAAATATTGAGGGTAGCCATTTTGTTTGTAATATTTATTAATGTTTATAAATGAAATTTAATCAAAATCGTTAGAGCCGATTTTGAGAAAATCGACTTTTTCTCTTTTTGCCCTTCGGTAAACTACCCTTAATTTTAAGTTTTAATAGACACACAGACAGACGGCATTGCAAAGACTATTTTTTAGCGTTCGGGGGGTCATGAGACGTCGAAATCCATCAACATTTCAGGTTAGTTTTTTCTACGGTCGCAATACTTAAGCTTTAATGTCCAAAAAGCTAAAAAAAAATATATAATTGCGTATAGATTAAAAATTATTGATTTTATAAAAATATGTTTTGACTAAAATATTTGTATTATAAATATATATACATATTTGTAATGCTAAGTAATTTCATATCTCAAATAGTTTCGGAGCTATTATAAAAAATGTTAATTTACGCATCAGACCGGAGCCCTTAAAGCCATTTTGCCGAAATATTGAGGGTAGCCATTTTGTTTGGAATATTTATTAATGTTTATAAATGAAATTTAATCAAAATCGTTGGAGCCGATTTTGAGAAAATCGACTTTTTCTCTTTTTGCCCTTCGGTAAACTACCCTTAATTTTAAGTTTTAATAGACACACAGACAGACGGCATTGCAAAGACTATTTTTTAGGGTTCGGGGGGTCATGAGACGTCGACATCCATCAACATTTCAGGTTAGTTTTTTTCTACGATCGCAATACTTAAGCTTTAATGTCCAAAAAGCTAAAAATATATATATAATTGCGTATAGATTAAAAATTATTGATTTTATAAAAATATGTTTCGAATAAAATATTTGTATTATAAATATATATACATATTTGTAATGCTAAGTAATTTCATATCTCAAATAGTTTCGGAGCTATTATAAAAAATGTTAATTTACGCATCAGACCGGAGCCCTTAAAGCGATTTTGCCGAAATATTGAGGGTAGCCATTTTGTTTGGAATATTTATTAATGTTTATAAATGAAATTTAATCAAAATCGTTAGAGCCGATTTTGAGAAAATCGACTTTTTCTGTTTTTTCCCTTCAGTAAACTACCCTTAATTTTAGGGGTAGATGTCCAATTCCAAAAACCCCTCGGGGCAACCCTATGAAAACCCAAGATATCAAGTTTCAGCTCAATCGGTAAAATAGTTTAGGCTCTAGTTGGAGGTACAGACAGACAGACAGACAGACAGACAGACAGACAGACAGACAGACAGACAGACAGACAGACAGACAGACAGACGGAAATTCAAAAACCACTTTTTTGGATTCAGGAAGTCATGAAACGTCAAAATTCATCAAAATCTCGAGTTCGAATTTTTTGACGATCACAATACTTTCTCTACCTGTAAGATAGAGAGAAAGTAAAAAGGGGTTTATTAATTACCCTTAATCAAATGATACACTTAGGCTAGCATTACGGTCACTGAAATATCAATTTAGTTCCTATTTGTGAAAATTTATAAAGTATATATATATATATATTAACAAAAATATAACTATTTTTCTCTTAGATTTTTCAATTTTATGATTATAAAAAAAACTTCGTGGTGTCAGCTCGCAATCGAGCCATACCGACCGACCGACCACCATCTGTTGGCGAAAATAGTGCCAACTTATTGGAGTATAGGATGTCATGGGGTCAGCACAACAAACCCTCCGTCCATTAATCTCAGTTTTCTACACTGGAGACACTACTTTTTTTCCTTTCAAGTACCTCCTCATTTGTCCTCACGAAGCTTGAGTTGACCCCTTTCCAGACCCATTGCTTCACAGAAAATTTGTAAGCGCCGTGGATCAAACCCAAGACCTCTCAATCTTTAGCCAGTAACTCTTGACAAATTGACCACAGATGTGGTCTTGTAATTTTTAAATGAAATTCTAAAAACAAAAAACTTGAATCGTGTTTGTGTACGGCTCCCGTAACAAGTTTCGTACTCGAAGAGTCTCTTTTCTCCCGGCACATCACTGGCACTGCTTAGGCAACCCGCCGTGTGGGCCTTTGTGCGCTACTGGTGGCGCACGAGAATATCGGTGGAGATCGGGGGTTCGACTCTGTCCTGTGGCGAGAATGGACTAGCTACTGGGCTCTCCAACAGAAAGGTTGTGTTTCCCTCTCGTCGGAGAAGTTGTATGTCAACACGAGTGAACCATACCAGGAGAGGGGCGTGTTGTGTACTGGACTCATGACATTTTTTAACTCTTTTATTTTCACTTCGGTTTCTTGATGAAAGATTCGTGCGTTTGTGTATCGTCTAGTGTGATTACGATATTTGGCAACTATTTTAAGTCTGTTGGAGGGAAAGCGCAGGAGTAACGATGAAGCTTGCGTCTTCTTTAATTTAACGGTTGTTTATATCCAGAACAACCGGAACTGAAATTCACGTGTCAGTTAAATAAATCTAACTTCAAACTTAATAACTAAGTTATTCACTGTTTCTACACCATCTTAAAAGTTCTAAGATTGGCAGGTGTGACGTATTCGGGGTCTGGGAATTTCCTTAATAAATATTACTGATATAAACGGGGGGTTGGGGGGGTATTTGGTGACTAACCATACCAAGTGGACGGGCCCTGAAGTAGAAGGGTGCCAGAGTTTGGTGAAGGGGGCGAGCTGCCGTGGGTAGCTCGCAGAAAAGGATAAGGTGAGGAAGCATACACATTTATTTGTTTTGTAATATTGCATAGAAAATGGTTTAAGGACCAGCTCAACGATGCCGCACCACACCGCATTTTTCCGATGGAATGCTATCCATGTTTTTAAATACAAGTGGCTACACGAGACCGCACCGCACCGGCGCGGACGAATCGTCGAGAGAGCATTGCTCCGCACTTTTGCGGTGCGGTACGGACCGTGTAGCCACCTAACACCGGAAATAAATGTTCGGAGCTTCCGAAATTTGTTTTCATGTTAACCCTTAAGCACTGTAGGGATGGGTGAAATAGTGATTTAACGATATCTGTGATCACAGTGACCTTGATTTTAAAAGAGCAATGATTTATACCAGTGATTATTCACAGTGATTGGCAGCCACTGTGTCAGCACTTGTAAAACTAGGCATTTCTTTCACAGACGTTGCACGTGTGACGCTGTAGTCATTGTTTCCAACACTACGTACAAGATAAACAATATTATATACAACTTATTGAACAACAAACATTCTTCTTAATTATTAGCTAACTTAAAACTTCATTCTTCGTAATTAAAAGCTAGCTTAATTTTATGAAAATAGGTGAAAACCTATGGAAGTAAAAATAAAAATACAAACTTATTTTGTAATAGAACTCAGTCTATAAATAATATAAAAATGGTTTTCTTTTTTTAGTTACAATAATCTTATGCTTGGTTTAATAAAGTGAATTAGCTAAAAATCCTACGCGATGTTATTGTAAATAAATTCACTTTAGGCGCGGTGCGGTGCGGCTTGTGTAGCCATAGCTTTTAAAGCAGTTGAATTTTTTTCAAATAACCGCAAACCATTAAAGTAGTATAATTATTATAAACTACTGTTCCTTTAAAAAAAAGTAGCATGTGCCTCACGTCATTACATCTCAAAATAAAAGCCTTCAAAATGTGCTCTTGTACACTTTTCTATTCTTTCTCAAGTTATTTAAAAGCTTATTGTACCGCTATCTTTTCCGAAAATATTAATTTGTAACAAGAGGTTATAGGTATTGTTAGTCCCTCCTTGAAAATAGGTATAATAAAGGTACATTATATTACATGAAAAGGAACATTTTTAGCGGTACATTGTTAAGAAAAAATACCATAAGGGAATATCTGTATTCATTTTCTCCTCATAACCAACCATATTCTGTTTCATTTTGATACTTGCTCAGGTAAGAACTATTAGACTTTTATAAACGTCATCCGTCACATCTAATCCTAGGTTAGGTTTGACGTCGGTTCTAGTCAAAAAGAATCCCTTCTTCTAGGGAAGAAGATATGGAGACCGCGCGCAATGTGGCTGGAAAGGTTTTTGTGAAGCACTTTACGAGCCATTGTCCAAAGAATAGGTGCGCTGCCTACCAGCTGCCTGGTTAGGTGAATCCATAAAATATTGGTTTACCATAAGCAAAACATTTTTTGGCGTCCATTTTGAGTAGGGGAAGAGGAAGTTGCCAAAAACCACTATAGCGAGGGGCTTGCTAGTCTCCGTGGCAGAGGGGTTAAAATAATATATGAAAATTGACTCATGGCAGATTCTCAATCAGAATAGGAGGGTCCACGGGAATGGGGGCTGGGACTATCTTAACCCCCCCCCCACCCACGCCCATATTTCTCGAGTAAATTCAAAACAAATGCATAAAACATACTTCTGATACCATCAGTTTAGTAATTTTAAGTAATAAAGATATAAATGTATAGTTAATTTAAAAGAAAGCTGAAATGTTCTAAATTGCAGTTTATTTTTCTCATACGAAAAAACTATTTCATAAAAATATAGTAGCTTGCATTAGGCCTAATAGTGATTACCTTAAATATAAACAATAACAGAATAGTAAAGCCATAGGGTAGTACTTATTGACCTTTTTGACACAGATAAGAACAAAGTGAACAAAAAAATCACAGTTGAATTGTAAGTTTAATTTTAACAGGATGCGGTATTTCAACCACAGTTTAAATTTGAACTGTGGTTGAAAAACCATATCGTGTTTAATCAAGGTCGATACAAATATAGCAAAAATAAAATTTTATTTTTACCATATTTTTATCGACCCTAATAAAGTTAACAAAGCTGGGACATCAATCAAATTAATAAACTTTCTTGTTATGGTTTGAATAAAGTATTTTATTATTTTTAAACCTACGTTAAACAGAACTGTGATAATATATTTGATTTTGTGTTCATGGTTTGTAAGTAAAATACTAGGTATTTAACCAACCCTAGTTTAAAGGTCCATTAAGCTGCCTTCCACAATATGAGTCTTGACAGGGTTGATACGTACACTTTGGACCAGTTTCATAGTCAGACTTAGTGAGCCTCAAGTGCGGTGCTATACAAAATACAAGACGTCACCTACCTGAAATTGAATGGAATGGGCCAGTTTCGCATATGAAACTGGCCCATTCAATTTGGTCTAGGTAGGTGTCGTCCTGTATTTAGTATCGACTCGCACTTTAGGCTCACTAAGTCTGACTATGAAACTGGCCCTTAGTTTAACCTGAAAGAAAGCGCAGGCTTACCTTGTATGGTTCAACTATAGAGTAGGTGGTGAACTGGTGTTCTAGGGATAAGGTGTCAGACCTCTGTGTTGGGGGTCCGGGGTTCAATCCTCGGTTCCGACACAGATTTATTTGATTGCCAAACCCTTCCTTCACATCAGACAAGACGTTTATTAATCACAATTTGTCAATGTGTGGAATGCCAGGCCTCCACCGTGGTTCGGATCCCACGTTAAACTGTAGGTCCTCCATTTCATCTCACAATCACCCTACCTCCACCTCACAATCACACATTAGCGTAAGTGCGTATAAACCGAACGGGTAGTAAGACGCGGTGCTAATAATAATAGCTTTAGAGTAACTTATATGATATAAATATAACATGAACGTAGTGATAGGGGATTATGGGGTTCAAATCCTCCAGGGTGCGCAACGCTGCCGATAAGGGAATTCTGTTTCCTGCTTCTTATGAAATCAAATTGTGCAAGCTCCACTATAGTATGGCGCAGCTTATGGAATTTCCATATCAGAAGTCTCAAGGTTTCTGGGGAAGAACTCTTTCCTTCCGGAGCGTCGCGGTGCGCCTGTGTGTGCGGGTCTAGATGAAAGGAACCATGGGAGGAATGAATGTTTTTCGTGTCATTCCGACAGCACTCGGGTGAGTTGGTTTAGTGGCGGCATGCCTCGTACAACACGTGTTCATTTTCATTGTGAGTTCTGTGCAAACATAATCACCATCGAACAGCACGTTTTCCTTTTCCTTTCAGATTTAATTAATTAAAGATAAAGTAGAAAAGTGGTGAGCAAAAGGTAACTCTTTATTAAACCATTTTTCACATGTGAAAATTATACAGCAAATATTTTCTAATTTAAAAAAACAAAAAAACAAAGAAGAAACCTTTCGGATGAACTCGGTGTGGCGTGCTACATGGGCGGACCTGCGGAGGAAGGCGCTTGGAATATTCCACACGGTGGTTTGGAGCTGCGAGCCCTAGTGGACGACGAGTTTAACTGTTCCTTCCTACGGAAATCCTATTATAGTTTTGTAGCCGTCAGTTAGTGTCCTTCTTACCGTGTTCTTACTATACATGGAATTTTAACTCTGGAAATTGTCTACGCTTGTATTTTTTTTATAAAGAATACCAGACTATGAAATCGCATCATTTAAACGGGTAAACCAATTTATTTTTAATAAAAAAGAAGATACTTTCATTCTTATAGTAATATTATGCTTGAACCCATTATATGAAATAGCATTAACATAACTTCTTCTAGAAATTTAAAACATAAAAGAAACACAATTCAATAAAGTTTTTTTAAATAAAAAAAACTTGTCTGTTTTATAAAACAAATGAATTTTCTTCTTTTACTCAAAATATCTTTAGAACTTCATTTTAATATCCTATAAAATACTTTAAGCCATATTAACAAGACAAAAAAGTTTTGTTTTTATTATTATTCCTATAAAAAAAAAGGTCTCTCGCTCTTTTTATCCATTTTTTTATCATTATCTTTCTCTTTCTTCCCTTGTAAATGGAGGCGAACAGGTTTCAGAAGTTATTTACTTAATCTTGTGGAAAAAATAAAGGATGCCAAAGAATGAGATGGGATGGCAAAAGCTGACGTTAGGAGATTAAGAGACACGCGTCGTTTTTGTTAAATCTAATTAAATTTTCCTCGGACCTCATCCATGGGCTCAATCATTGAGGAGGAATGGAGGTGAATATATATAAACCGAAATTGTATTAAAACGTGGTGAACTAAATATATATATATAGAGCACTACGTTTTAATACCCTTTCGGTCTATGCGCATATGTACTGATCACGCTAGTGTGTTAGGCATAAGGAAGGTTGAATTTAGAGGAAATGTACTCGCACTTGCATGAAGAGAGATTTGAAAAACAGTTTAGGGAAGAGCACCCTCAGTGTATACACACAGATATATATAAAATTAGCAACCCGGTCGGGTTATACTCTTACCCCAAGTATAGCCGACGCCTTAGAGCGGTTTTTTCAACCGGTGTGCCGCGAGAATATGGGGGAAGATCAAAAAGATGTAAGAACAAATTTGAGGCAAAAAAAAATCTATTTAAATACGTATTCAATTTTTTTAACTATAACTTTTTAGCACAATCTTAGTATTTGTTATTTTAATCATAAAATATTATTATTATTTATTATTATTATTTTACTACTATTATCACTACGTCTTACTAGCCGTTCGGGTTATACGCATTTACGCTAATGTATAATGAATGGTAGGGTGATTGTGAGATGAAAATGGAGGACCTACAGCTTAACGTGGGATCCGAACCACGGTGGAGGCCTGGCATTCCTCACATTCACAAGTTGTGATTAATACATATATTGTCAGAGGTGAAGGAAGGGTTTGGCAATCAGATAAATCTGTGCCGGGACCAAGGATTAAACCCCGGACCCCAGCACAGAAGTCCGACACCACCAGGGGTCATCATAAAATCATATAATCATAAAATAGCTCCTTAAGAAACGTATGGTTTTCCTTAACAAATGTATCGCCGTGTTCAGTGTATTGTGAGTTGAAAAAGGTTGAAAATTTCTTAGACCACTGAAGCGGGTGAGTGTATACTAGAAGGCGATTAAAAAACCCCACCAAGATCCTCTTAAAAAAAAGCTCAGGAAGATTAAGGTGATTTGTAAGAAAGTTAATTAGCATTAAACTGAAGAGAAAATGATTAAAACCAAATGTGGATATAAGAACATCCTCATCGTACAACCCAATCGGAGACAGAATCCGAACTCTGGCTCAGTACCACTATCCATGCGGAAAAATTTTACTACTTTTTAAATATTTCATAGGCATAAATACATTTTCAATCACGTCCGGCCTGTCCACATTTTATTACGCTAATGAAATAGGAGTACCGAAAGTAGAATATAGAAGAAATCTATCCGCAATTGTCTATGGGTGAGAAATGGAACCCATTTAAGAATATTCCACTCAGTGCACTTGGCTGAGATTCGAACTAAGACCTCTAGGTAGGTAAACCAAACTAGACGGGATTGACGTTTAGTGCGCGTGGCCAATGAGCCGTGTCAATGTTACTTTTTTTTATCACCACGTCTTACTATCTGTTAAGGTTACGCGAATATATGATAATTACTCTAATCGAGTAGGGATGAGGAAGGAAGTATTTAAGAGATAGTATACCCAAATTTATGTGAAAGGAGAGTGGGAAATCATTTTGGAAATACCACCCTCAGTAGACCCGACAGGGATTTGAACCCCGATCTCCTCGTCATCAGCAGGCCAGTCTGACACTAGAGTGGTCAATACTACTGACTACGGTTCTATATTTAATAGATTTTTTTTTAAAGATGTACCAACTATTTGAGATTATAAATTGTAATATTGCTTTAATTATTTTGTTTGATACGTTGCAATGCCAGCCCACTAGATAATATAATATAATTTTGGTATAAAGAAACCTTTAGAAAATACAAAAATATTTTACCTTATAGTGGATTATATTGTATAGGTATTGATTTTATTCATGAATATTGACAGCTGCCTGAAAATCATCAAATGACTTGACGTGAATACGCGTAATTAGCTCTTCAGTTCATTTTTCTTTGGCGGAATCTTATCTGACAAATATAATATCTATTAGATCCATCTTCACGTATTAATACGTCAATTCATGTCATCTGCAGCTGTCAATTTTGATATATATTATGAATATTATAAAATAACAATAATAATATAGTGAAATGTTATCTATTTTGATAGCAAAAAAATAAGTTAGTATTTTTCAAAAAGCCTTTCCAATGAAAATCTGACTGTGTTAACTTTAACTACCTATTATATAAAGGAAGCATCAAAAGGGATATACAACCCGCTTCGGTGGCAGGGGGGTCTAACGCACTAATCTCGTAGCAGAACAAATTGACAAAGACGGGAAGATCAGGGTTCAATCCGAGTCGGATGCACTGAGAGTATTTTTCCTAAATAGTTTTCCACTCTCCCTCTACGCAAATGCGAGATCACTTCCTCTCAATTAAACCTTCCTAATCCCTAACTCATTAGTGTAATTAGTACACATAGGCGTATAACCCGGATGGTTAGTAAGAAGCGGTGCTTAGAAAAAAAAAGAGCCGAAACCAGTTTAACATTTGGGTATCTGAGACGTTCATGAGGCTTCCCTGAGTAGGGTGGTTTACTGAAGATCAAAAAGAGAAAAGAATCAATTATTCTCTAAATCCGCTCTCACAGTTTTGATTAAATGTGGTATCTAGACATTGAAAAACATTACAAACAAAATGGCAACCATCATTTTCACATAAAGATGAGTTTGAAACAACTTTACATGATCGCAAATTTACAGATTTGACATCTCCGCAAATGTTTGAGATAATAAATAACTAAGTGATCGCTGTAATATTGTAATGTCATTAAAAAATTTAAAAATTAATTAAAATATATATTTATACAACCCATAGTTTCTGATCTATATATAAGAAACTTTTTGAAAACGGAATCTGATTGTTATGCCCTTTGGTGGACAAAGATGCTCCACTTTTATCACTGTTTCTGTAAATGTGTGTATTATTTTATTCATGCAATTTGTAGTGTTTCTGACACCTATATATATATTATTTCATTTCACAAATCTTTCGAGTTTCTAGTCTCTATATTAAGATAAAATATAACTTAAAAACCTTTATTTAATTTATTTTTCTTACCACTGACGTCCACAAATTGGAATGTTAAAATGAAGGAACCTTGCCTTGCATAGGCCTGAAATATAATATCTTAATTTAGGATTATCTTAAGGTGAAGGTACAGAGAACTCGAGAAAAGGTCAGTGTTTTTTGCAGTTTTTATCACAAAACTTTTTTGGTCAACATAAATCAAATATTGTTTCCATAAAAACATAGAGTTTAATTTTCTTCACATTGCAACCTCAACAGTTGTTGAATATCTGTCAAGGGTGTCCTGGGTTTTTATTGATTTTTTTTCTCTTCATTTTAAAAGTTTGTTAGATAATGTCAATGTCACATGCTCATAACAAATATTCAACAACTGTTAACATCACCGTGTGAAGAATATGTATAGAAGCAATATTTGATTTGATTTTGACAAAAAAAAAAGTTTTGCTATAAAAACACTTAGCTTTTCTAGCATTCACTGTATCCCCACCTTAAAGAGGGAAGATGGATCCTCTCCAGCACCAAGAGATGAACTTAATGCATTCATGTCTTAAGTGCACCACTCGATGTAGAATTAAGAGCTCCTTCACAACGATTCCTCTCCTCATATCCAGATTGTACGCGAGGCCAGAAAGGGAGGTTGTAAGGACGTGAGGGTAGGATGAGAGGAGCTATAGATTGAGAGTCTTGTTTGTTTACATGGCAGTCTGGAGATTAGAACTCAGTCTGGATTTTAAAGGATAAGAAGGGATCATCTCCATACGATATATCAGGAGAGTAGGGTTTCTATTAGAACCCAATTTTTCCACGATATTCAACGGTATTGTACAATTCGATCTAAACCTTCATCCTAAATTCTAAATCCACCCTTTCATAATATATCCGCACGTGAACTAAACGTCAAGCTAATCTACATTGAATATCATCACCGCTGAGGGAACTGCAGGTCTTTTGGAGAAAATCTTTGTATTTGCTTTCTATAGATTAAAATGGGATGGAAAGGGACGCAGTCTCTATTGCAAAACAAATCAAATAATTCTCCAGTAAAAATATATTTTAATTCTCTACAGTTGGTAACCTCAACCGTTGTTGAATATCTGTCAAGTGTGTCCTAGAATTTAATGACAACTTTTTCTCTTCATTTAAAAAGTTTCTCATCTAATGTCACTATGCTCATGAAAGATATTCAACAACTGTTGATATCACCATGTGAAGTAAATTAAACGCTCATGTTTCTACTGGAGAAATATTTTATTTCTATTGACCAAAAAAAACCAGTTTTGCTATGAAAATTGCAAAAATACTTCACTTTTATTACGTCCCCTTCCTCCCCACTTTAATTTTTGCGAGATCACCTCTCTTTCAGTTATGGCTCAAGGTTATTTTCTGGGCTAAGAAGAGGCTACTGGCAACATCGATAAACCAGAGTTGCAAAATTGGTCGTATATGCAAGGGAAGATTGACCACATGAAAACGAGAAAATTACAATGCTGATCCCCAATTATTGTAACCATGAATTTCCGTCAGAGATGATATTCAGTGTAGTCTGGTTTGTCAGTGGTCGAAGATCAATTTCCGTCGAGTATACTGAGGCTGTTTATTTTTATTAAATTGTTTTCCCCACTTACTCCATCACGCAAATGAGGGTATATTTTCTCTACATTCTACTCCCTCTTATTGATCCCATTAGTTTAATTAATGCAGACAGCCTGAATGACGTGTCACAAGATTATATATCTTTTATTAAATTGCATAAATAATTATTAACAATCCCCCTCGTTAGTCGTATGGTCTAAGACGTCACTCTAGCACTATTATTGATAGCCGATGACGGGTAGATCGGGGTTTTAATCCCAGCTGGATGTTCTTCAAGGTGTTTTATCTAGATAAAATCTTATTCTAGCAAATAGTTCTAAAGAAATTAAGCTTAGCATCCTCTTAAATACTAAAAAAAAAACTCTAGGTAGTGTTTATATATTTTAACGGAACTCAGTTCTCATAAGTTGTAAAACTTTCCAAACTATGGATATTCATTAAAATGTTTTATTTTAATGTATTATAAGCTTCAATATTTATTTAATGAATTGTAGTTGAGCTAATTATAAACAATATCCAACAGTGTGAATAAAACGGGCACCGAAATACGAATAGCAATTTTTTTAAACTTGATATAATTCTATTATAAATTCTGTATCTTTAGTTTAATCTTTTTAAATTGCTCAAATTGATATAGGGACTATAATCTATACTAACATTTTCATAACGTTGTTTTAAAGGAGTATGTACTTTTTTGTTCATTAAATTGAGTAAGTTGATTTTTTAAATCTATTGTCTTAAAACATTATTTTCACTTTAATGAAGTCCAAATTTTAAGTGTTTAAACAAGAAATTAAGATGGTTTATTTTAAACAAATAGGGAAAAACTACGGCACATTTAACAGATGAAAATTTCTATGTATACGTTTTACTTAAACGTAACATTAATTAATTGCAGTATTTTCATATGAAGATAAATATTATATACTACCTTACCATACATTTGTAAAAACTGTGTATCTCCACTGTGATATTTGCTGGGCCAATGCAAATATCACCCATTCCTAGCAGAGTAGTCTATACGTGAATATTAATATGCAAATCCTTGGCTTAAAGTAAATATAGTTAACTCGAAAAGTGTGTTAATGCCAACATTGTTTTATGAATATGAATAGTGGGTTTGTCAGAAGCACAAGAGTAAGGTGAATGTGGCTGGAATAAGATATATAAGAAATGTATGTGGAAAAACTCGTATGGACAAAGTTATTAATGAATGGGTGCTGGAAGAGTGTGGTTTTAAAGGGAATCCAATAGGTCAATGTGAAAGAAGCGTCTTACGTTGGTTTGGTTGTTGAGTGGATGAGTGTGAATCGAGAAGCGAAACTGTGTGGATCAAAAGTAAGGGGTAGACTACGTAATACTTGGCTAAATGTGGTAGACGAATGTGTGAAAGAGAAACATTGAGAATTTTAAGAATAAAAGAGTATATGTGACTCGGTGTATGGATGTTGTTGAAGCGAAGAGGGCATGCAAGGATGGAGAAGTGTGGAGAAAGTTAACTAAGATGTGAAAGAAGCAATGAGAGAAATGAAAGAAGAATAGAAAGAGAAGGGAGTATGTGAGGATAGGGAAGTGTAGTTAAAAGTATGTGAGTCTGTATTATGTACAGACTGTTGATTTAAATATTAATATTTCCTACAAAATTATTTACGCCTTACTGAAATAAAAATTTTAGATGATTAAACGAAATTAATAGCTGGCTCTATTTTGAACAAATAAATTAAAGTTACGATGCATTCAACCAAATTCATTCAATTCATATGTTTAATTTAAAATATAACATTAATTGCGGCCTTTTCAAATGAAGATATTTCAGATGATTCACCCTAAAGCTACTGTTAATACATTTCGTATCCTTATGCGCTACATCTTAATGCCAATTCGAGCTATCTACATATTTTTCCTAAATGGGAAATGAATGAGGAATGTATGGTTGTATAAAAAAAAAAGGACCATCATTTGCGTGGAGTGAGAGGAAGAAAAGTCTTAAAGAATATTATCCTAAGTACAACTGGTTGGGAGTCAAAGCCTAACCTCCCCCATTAACGTTGAATCGGACTCGGACAAGATGAGGTCAGCGCCTTATCCAACGTAATCACCAGTACGGGTGTTACAGAACACACACATATGTTTTGGTGGTCAAGCGGTCTAAGGCGTCACTCTTGCAAAAGACTAAACTGCGGATGATAGGGAGATTAGTGCTCGAATCACGTTCGTGTGTACTGTGGGTGGCTTACGCTCAAAATGGCTTTATATTGTCCCATTACGCAAACATTGGTACACTTGCTCTAAATTCAACCTTCTTAAAAATAATGATTATAGTAATAATAATATTTAGCGCCGCGTCTTACTACCCGTTCGGGTTATACGCTTAAGTACCAATTATGCTAATGGGTTGGGAATTGGAAAGGTTGGAATATAGAGGAAGTGAGCCTGAATTTGCGTGGAAGGATTGTGGAAAACCATTTAGGAAAAAACCACCCCCAATTCACCCAAGCGAGATTTGAACCTCGATCTCCCCCGTACTCGGCAGCCTAACTCAACACAAAACTAGCACGTTAGCTAACCACGCCATCTAGGTGGGTTTCAACCTGCTTCGCCGTAATGCATTAGCGTAGTTAACCCAAATGGGTGGTAAAATATTTGTAGCGTATGGCGCTACTAAACGGGAGGAACACGACATCCAGTCCTGTCGTCTGTATGTAGACTATTCGCCGTTATGGTGTGACAAAGCGTTGCCCAGTGTACACCTAAGGAGGTTGTCTAAAGTAGCCCCATGGCTTCTTTGGTACTGACTGACAGCTCACAGCTGACTTCTGACAGTCAACATTTAGGTATATACCTAAATTTTGACTGTCAGAAGTGACAGCTGCTAAACACATGTTTTTGCAGTTCATATGGTTCGGCGTAGGAATACATAATTTGGTCAGGTAACTTTTCAGAGCTGTCAGCTTTTAGCTATGAGTTATCAGTCAGCACCAAAGAAGCCATGGGGCTACTGTACAAGTACCCGCAATTAAATGAAAATTGAATACTGAGGTGCAAGCCAGTGGTAATTTTAAACCTAACATAAGCCTAATTTACCAACCCCTGGCGGCCGTTGTGATAATTTTCCCTTGAGAGAAAGATACCGAGAGTACCAGTCTGGAATCAATCCCGGGACCCCTAAGTTCGTATACAATTACACTGACCACTACACCACGGGGACGGATACGGGTTATAGAAGGATGCGGTGCTAAAAAAAACCATACATAGATTGTTAACCATTTTATTTGGAGTAGATATACGCCCTTGTAGACGCAATGATCCAACTTTTTCGAGTGTTGACACAGAAATGAAATACAAGCTAATATTTATATGACATTAGAGCTATTGTGAGTGGATGTAGAGGGCATTGTAAATTCACAAGAGAAGGGAATGTAAATAATATGCTAGTGAAAGGGGGGTAGGGGGCATTGGAGTGGATAAAGCAGGAGGGGAGACAAAATATCCTAGTAAGGGTGGTATGGCCATAGAGAATATGCTTAGGCCTACATAGGGGAGAAATACCAAACACAGTTTTGTTACACCATAGGAATAAACATACGGAGAAGTTACAATTATGTAATGGTTCTGAGAAAATATTAACACTTTTAGAGTGTTACATAAAATACATTTTGTCGGATGAAAAGTTAGTCAACACGGTCCCTAAAGGTGTGAAATAATTTCTAGGTTAGTTATTAGAAAGCATAAGAATCGTAATAAATCAAATATAAATACAGAATTATACTTGAAGCATTTGATGACGTTATAGTTAAGTAATTATTCCGAAAAAAAAATGTATTTACTTTTTTTAAAAGATTGGCTAAACTTTTACGGTTGAAAATATATAATACTCTGCTAATAAGTTAATCTTCTAAATTAATCATCTATGGTATAAAAAATTATGGGTCAATGTAAATGTCAACATATTATAATACACGCTATTTAAATTAACTCTGTAGTTATGTTTGACTTGTAATTACATAGTAATTTCACGCTAGATATTTTCAAATAGGTATTTTGATGTGTGTATGTTTTAAGTATTTTTTTTATCGGGGATGAAAGATGGAGTTTCAAAGCTTTTTTTTTTAGATTTAAAAGTATATTAATTTATTATAGCATACTTTTTAACAATAAATAATTAACTATCCATCTTTATCTAATTTAAATCTAACAAGGGCGTAGAAAGCTTATTTTTCTAAGAGTCCACTAGAAAATTTTACCATACCTTTAGCCAATAAAAGTTGTTATATATATATATATATATGAACACGCCTGTGGGTTTCTATCAAATGATAGGGGAATTAGGACAACCCTTTCTATACCCTTGCTACCTCCTATGCCAACATAATATAAATAATCATCTCTGTTAGTGGAACACATTTAAGGGAGGGGGTGGGGATGAAAACAGTCTAAAAAACATTATAATAACTTTAATACTTTTTAAAAAATTCTTTACGTCTATTCCGTGTAATCAGAGTTTTCGATAGTTCGTGATGAGCCTTGTCCCGTTCATACCATATCGATAATCTAATGTTATAGAATAACTAAACTATATCTTACACCTACAAAGTTTTAGGTCTATATATTGTCGATTTATAGTAAATACAATGTTTCAAAAATATAAAAAACCCTGAAAAGCGAACGTAATAAATGAAAGTATAGTGGAATCACGATATAAAATATGGGTATGAAGGATACAGTGAAAAAGGGGAGAAAGTAGGCCTATAATTTTAGATCAAATTGAGTTAGTGCTGCTACCATTTGTTTGACAATCATGAGACCTTTCTAATTCACTGTATATTATGGTTTAAAGAGGTCTCATATCGTATTTAAATTATTTTTTTAAAGAAAATTGTTAGGGTCCTTATAGAAACTGAGATATAAAAGTTGTCCTGGGAAATGTGTGAAATATAACTCCCCCCCCTTTTTTTTTTCCACCCCCACCTGTCATCTTTAGAAAGCTCATAGCGATTAATATTGAAAAATATATTTTTTTTATCGTCATTGGCACTATCTTTAACACGTACTGGTAGACACGAGGACCAAATGTCAAGGTCATCTAGTCTGGTTCTCACTGGTACGGGGAGGTTGTGGTTCGAATCCAGGTTGAGTGTTTTGATTAAACACCAAACTTATCTGGTTTATTAGATGATGAGGATTCGGGATTCGAGTCCCGGCCGGGTGTACTGAGGACAGTTTTTTATAACTCGTTTGCCCCTTTACTTTCACACCAATGGGGGTAGCCTACATTTAATCTATATTACACCTTCCTCATCCCTTAGCCCACTAGTAGTTAAATCAGAAAGTCAAACCGTTAACGCAACCAGAACCGACAACCTTAAGGTGAGAGTGTAGGGAACGCGAGTCAAGGTAAATATTTTTGCACTTTTTGTATCAAAACTTTTTTCTGTTCAAAATAAATAAAATATTGGTCCAGTATAAATATGTTAATTTTCTTCACATGGTGATATCAACAGTTGTTAAATTTTTGTCATGAGCATAGCGGCGTTATATGAGAAACTTTCAGGACACCCTTGACAGATTTTCAACAAATTGATGAGATCCCCATGTGAAGAAAATTAAACTTTGTGTTTCTAATGGAGAAATATTTGCTTTATTTTGGCCAAAAATTCTTTTTATATAAACATTGCAAACACATTGGTCTTTCCTCACGTCCCCTACACCCCCACCTTAATCAAAAGTTATTTTTAGAAAACAAAAACTGGAACAGGACACCTTAAATACATTTTTAAAAACTCGAACCGTAATTGGAGTTGATATATTTTTTTAGGTTTATTAAGGCTTTTATTGGTTCTTAATAGTTCTAATTTTTTTTTATATAAATGCATGTTATGCCCTTCTCTCTTTAATTTTATATTATTTTGAAACACTCTATTTTTCCTTAGATCAGGATTTTTTTTTTGTCAAGCTATGATGTATTTAAAAGAATCGGAACTTAATTAAAAACAAAAAATAAGATAAACTATTTGTTTTTCTTTAACTGGAACTAGTAAGATAAAGATCAGAGAGCCAGATCAAAACTGAAACCGATAAATATTAAATTTTGTACCCTCTGATTTAAATGCCTGTAGATCGGACTAGTAGTAGGACACGAAAAAAAAAAAGCATCATTCAGAGATGACGAGAAGGAAAACATTAATTTGCGTGTTAATATATTGAAGTATTTTTTTAACTACCTACCTTCATAAAGCAATTCCCACTGTGGTACCAATCCATTAGTTGCAACCCCTCACCCCACGGAAAAAGAAGGGTTGGGTCAAGAACACAACCAACCCGAACCAGACTTGTCACGATGAAAAGACGGATTAGCTGATTACGTCAATACAACACGCTAACCTTATCGAGTATGTATGGAAACAGATAAATGAGCCAATCCTTCGTTTCCTAGTTGTGCGGGAGTGCTACGTCAAAAGGAACCAGTTGCAACGAATATATATATATATATCTTTAGCATTGCGTTTTACTACTCGTTTGGGTTATAAGCTTCTGTACTAATTACACCAATGTTTTTTGGGGGGATTATGAAGGTTATATTTTAAGGAGGTGTACCCGCATTTGCGTGGAGGGAGAGTGGAAAACCATTTTGGAAAACTACCCTCAATACACCCGACTGAGATTCGAACCTCGATCTCTCCGTCATCGGCAGTCTAGCCTACAGCAAGAGTAGCGCGTTAGACCACGTGGACACGGATGCGGGTGCAAAGAATAACTATAGATTGGAACAATTTTATGTTGGAGGTGCTGTTAACTGATAGCGTTATAATATACTCGTATGCAGGCGTCCATATTAGGCTAGCTATGCTATCAATAATTACAGACATTATTGATTAATATATGCCCTATTTGTGTTATTAGTTTATTTCTAGAATTTCATCTGCAATGAAAAATGATAAAGGTTTATTTAATGTTATCGCTTTTATTATCTACTCGTATATCGTTTAATGAATAGAAATTAAATCTCATGTGGGACTAATTAGTTGTATACATTTTAAACAAACATTTAAAGTTTTTATAAAGTAATTGAACTAAGACAAATATCTTTGATGACTGTAAATACTATAATATATATTATTTTATTGCAAATCATATTTATATCAGTGTGATAACATCAGGAACGTAATCTCTGGTGTGATACAGATACATATTTATATCAGTGTGACACCATCAGGAATGATTGCTAGATGTGATACCATCAGATACATATTTATATCAGTGTGACACCATCAGGAATGATTGCTAGATGTGATACCATCAGATACATATTTATATCAGTGTGACACCATCAGGAATGATTGCTAAATGTGATACCATCAGATACATATTTATATCAGTGTGACACCATCAGGAATGATTGCTAGATGTTATACCATCAGATACATATTTATATCAGTGTGACACCATCAGGAATGATTGCTAAATGTGATACCATCAGGTACATATTTATATAAGTGTGACACCATCAGGAATGATTGCTAGATGTGATACCATCAGGTACATATTTATATCAGTGTGATACCATCAGGAATGATTGCTAGATGTGATACCATCAGGTACATATTTATATCAGTGTTACACCATCAGGAATGATTGCTAGATGTGATACCATCAGGTAAATATTTATATTAGTGTGACACCATCAGGAATGATTGCTAGATGTGATACCATCAGGTACATATTTATATCAGTGTGACACCATCAGGAATGATTGCTAGATGTGATACCATTAGATACATCTTTATATCAGTGAGATACAATAAGGAACGTAATTTTGTTATTATATCAAATACGCACTTTCACTTATTATTGACTAAGAACTTAACAACCAGCTAGGCGTTTCCCGATATACTAGATGAACCCAGATGACTCAGTGGTAAAGAAGAGGCGCACAAAGTTAAAGATCTTGAGTTTGAAGTCGATATCCAATTTTAAATTTTGCTCTCATTTTATTGTGTGCTGATAGTGAATATTTTGAGAAGTGTAGGCCTAGCTAATATTTAAAATATTATCTTATTATTCGTATCCAAATATTTACACAGATAAGATAAATACGTGAGAGTAAATGTACCCAAATTTGCGTGGAGGAAGAGTGGTAAATCATTTATGGTAAAAGCTCAACACTATACCTGGTTATAAATCGAATTCCGAACTCCATGCCAACAGGAAACCAGACCAGATGATACTAATACCTTAATCTATGTATTCATGGATGCGTGTTGGGTTTTTTTTAAATATAAATATGTAACAACCCCTAGTGAATAGATGTACTAAGGAGAATAAGAACATGGGAACGTCCAAAGAAGTCCAGGATGGAAGATAAACCCAATGGTCTCATTTGCTACCGAATAACGCACATTTTAATATTCCTGAATGCTATTGCGTCAGACGGGGCCAAGAGCGCCAAACGGACGAGGGTTTTTTTGGGGTTGAGTGAGGTATAGGGGTGGTATAACGAGAGAGAGAGAGGGGGTTTGGATCGAATGATGAGGGTCTCGCGCAAGGGATGTTAAGACTTCCGCTTGATTACTCCTGAAGAATATCGCGATAATCAACGAGCTAGGCGCGGATCGCGCGCGCGGTACGGCTAGTTATTCAAGGGCTGAGTTGGGGGGGATAGAGAGAGAGAGAGAGAGAGAGATATCTAGAAGGGTGGCAGAATAGGGGTGGGTGTGGGATGATGTGTTGCGTTTTACAAACGGTGGTTCGCCAGCGTTAGAGTCGGGGTTAGTGGAGTCATTTTCCCTCTCTTTCTCTCGCAATGCGCTCGCTGCAACAGATCTGCATCTGGCAGCTTTTGTGTTTGGCGACCCTAGTTTTCCCAGCGAACCGAAAACACTTCACAATAAAAATGTTTAAGGTGGGGATGGAAGGGAAGTTAAGGTCTGCATTTTTGTAGTTTTTATAACAAATAGTTGGGTTTTTTTTTGTCAAAATAGGTTAAATATTGCTCATGTAGATTGGTTAAGTTTAATTTTCTAAAAATAGTGATATTGACATTTCCGATTTCTTGGATAATCCTTTTGAATATCGTGTAACCCGCCTAGAACTTTTTCTTTTTATTTAAAATTTGTCATTGAATGCCGCCATGCCCATTACAGATATTCAAAGACTGTCGATATTACTCCGTGTAGAAAAACAAAATTAAACTCATCTACTGGAGCGATATTCTATTTATTTTTGTAAAAATAGATTGTTATAAAAAAACTACTAGAATACTTACCTTAACTCACGTCTTATTTCACCCTACCTTGGCTACGTACTGAAAGCGCGCAGGAGTAATTTGTGTACCTCCTTTGGACTATATCAGAAGCGCACAAGGTAGGTGCATTAAAAGCGCAACATTGTTTGTAGTCTCTCTGGCCCATATGGCAGCACCGCTTCGCATTAGACTAGACTGCCTAATACGGAGAGATCAAGGTTCGAATCTTGGTCAGGTTTACTGAGGGGGGGTTTATTCCAAAATGGTTTGCCACTTTCCCTCCAAGCAAATGTGTGTGCACTTCATATAAATATAAACTTTCCTAATCCCTAAAACCATCAACGTAATTATTACATAAGCGTTTAACCCGAACGGTTAGCAAGACGCGGTGTTAAATAAAATAGTCTAAGAGATGGTTAAAATAAAATAGTCTAAGAGATGGTTAAAATAAAATATTCTAAGAGATGGTTAAAATAAAATAGTCTAAGAGATGGTTAAAATAAAATATTCTAAGAGATGGTTAAAATAAAATAGTCTAAGAGATGGTTAAAATAAAATATTCTAAGAGATGGTTAAAATAAAATAGTCTAAGAGATGGTTAAAATAAAATCACCTTCTGGAGTCAAACTAATCTCCCTAAGGCTTGTGTTGGGGACTGTCTCACCCAAAGGGTACTTGAATACCATTTTGAGTAGGACTATTTTCTAACCTTTTAACATCTGGGAAAATATAGGTTTTTAAATACATTAGAACCTCGTTAATCCGAACTAATAAGGGGAGGTCAGGGTTCGATTTCCAAATGAATGTAAGTTACAGAGGGTAATTCTTCCTGAACCGTTCCACACATTATTACCTTCACTCAAATGTGGTTACACTTCCTCTAAACTATATCTTCCACATACCTTACCCACTAGCGTGATTATAACGTGCATAGGCCGGGTGGGTAGTAAGACGCGCCTAATAAACAAAAAAGTAGAATAAATCGAAGCAAATAAGTTTCTATAGGTTATGGCCCGCAACAGGCCCTGAATTGTGAATCTGGATCTTTGGACGAACTCGAGTTGGAGACCGCTGTTTAAGGCGTTACTCTTACTATAGACTGAACTGCCAATGACCGGGAGATCAAGGTTCACGTCTCGGTCAGGTGTACTGAGGATGTTTTTACCCCTAAATATTTTATCTACTCTCCCTCCACGCAAATGCGGGTACACATCCTCAAAAAATTCAATCAATCTTCCTGATCCCTAGCACAATAAGGAAATTAGTAAAAACGCGCTTAAGATGAATGGGTAGAAAGACGCGGTGTTTAATTATTTTTTAAATATGTAAGGTACTTTTCCTATATATAAAAAAATTATATTGTGTGAGCCCGCAAGCGTATAACCTGATTTTCTTACGAGGCTTTTTTTCCTACAAGGATCCTCGTGTAGAGTGGGATTTTGGTTAAGAAAAAAGGACTTTCAGTAGTATACTCGTAAGAATACCAGGCTATCGTCATCCTCTCTCAGTCTGGTGGCAATCACGTACCCTGCGAGGTTATGACAGTGATGTACAGGACGTGTCGGGGCGATCTGGCCGCCCACATAGGGCCATCATTCCATGTCGTGAAGTGGCACTTTTGTCCCTTTCTTTCTGCTCCGTCATCTCACGACCAACTGGGCTGCTATCGGGGTTAGGCAAAGGTATTGCTTCGGACATCCATGTATCTATAGCTAGCTACCTTCTCCACCTTCTGGAAGATCATGTTCTCCTAATACGTATCATATTTCACGTCTCTCCTTAAGACGAAGGGGGGGGGGGGGCAGACAGACACACCAAAATATGTTTTTTTCTTTTGGATAGATACTATACACACTTCTCCATTTAGTGTAGGCACATATGATATGTAGTTTATTTCCATGGTGCTGTTATTTTAGGAGTAGTCAACGTTCACTTTCTAAACACAGTCCTTAAAATCTAAGCCATTATTCCTATTCTTATTTGTAAAATTAGAACAAATATTTTTATAGCAGATTATATAAAAACAAATCGTTGGAAAATGACACCTCAAAACAGGAATCGACCTTGGGAATTTGCTTGGCACACCGATACTTTACCGTTGAGCTATCTAGAGCTTTCAACGAATAAGCACTTACTAATTAGTCATAATCTAAAGCAGTGATTTTAAACCTTTTCCAACTCACGGCACACTGAACAAGGCGCAAAAATTGTCAGATATTTAAGGAGCTATTTTATCTTTAAAAGAACTATTATTAAGGTTGTGTTCAAAAGTTCGATAGTTATAATTATAATAATAATGTTATTTTTTTTAAATAATGTTGATCATGGATTTAAAATATATTTATTACTACTCCTCAATTTTTTTCTCACTTCTTTTTTTATCTTCTCCAAACTCCCGCGGCACACCGGTCGAAAAACCCTGGTTTAAAGCATACTCTGTGACACATGTAATATCGTCGGATATCAAGAACATGGATTTGATTCCCGTATTTATTTTAGCACCACGTCTTACTACCTGTTCGGGTTATACGCATATGTACAGTATAAATGACGCTAATGGTTTTAGAGAATGGGATGGTTATATTGATAAGAAGTGTACCCACATTTACTTGAAAAGAGTGAAAAACTATTTTGGAATAAGCACCCTGAGTACACCTGACTCAGAGTCGAACCTTGATCTCCCAGTCGGTGGTAGTTTAGTTTACTGCGAGAGTAGCGCCTTATACCATGCAGCCATCGAATCGGGTGGTTCCCGTATGGGGTGCTACTATTCAATTATATTTTAAATGAATAATTAAGCCATCATGTGTTTTAAAAGATTTTAAATCCGTTTTTCAACTGGTCCGTTAGTTGGCTCCAATCTTGAGCGAGGAAAGCTAATGCTTGTATATCACTAATAAGTACAGTACATGAATAGTGAAGCTTAGAAGTTTTCCGAAGATTTTTAGGTTACGATATAACTGCATCAAGTATTGTGATCTTAAATTGAAAAAAAAAATTACACCTAGACGCGGGAATGGAACCTGGGGCCCTTGACTTAAACCCGTTACGCATGACACAGTTTATTGTACAAGATGTATATTTGTGTCGTGTCAACACCCAAGACTGTACAAGATATTCTTAGCACAACTTATTGGATGCAATATCTTGTTTCTAGCGTATGAAGTAGAACACGTCATAGGTAGACCATTTTTAATGTACAACTTTTGAGTTTTACACACATGAACTCCATCTGATGGGCGGTTATCTATTTTACCCATGAATGATTGTAGAATCATTAGAAATAAAATGCTCGATAACAACAAATATTTATAATAGTACAAGGTTAAGTAAATAGCAATTAATCTGTTAAAAACCATGTTAAATACGATTTTAAAATGATCCTTTATTCTTATTGATACTCTTTAGAGATAGTTAAAATACTACTTAGAGTATATACTATTTTTAAAAAATATGCATTGATTTTTAATCATAAAAAGGTAATAAAAGCCAGTGTATTGTGCAAGTATTGTATGCTATAATACGTGCCATGTGATCAATTTCTGGATATGACTTGTGTGTAATCAATGTGGCAAAGATCTTGTTCAATGTACTGTAATGTACAGTTCGTACAAAATTTGTGTACAATAAATTGTGTCGTGTTTGTTGGGAGTTCCGCGTGCCAATTCTCTACCATTGAGCTATCAGAGATTCTTTTTCATTCCTGTTGATCTTTGCTGATTAAGCGAGATACAAATAAGAGAAATCTACCCCTGGCCCCTCTCGCAATATACGATCCTTAAGTTTGAGGGTGGTTCCGTTGTGAAGGTACAAGTATATCTCTCCCATTGGGACTAGTAAGGGGGGAGGGGAATGGGGGCTGTTTGTTGTTAGAGCTACACATTGATTTTGGACTTGGGACGAAAGTAAAATCCCTACCAAAGATCTTGTTTTAAGATATATATATATATAGGTTTTTCCCCTTAGCGATGGAGACTTATTGGAAATCTTCTTCTCAATTTTTTTTTCCTTCAAGGTTGAAAAAAAAAAATCCTCTCGAAAGTGAAGTTGATGGCACAATACAGATTTTTTTTTCCCCTTCTTTCTTTTCAAAGAACTCCATCAACTGATCTTCATAATCCAATATAGGTACTGTATCCTTAGTATTCTACATAAAAGTGGGTACTGTGTAGGGCTTGTATGCCCCTATTTTTTGAGGGGTGATGTTTTCCATTCACTCTCTCATCCAATTTTGGGGCCTACACAACAATTTTCAGTTTGGTTTTTAAATTTTCTATCGATATCCTGTTGGATGTTGAAGTATGAAAAATGTTCTATCTCCAATAATAGTAACATTGGCATGGAATCGCACTTGTGTCCACGCAGTCTAAGGAGTTAGATTTTCATTGTACTTGTTAGTCGATAACAGGAGGGTAAGTTGGTGCTGTACTCAAAACCTTCGTGAATGCGCTGGGGCTAGCTTTCTGTAAGTAATTTAAATTGTTTGTTCTTCTTTTCTCTTTAGGTTAGGTTAATGCTAGTTCCCCCTACCCCCCCTCTAAGTTACCCTTTTCAGCCCTACCCATATATATGAAGTTGTAAACAAGTATTTTTATTTTTATCGCCACGTTTCAGCACCCGTTCGGTCTATAGGAAGAACTAATTACAATAATATATGAGGGATGAGGAAGGTGGAATTGAGGATAAGTATATCCACATTTTCGTGGGAGTAAGAGTGGAAAACAATTGATGTGAAAAAAAAACCTCAATACACGTGAATGGGATTTGAACCCCAATATCTCCGTCATCGGAAGTCCAGTCTATCGCGAGAGCGACGCCTTAGACCAGGGGTTGGCAACTTTTTTTGATATCGGGAGCCGTATGGGGTTAAAAAATAATTGATGAGCTGGTATGGAAATAATATCGAGAAACAAAAAAAATATTTCAATATTTTATTTATCATGGAGTAACTAGTTATTAGTCTATTTTTATGATTACGGTTGTTTGTTTGCTAAATCTTTAGCAGGCCGGATAAAACAAGTCAACGGCAAGGGGACAGATCCGCCCTGTGGACCGTAGGCTGCCAACCGCTGCCTTGTACCATTTGACCACCGAAGCGAGTAGGCTAAGCCTTGGAATACATGAAATTTCCGCTCAAATGGAATGTTGTGAAATTTGGGCTCAATCGACTCACCTAACCTAACCTTTCATTCACCTCCACCCTTTACTAATACTTAGCACCACGTTTAGCACCCGTTCGGGTTATACGCTTAAGTACTAATTACGCTAATGGATTAGGAATTGGGAGGGTTGAATTTAGAGGAAGTTAACCCGCATTTGCGTGGAGGGAGAGTGGAAAACCATCTAGGAACCCCCCCCCCCCAGTTCACCGGACCGAGATTCGAACCTCGATCTCCCCGTCCTCGGTAGTCGAGCTCAACACGACTAGCGCGTTCCACCCTTTACTAATGTTTTGTTGGGAAGGTAATGTTTCTTGGAAGTGTAAGCGGTTATTTGGCTGAACGGAACCTTCGCGACAACAAGCCTTGTATGAAACATAGAAGTAGACATATAAATTTCCTCTATGGCGTTGGTATAGTGGTTTTCTCTCATTTCCCCCCATCGATTGTTTTAGTCTTCCATCTCTAGTCGTATGTGTGAGAATTTCATTTTAATGCACCCCTGGTTATTCTATTTTGAAAAGACCCGCCTTGGTGGCGTAGTTAGCTAACGTGCTATTTTAGTGTTGAGCTAGACTGCCGACGTTGGGAAGATCGAGATTCGAATCTCACTCGGGTAGACTTTTTTTTTTCTAAACGGTGATCCACTCTTTCTCCACGCAAACGCGGTTTCACTTACTATATTTTCAACCTTCACAATTTCTAACCCATTAGCGTATTTAGTATTTGAGAGTATAACCCGAACGGGTAGTAAAAAGTGGTGCTAAGTATTATTATTATTATTATTATTTAAAAAGGCAGTTACCCTTCGTTTAAAGTGAACGGTAGAAAGCTTACCTTGCATAGTTCTGCTATGGTGCAGCTTATAAGATAGGGTCGTCGCGTAAAATGTCATGGTAAAACGGTTATCTTTCAGGATAAACTGAGTGTACATATTTAGGACTCGATTTTGAGGGAAGGAGATTGGGCAGAGATCAGAATATCCACTCACACCCAAAACATTGTTGTGTCGAGAGCGCCCTAAGTTTTCTTAAATGACCAGGCACTCACTGTACAGTAGGGTCTATATAAAGTTTTTTTAGCACCGCATCTTACTACCCGTTCGGGTTACACTCGTATTTACTAATCACTCATATGGTTTTAGGGACTGATAAGGTTATATTTAGAGGAAGTGTACCCACATTTGCTTGGAGGGAGAGTGAAAAAACATTTTAGAAAATCCTCCCTTCAGTACACCCGACCTAGATTCGAACCTCGATCTCCCCGTCACCGGAAATCTAGTCTACTGCGAAGGTAGTGCGTCAGACCCCGCGGCCACCGAAGCAGTATACATACAGTCAGTCATCCGTGGGTTAGGGGGGCGGGAGTGTGAGGGGGGAAAACTTTGTCAGCAAATACCAAATCCAAGCTAATAATGGTAATCATGTATATTTTTTTAATCTGTAAAAAAAAGTTATTATCATTAAACCTCACAGGAAGGGGATATATATTAGTTCAAGCATTGATTATAATAATTAATACAATAATTTTGGTGTTCATCAGACCCAAGATTAGTGAGTGACTCATTCAAACACCCAACGATACGCGGATGTGAGAAAAGAATTAGAATTGCTTTTATTGCTTTAGAGGAACTCATTCGACAATGTTTCTGGTGTTTACGTATTTTCGAGAAATTAAACCTGGGTTATCTCAATTATATTTGTTCCATCCAAGCAGCGAAAATTTTTTCAAGAATTCTTTTTATTTTTAATTCCCAAAAAAAGATTTTTTCCCCGGTTCACATCTCTAGTCACAAGTATTTTAAATATACTGATCAGAAAATATTGTCATTACCTAAATAACCTACAGCCCCATGAATCATGAATATTACTATAGAGCCTTTCTGCTAATATAATGTAAGGACTATTCAATTTCAGAATTAATAAGTATTTATCTTTATTTTTATCACCACGCTATATACACATATATATGATAATTACTCCATTAGAGTAGGAATGGTTAAAGTTGACTTTAAAAGAATTGTACTCACATTTGCATTGAGAAAAGTGGAAAACCACTTAGGGGAAACCACCTTCAGTAAACCCGACGAGGATTTGAAACCCAAACTCTCCATCGTCAGCAGGTAAATCTAGCATGAGAGTGACACCTTAAACCATACGGACACCAAGATTGGGTATATATATGGGCGTTGTTAACTGGGGCACTGGGGTGCTATAACGGGTACGCTGCCCCCCCAAAAAATGCTCAAATGATGCATTCTTAAAAATTTGGGGAAATGGGGATGGAACTCGAGCTAAGTACAATATTTTTGCAGTTTTTATAGCAAATTTTTTTTACCAAACAAAATAAAATATTGCTTCAGTAGAAACATAAAGAGATTAATTTCCTTTACAAGGTGATGATATCAAAAGTTGCTGAATATCTGTCACGAGCATAGCAGCGTTAGATGAGAAACTGTTTAGATGAAGAGAAAATGTCATTAAATTACAAGACCCCCTTGACAGATATTTAACATTACTGTTAATATAACAGAAAATTAAATTCTTATGTTTCTAATGGAGCAATTTTGTATTTAGCTTGGACAAAGAAGTTTTGATAAAAAAATTAAAAAAAAATACTTCCCTTAACACGCGTCCCCTTTCACTCCCAACTTGATTGTTTGTATAGGAGCTATCCCAAGAGCTACCGCTTATTTAAATTAATTACAGAAAACCAACTGTAGCTAGCATTTCAAAAAGAATATTCACTAAATCAGGATACCAAAATATTTGGGACTTTAAAAAAAATGAGTTATCAAAACATATTCTGGTCACAAACTTTAGCACCCCCACCTCCCATCTTTTCGATTTCCTAGATTTACGTTTCTTTTATCATGAAATTCAATTAAATTCAGAATAAAAAAATTTACCCTCTCTTTTTATTTGGTTATTTTTTTAAGAGTGAATTCGATAAAAAAAAAACTTTTTGCTTAGTGATTTAACGTCCAGCCAGGATGAGACATATTCTCTACCCTCTCGTTAGACTGTTTAATTTAAAAAAGTAATATGTCCACGTTTAGTAAAAAATATAAATCTTCAAATGCAATTTATTGTATATATCCCTTAGATATTTCAGAAATAAATCTATATCGTATAGGTTTTTTAATACGTTAGAGTAGAAACACGCAAGGTAATTTTAAAAGTAATGATTGTAATATGGTAACATAATTTTAATACTAAGCAAGTGAAGCTTTTTTTTAAAATATATATATATAAAGTTTTGGAGGTTAGTTTTATTTTCAATGGCAAGGCTCTGAGCACCGCTGTAAGCCTTACAGTCAACCCTCCTGTTACCCCCCTGACCCCCCTCCAATTCCAAACAGCCCCCATCCCTCTGTGAACGTTATTTCACATATGACCGGACATGAATTGTGCAACACGCTTAACTGATCCCATTGAAAATTTTGCTTCATCCATGCGTATATTCTTCAGCCATCTCCTTCTCATCCCCTCACCACTCTTTTTCCCTTCCCTTTTTTTGCACCCTTCTTGTGTCACTAAAATCACCCCCCCCTTCAGGGCCCCCTTTAAACCCCTCTATTTTTTGGACTAGCCCACAATGTGTGCAAGCTTTGCTACTTCTTTTTTTTGTTATTTAGCATCACTTTACAAATTATTCTTCGTCAAATTAGAAATGAAAGTAAATGGTCTAAAAGTTTGAAACTTGTGATTAAGATTGTCTTAAATATAAGTTTATTTTAGTGATTATTTCCAAATTAATTTAATGTAATGATTTTTCATGCATCTTTCATTTAAAAAACCTCCAAGTTGGTCCAGATTGTAAATATGTAAGTAAGGAGTGCAAGATAAAGTAGCTTGTATCAATGTGTTTTAGTAAAAAGAAAACATATGCTAAATGTTGGTTTATTAAAAATAGATGTTACAGAAGTATAGTTTAAAATATTATCTTCGTCTTTTGTTGAATAGTTTAAGGCATCACTCCCCCATTATAGAGGATTTCCGATGAGGTGGAGATCGGGTCAAATCCCGATGCTGTACACTGAATATTTTTTTTAAATTAATGATTTCCCATCTCTTTCCATATATGCATGGGTACATTTCCTCTAAATTCAACCTTCTTCATCCCTGCCATAAGTATAAATATGCGGTTAGTCTTGATGGATAGAAAGACAATGGTGTGTGTGGTGTGTGTGTGTGTGTGTGTGTGTGTGTGTGTGTGTGTGTGTGTGTGTGGTGTGTGTGTGTTGGTGTGTGTACAGTTAACCTGGATAAGCGAGAGTTTAAGGGATCGGGAATTTTTTCTTGCTTATAGAGGTTTTCTCACTATTAGAGGTTCAGGAGCGGCTTCTCTCACGTATAATCCAGGTCTAGCACCAAACTTCTCTCACTTATATCAAATATACATCTCTCCACTATTCTACAGATTCCAAACTCTAATTCTTGAAATAACTACCAAAAATATATGGTTTTAAAAATGAATTTGTTCTTGTTCTATAAATAGTTAATTAATCTGGAATATATTTTCTGTGTTTTATCACATTATTAATTAGTATATAAAATAATTAACTATGACACAATTGCTGTGTGTCTCACCAAATTAATTGGTAAATTAATTACCTGAATTACTATTAATGTGTTTTGTGACCTAAAAAATTGGTAGATTGGTGAACAGGGAAAAATGGCTGTGATTATCACCAAAATAATTGGCAAATTAATTACTTGGAATCTAATGTATGTGTTTGTCACCTAATTAGTTGGTAAATTAGTGACCTTATGTGATTTTTACCTAATTAATGGTTAAAATAATGGTCAGGAAAACAATTAATGCGTTTGTCAATTAATTACTTAGGATTAATAGCTAACAGCCAACACAACGGAAATCTTTGAAGCTGTTCTTGGAGAGATGGGATCGATTTATTAGTTTTTCCTAATTTTAAGACCACGTGACCACCGATATGAGTAGTTTGGAACCAGTTTAGAATACCGGTTCCATTTACTTAAGATGGTTTTTAACGTCATGGTTTTCTCAACCACTCTCCAGATACTAATAAAAACAAATAAGTTCACTCAAGATGTATATAGGTAATGGCCTAGAGAGAGAATGGAAAACCATTGAGTAGAGGGTATAAGGGTAAACCATCAGCCCAAAGGGTTGGGAGTGAATCTTGGCCTACACAATACACCTTAGCCCACCTACAAGGTTTGTACCCTAGACCAGCGTTTCTTAACCGGGGTACGTCGAATGGTTTTTTGGGGAGCCTTGGAAAATTAAAAATGTCATTTGCTTATTAGTGAAGTCAACTATCTTAAATTTTACGTTTTGGAAGAAAAAAAATCGATGATCGTAAGCATGTAAATACAGTAGACTCGATTTTCCAAGGTTAATGTAGGGGAAGGAAGCACGTATAATATAAATAACGGATTGTACATATAATCCCCATCTGTTTACCATCACAATTCAAAATTTGCTGTCCTTTGTTTCTACTTATTTATGTGAAAAGGAATTTTCCACCATGGTAGATATTAAAACGAAGCAGTGAAATCGACTCCGAATCGACTCCTACGTGCGAATATAATTAAGTAATACAATAGAAACAAGCATATACAAATTAGTGGAAAGTGTCCAACAGCAGAGGTCCCCTTACTACACTCAGTAAATAAAGACACTATTTTAGTAAAATAATTAATATTAATTATATTATATTATTATTATTATTATTATTATTATTATTATTAGCACCGCGTCTTACTACCCGTTCGGGTTATACGCACTTACGCTAATGTGTAATGGTAGGGTGATTGTGAGATGAAATGGAGGACCTACAGTTTAACGTGGAATCCGAACCACGGTGGAGGCCTGGCATTCCTCACATTCACAAGTTGTGATTAATACACATCTTGTCAGAGGTGAAGGAAGGGTTTGGCAATCAGATAAATCTGTGCCGGGACCGAGGCAATTTAATTATTAATATGTAATAAAAACTAGGTGGCTGCGAAAATATTTTTTTTTTTTTTTTTTTTTAGGATATTAAGGGGGCCGCGAGTAATAAAAGGTTACGAACCACTACCCTAGACTCACCCGCTTCGCAATCAACCCTAACGATTAAATTATATATTTTATTAGTATAGTGTCACCCAAACTGTGGTACGTGTACTCCCATGGGCACGAGAAGGGTTTCAGGGGGTAGCCGAAGTCTCACTATAAGATATTTTAATCATAATTTTTATTTATAATATGTAACTTCCCGCTTTGGTGGCGGCATGGTCTAAGGCACTACTCTCGCAATAGACTAGACTGCTGATAACGGCTAGGACGTGGTTCAATCACGGACGGGTGTACTGAAGGTTTTTTTTTAATGATTGCCCACTCTCTCCACACAAATGTGGGTACACTTCCTCAAAATTCAGCATTCTTCCTCCCTAACCCATATCCTAATTAGTACATGAACATATAATCTGAATGGGAAGTAAGACGCGATGCTAATATATATATATACTTTAATTTAATTTAAAAAAATTGAAGCATATTTTGAAGTAATGTCATTAACATTTACGGGCCTTTTATTCCTATTATCACTGCTTAGTTTAAACCCCCCCTAATATTTTAATAAAATTTGGTACGGATGGTTTTACTTTAAAAAATATCAGAATTTTTTCAATTTATTTTTTTATGAAGCCCTACGTTATTTATACCATGTCCCCGAAAGTGGTACGTGACTTAGGAAAGTAAAGGAAACAGTTTTAGAATATAGCTCAAATACACAACTTTACCCCCTCCCTTCCATTCCTAATAAAGTCACATGTTCCCCTTTACCTCTGAGACGGTTCTTGATGGACCAAAGCCGCACCCCCCAATCAACCAGGTTAATCCGTGGACCTCCTGGGACGCAGTAACTAACATCACTTGCGCAACCACCTCTCCCACGGGATCTGTACCCTCCACCTCCTCCCAAATGGGAGCTTGCGGGTTGCCTGCTGGCCCACCATGCGGTAGGCGGAGGCAGCCCCTCCCCCCCTTCCCCCATTATACTAAGTGTTACGGCCCTCCTCTTCCCCATTCAACCTTAACATACGAGACATCACCGCCAATATCCTGCCCGCCTCTTTATTCAATAAAGGATGTTGTAGAGGGAGGAGGGTCTGATTGCAGCTATAAATTCGACTGACTTCGTAACCAGTGGCGTGACGTGGGGTAGTTCCAAGTTGAGCAGAGCTTTTCAAAACTGTACCCGAGATATCTCTTCCACTGTGTCCCTATTTGACCAATCACACACAGGCTCTGCTGCACATACCTCACATGAGAATGTATTTGCATTGATACCTGACCAGTGAGTGTTTTACTGACTCATTGCAAGAAATCGTCATGTCGTGGAGTGTCTCCAAGGTAAGCAAAGCTTGTTAAAACTTCACCTATGATTTGTTCTCACCCTCTCTATTCCCATTTGGCCAATCATTCTTTGTTTCTGCTCTACATCACTTGAGAATGTATTTGCGTCTATATCTGACCAATGAGTACTCTATTAAGGGGTTATAACCAATCTGAGTTACCGGTGTCGTGTAGTGTAGTGTTTCCAAGGTAAGCAAAGCTTGTTAAAACTGTACCTGTAACATGTTCTCATCAATCTTCCACATTTGACCCATTACACATAGGCTTTGTTCTACTACATGGCTCCTATGGGAATGTATTTTTGTTGATACCTGACCAATGAGCGTTTTACTGAGTTATGAGAACATATAACAGGTACAGTTTAAATGAACTCTACCTAACACGGCCACAAACCACGGCATGCCACTGTTCGTAGCTTATCGAGATCATTAAGACTGTTTTATTGGTGCTTGATAGATTAGCCCAATTGTTCGCGTGGCGTTTTTTTTATAGTCCCAACTCCCGAGCTTGGTACCCACTTTTGCCGATATTTAGCGACGGTTAAACTAAGGTTTCCCTTTTCACAACGATGAATTGATAAACGAGAGACAGATTGGTGCACTAGTTTTAAAATTAATCTAGTGTGTGATGAGTTTGCTGATATTATCGGTTTGGTATGAAATTATCATTAGATGTGTTGAACACAAGTAGTAGCAGCAGCCTAATTCAAGAGTGTTGTAACAAGGAGGGTTATTATAAAGAAGCACGCCAGCATTCGCCTGAAGTAAAGATAGGGCTCCATGAGCTAGTTCTATCCAGTCCATTTCACTACACCCTATCCCTATCTTTAACTAGTTATATCCAGTCCACCTCATTACACCCTATCCCTATCTTGAACTAGTTCTATCTAGTCCCCCTCATTACACCCTATCCCTATCTTGAGCTAGTTCTATCCAGTCCACCCCAATAAACCCTAGCCCTATCTTGAGCTAGTTATATCCAGTCCACCTCAATACACCCTATCCCTATCTTGAGCTAATTCTATCAGACTATCACATTACATCCTTTCCCTATATTTAGCTAGTTCTATCCAGCCCACCTGATTCACCCTATCCCTATATTGAGCTAGTTCTATCCAGCCTACCTCATTACATCATGACACTATCTTGAGCTAGTTCTATCCAGCCCACCTTATTATACCCGTACCTATCTTGAGCTAGTTAAATCCAGTCTACCTCATTACACCATGACACTATCTTTATATCTTTATATAGTTCTATCCAGTCCACCTCATTAGACCTATACCCTAGATCTTTCAGGCCCATTAATGTTATCCTCCCATGTGCGTCCAGGCCTTTCCAATGGTCTCTTCCCATTGGGTTTGCCAGTCAATTCCCTAGACACGGTTCTAGGTTCTCCCATTCGCACTGAATGTCCTGCCCACCATAATCTGCTAGACTTGATTATCCTAACAATGCCTTGTGATGATTACAGGGTATATAACTCACCATTATGTAACCTCCTCTTCTCCCAAGTATCCAAATACTTTTTTGACCCAGTATCTTTCTAAACACCATATGTTCAAACTTTTTTTTATGTAGAAGAACATGTTTCACAACCATAAAGAACAACTGGTAAAGTTATTGTTTTGTTTATTCTTAGTTTTAAATTTCTTGACAGCAGGCGAGATATAAACAATTTACTGACCGAGCAATAGCTTGTTTCTCCTGACTGTATTATTTTCCTAATTTCTATTCTATAATAAATATTTCTTGTTAAATTTATTCCTAAATATTTAAACTCATTAACCATGGGAATGGAAAATGATAAACATTCATTCTTAAAATTAAAAAAAAAAGGAATTATTTTATTTCTAACTTCTGGTCACAGTATTACATTCTCCCCACACGCTCCCATCACCCTTCTACCCTCTTGTGATCAATGTAGCCTAGTGATAGGAGGTATATTGTTTGTATTTAGGGGTATGTTTGCTGTTTCTACTCTACTCCCCAATCAAGTGCTGGTTACATGCAGCGCTTGCTAAATGATTGCTGTTATTTGCAATCTCTCCTGAGTAATTTGCAAACGTAATGTGTCACCGATAATTGAGTTCAACTGGCAATTTTTAAAAAAAAGACAATATTTTTACCATGTAATTGAATTTTAGTCGTTTATATTTTTGTTTACTTTTCTTTCATTTTTTTTACACCCAATAAACAAGATTTGTTTAATTTATGTAGCTATCACAAAACAATATTAAAAATTAACAACATATAAATGCTTAGATATATAATGCGTGTATATGTATTTATTAAAATATAGTTTATCCCATTATTTAATAACAAAATAATATGAAAGGATATATTATATTTCTATATATTTTTCAATGTTTTCGTAACTTATAGGAGAAATATAATAAATGTGTTATTTAAAATTAGACTCTTTCATGACAAACAAGATTGTCCGAACGGAAAAGTACTCGACATTTTTTGAAACACGTGAATTCCACCCCTGGACGGGGATTATAAAAAGCTAATAAATAATCATTAGCATTAAAACATGTTTTCAGGTATTCTTTCATCGGTAAAGAATTCGATAGTGGTTAATATCTCAACTTAGAATCATACAGGCATAGATAAATAATATAATAATGATGACGAGTATTCAACTCGAGGGTTGGTCCTGATATGCTCCCCAGCCATCCGTAGCTTGGCATACACTCAGCCCTTCAGCTGGTTTGTGCTGTCCGCACCTTTTATGGGAAAGCACACTTACTAGGGAAGTTCAGACAGAAACTGCTATGGCTTATCGTTGGAATCCGCAGTGAAATTCTACTAGTGAGTGTGAAAGAGCATACCAATTTTGCCGGAAAGTTATTTTATCATACCTTCCAGGGTTATTTTACATCCCACAATCCCACGAGACCAACAACTTCATTTACCCTTCGAAGGATGTTGTGCTACAGAATATTTTGTTAATAAAAATCAGTCCAAACCACTGAGGATGACACATAATAATGATGATATCTTAAGGTAAGTGTGTAGAGGACCCCAGAAAAGTTGTTGTCGTTTTCCAATTTTTATAGCAAAATTTTTTCGTCAATATGAATCCAATATTGCTCTAATAGAAACATAGTTTAGTTTTCTTCACATAGTGATATTAACAGTTGTTAAATATATCATCAGCATAGCAACATTTTATGAGAAACTTTTTTAAATTAGGATAGAAAGTTTTCATTAAATCCCAGGACACCCTTGACAAACATTTAAGGCTGGGTGCTAGTTAACGCGAATTTAGTGCGCTAATTTTGCAGTTTTTATAGCCTAAACATTTTTTGAACAAAATAAATCAAATTTTTCTTCTATAGAAACATATAGTTTAGTTTTCTGCAAGTGCTAATCTCAACAGTTTTTGAATATCTGGCATGAGCATGGTGGCATTTGGTGACAAACTTTTTAAATTAAGGGGAAAAGATGTCATTAAATTCTAAGACCCCCTTGACAGATATTCAAGGACTGTTGAGATTAGCATGTGCAGAAAACTAAACTATATGTTTCTATAGAAGAAATTTTGATTTATTTTGGCCAAAAATGTTTATGCTGTAAAAACAAAACTTCAAAAACTCACGCTCACTAGCACCCCATCTTAAGAGGTGTTGATATCACCATACGAATATAATTAATATCTATTTGTCTACTGGATAAGTATAGTAATCGTTCACTACTTCAAGAACGGGTGTTATTGTCTTGTTTTAATTTGTTTTTTAAGTCACGTGCTCATCTAACACTTTGCGTAACCACTAAATATTGAAAATAAAATATCTAAGCCCCTTAGAGTCTACTAATTATTTTATAAAAGCTATGTATATCTTACTTAAACACAAATTCATTGAAACAACATTATGACTAAAGGAAGGGGAAAAAAACACCCTTTGAAGATAAAAATTTCATTTTGTTAAGGCCGTTTCTCTTCCCCTCTTCCTCCCTTTTCCAGTCGAAGGTAATCGTAAAGTTTTACCACACATTGTCCTGAGGGGGGGGGGGGGAGGATAATATTACGTATAGCAACAAGGTTTGAAGAGGAAGTAGGATGAGTAAAAAGAGAGAGAGAAAAGAGAGCAGTAATGGTAGGAGTGAATGTGACTACCCTTCCGCCCTTCATACTGGTCCATTATCAAGCTCCCTCCCCTCATTTCCCCACCATCCGATCCTCACCCCTGCCCCCCCCACCTCATCAAGCTCTTAGTTTCATTCCCCCTTTCAATGAGACCTGTATCGGTATCTTCCTTCATTTCAACCGACCAACAAACTTTCATCAGCTAACATGGGGTTGTCCCCTTTGCACAGTTGTTTGTTGTCTCCTCTTACCCCTAAATGGTTTCTTCGTTGTTTTTTTTAGAAATATATTACTATACAGCGCTGTAGCTACTCGGAAAAATGTTAATTAAATTTAAAATATGGCATACTTATAATGTTTGTGAATTTTTAAATTATTTATTCATAGCTTGAAATAAAATGGTTTGATTTTCTTGAAAAATAAGTTTTACTTTATTTATAGATAGACCCACTTTAGTGGCCGCGTGGTCCAACGCGCTACTCTTGCAATAGACTAGACTGCTAATGATGGGGAGATCAAGGTTCAAATCTAGGTCTAGTTAAGTAAGTTTTTTTTCAAAATGGTTTTTTACTCTTTTATCACACAAATGCGTGTACACTTCTTCTATATATAACCTTCCTAGTCCCTAAACCCATTAGTGTAATCAGTACAAAATTTTATGACCCATACGGGTAGTAAGACGTGGTGATAAAACAAACTTATATACTGGGGGATCATATGACTTAGATGTATGCAGATTTGTGTATACAGAATGCTTGGAAACTCATAACCCAAACTGCACATATAGATTGTTTGAACCAAAAGTAATACAAAATTCCAATGCACTTACATCTAGAAAACTATGCAATACCATTAAATTGTGTCCAAAGTTTTGGCGTACAGTCCCAGTATAGCAAAGCTGTTCAAGCATGCTTGTATAACAGGTTGCATTGGAGTTAGGCGCACGGCACTACACACCTCGACATCTTGGAGCACGGCAGCAGAACACGCCACAATTAATAGTAAACAACACACCAGTCCATCTAGAAATGGGAATACATTCTGAGGGTAATCATTTACGGTAATATATAACAGAAAGTGCTTGCCATTATTACATGTGCGGTGCCACGCGCCTAACTCATATGCAACATGTTTTACACACATGCTTGACAGCTTTGCTCTCCCAGAACTATACGCCGAAACTTTAAACACAATTTAATGGTATTAGCATAGGTTTCCGGATGTAAGTGTATGAGGATTGTGTATTACTTTTGGTTCAATAAAGTTATATGTGCAGTTTGAGCTATTAGATTCTGAACACCCCTTAAATGTTTTAATACCACACAATTTAATAGTTCATCTCACCACAAATATTAAAACACCCAATTTAGGCAAGTAATGCATCTTAAACCAGACATCATTGATGCATATTTCTCTTTTGAAAAAACAAAATAGTGAACTTGATACCAGTTAGGTTAAGTCTATTAAAATATTTTGGCTGCACAGATAAAAGGCCGTTCATATATTTTTAATTTTTTGCGCCCCATCTTACTATACGTTCATATGTACTAATTATTCTAATGAGTAATGGTTGAGGAAGGTTGAATTTAGAGTAGGTGTACCAGCATTTACGTGCAGAGAGAAAGAGAGAGTGGGAAGCTCTATAAGAAAAACCTATTTTAGTACACCCAACTGGGATTGAACCACAATCTCCCCATCATCGCCAGTCTAGTCTATTGCGAGATTGGCACCTTAGATCATGCGGCCACTTAAGTGGGTCCATTCATTTGAAAATTGGACAGTAACTGTTTATGTCGCTGATTGTCAGGGATAGCCTACCTTTAAAGTGAACCAAACAAAAAAAATTGTTATATTTAAATTAGTTTTCTATCCATTTGATAAAAAAGTAGGCTCAATACAGTGCTATTTTTTAAAGTCAAAATCTCCCTAGATACCCATTTTAAACAAAATGTTCAAGCCATTTTAGAAAAATTTGAAAGGAAAAAAAAACACTCACTAAATATAGCCATATAACAACTAAATATCAAGTTTGAACAAAGTCGGATCTAGACCCAGGGGCAGACAGCCAGATCTGTAAAATCCATTTTTTGGGAGTGGGGGAAGCGGGGTTCAGGGCATATAAAACATAAATATTCATCATAATCTCAAGGTCAAACATGTTAAAGTTTACAATACTTTCTATTTTCTATTATAAAGTAAATAAAAAAATACTGTCTACAGATATTTTATGACAATAAACAGTATTTTTTAACTAAAAATTACTGGTCTATTTTATTATAGATAAAATATTTTACGCCACTGACCCAAAAATTTGTATTTATTTGTTCCCTCTCGTTTTAATTAATGTTAAATCAATATTAATTTCATACAATGGAGGGCAATGCGGTATAAAGCATTGCGCTCGAAAAATATAAGATTGCTGTCAAATCAGACGAGATGAGACTGACGACTTTGACTGCGTATCTTCTTGTATGTGTGTGTGTGTGTGTGTTTGTGTGCGCGCACTATAAATGAATAAACACATTGTAGAAATATATATACAGAATATTTCATAGCTCAAACTGCACATGTAGTTTGAACTAAAAGTATTACAAAATACCTATACACTTACATTCGGAACACTATGCTAATACAATTAAATTGTGTTTAAAGTTTCGGTAACAGCACCGGGAGAGCAAAGCTGTGCAAGCATGCGTGTATAACAAGTTGCATAGGAGTAAAGTACGTGGCACTGCATATGTAATAATGGCAAGCACTTTTTGTGATGTAGGGCAGTTAATGATGATCATAAGAACATGTTTCCATTTCTATATGGACTGGTGTGTTGTTTACTATTAATTGTTGTGTGTTCTGCTGCGATGCTCCAAGATGTACAGTGCCGCTCGCCTAGCTCCTATGCAACTTGTTGTACTCGCATCTTTGCTCAGCTTTGCTCTCCCTGTGCTGTAGGCCAAAACTTTGTACACAATTTAATGGTATCAGCATAGTTTGCCGGATGTAAGTATATTGTTATTATGTATTACTTTTGGTTCAAACAAACTTTATCGTGCAGTTTGGGCGTTGAGTTTCTGAACAACCTATATATATATAATATATATTTTAATTTTTGTTGTTTGGAGAGACCTCAAAATCGACGTCCACTCTCATCCTCCCTTCAACCTAAGCTAGCATCTCTAGTTGTGACGCGCTACGCCGCCTCCGGCGCGTTACGCGACCACCCCCGCCCCCCACGCAACGTGATCACAACCCTCGCGTTCTCACACCACCCAACATCTCTCCCCTTCTACCATCCCCCTACATCCTGCCAGATATATATATCGAACCATCAATCTTAGCCAGTGTACAACGGCATAACTCCATTATAGAGTGTTTCTAACCGGAGCTGGTAAATTGATTTATGTTATATGGGGGAATTCGAGAGCTTAGAACTGCGGTGGGGGATCAAACATACGCGGGGCATTTGAAATTAGAGCATTACTTCATATTCTTAGATACTTTTTTTAATCACTACGTCTTACTACCTGCTCAGGTGATACGCATATATGATAATTAATCTAATGGGTAGAGATGAGGAAGGGAGCATTTTAGAGGTAATCTACCTGCATTTGTGTTGAAGGAGAGTGGGAAACCATTTAGAGAAAAAACATTATCAGTAGACCAGATCGGAATTCAAACCCAGATATTCCCGTAATCAGCAGGCCAGTACACACACATTCTATTGGCAAAACTTTATTAAAACTGTCCAATTTCACTTAACTTGTTAAATAGCTAGCAAATCTAATTTTACCAATTGGTGTCTTCTGTTGATTGATTTTATTTATTATAAATATTGGCCAATTTTCATAAGAAGGGCCTGATATGACACTAGAATAGTTACTAGATATACTATCACGTATTCATACGTCAAGTCATGTGATCTACAGCTATCACTTTTGGTAAACTATTTCAATACGTATAGAATAACGTTATTAATATAAAAATATTGTCAATGTTGACCGCAAATAAATATGCTTATGTTTGCTAAGAGGGTATTTCTTTGGTAAATTGGATTGTAGTACACTTCAGTTCAATTGATATTAGCATCTAAATTACCCATATTGACACGGTAATGATGAGGGAAGATGAATTTAAAAAATGCTTCAGCATTCTATTGAAAAAGATATTGTAAACCAAATTGTGGTGAAAATCACAACGGTACTCGCAATCCTCGATCATATCCCGATCTCCTGGGCAATAATTAAGTAGGATGCCATACACACTAAAACACATAAAACTATAGTCGGAACGCCATATTGAGGGCATTTAGAAAATGTAAGTAATACGTTTAGCGGGAGCAACAATGACAAAAACGTCACAATACTTATTTTACAGCTGACAAAATTAAAGTCATCGGTCTAGGATGACCTTCAAACTCTAGAGAAAAAGTTGTCGAATGAGTACACGAGTATATTTTTGTACACTATTTTTACATCTATCAGATAAGTTTCTTTAATTGTCTATGATGATCCGTGTTTACGTCAGAACCAATCAATAAAGAACTTTATGGCCTGGGATCAACATTTTAGCTACTTACGAATCACACTAATCTGCCTATTTTATTTGTTGAAACCACTTAAAGAGATAGGCAAAGGTGGGTTAATCGGTCTCTCTAAGGCGTTAGACTTGCGTCCCACTTGGCAATTGACAAAATCTTTGTGGAAGGAAAGGGTGGGGGGTGAAAATTGAATCTCTCCAGCATGATGCACTGCGGGATTGTTTTACCAATTTTTTACACTTGTTTTCCAACCTCACATCCACACTAGTACGGGTCCATTCTCTAAAAAAAATTCTGCCTTCCTACCTGTTACATAGTGAAATTAAGGTGGGAGTGTAGGTAACGTGAATTAAGGTCAGTATTTTTTAGTTTTTATAATAAAACTTGTTTTAGGTCAAAGTAAATAAAATATTTGTTCCAGTAGAAACATAGAGTTTAATTTTCTTCATATAGTGATATCAAAAATTGTTTAATATCTGTCAAGGGTGTACTGGAATATAATTACAACTGTTTCTCTTAGTTTAAAAAGTTTCTCGTCCAATGCTGCTAGGCACATGCAGATATTCAATAACTTTTGATATCACCATGTGAACAAAATTAAACTCTATGTTTCTACTGGAGATATTATTTTTATTTTGGCAAAAAAAAATTTTACATATAAAGACTGCAAAAGCACTGCTTTTAACTCAAGACCCTTACACTCCCACCTTAATGTGTGCATGTAGCCTAAATGGATATTAAGAGGCAGATGAAAATAAAAACCAATTAGCATTTGAAGTACAAGGTCTTCAAATTCTTGATCAAATAAAACTGAGCATAAACAACTAATCGCCTTTTAAAAAAAATTATACATAAGGGCTCTTAATGGCTAGTCATAGAGGGAGTGGTGATGACATTATTTTTTTAAAGTGCAGGTATATTACCGTAAAGAAGAAAATGAAAAATAGTGTTAGTATGTGAAGACAGAAAATGTTCCCCCGGCTAAGACTCTAACCTCAACTTTTCCCATCAACATCAATCCGGTCAAATTCCATACTGACGTCATATAATGTGTGAACACTAAGGCAAATATATAAATTTAATTTAATAAAGAACCATTATGTGTGGGTGAGTACACCCAATAGCCTATTTATCATTATAAAACATGTTTTACCATTTGCCTTAGTAAATACACTATAGTACGATTCCAGTAGCAAGGTCCTTTATGGAAATAGAAAACGTGTTTTTTGCAGTGAGCAATGATAGCAAATTTACTTTAGTATTGGTGTTAATTTATAGATATCCATCAAAAATGACAGCTGAATAAAACATAATTTTGAAGTATAAATTTATTAAAGTAGATTTAATAACTTTAGTAACTGTCATATACTACTTTCTACCAGAATCCTACTTATTAACTACTAGTTGAAACCAGCTTTGGTGACCTCATGTTCAAACGCGCTATTCTTGCGGTAGATTAGACTGCCATGATGGGGAAGGTCGTGGTTCGAATCTCGGTTGTGTGTATTGAGGGTAGATTTTACAAAATGGTTTTACACTCTCCCTCTACGAAAATACTTGTACACTTCTATTAAATATAACCTTCCCAATCCTCAAAACCATTAGTGTAATTAGTACATAAGTGTATAATCTAAACGGGTAGTAAGCGTGGTGCGGTGCCCGAAAAAATGGTTTTAGTATAATTATTTCACGTGGAGAGTAATTTTATATTTTAAAATTCCGGCTTCAAGGTGTATAATGTTCGTGCACAAAGCTGCTAATTTTCTTTTTAGCTCAAGACCACTGCGTGTGGTAGATATCACGCATTGTCATGAAGACAAACCACCTATTTATTTTATTAATAGGCTATAGAAGTAGATTGAAAAGCTAGCAAAACATCGCTAAAAGATATAGACCTACTAATACTACTATTACTTCTACACTATACTCTACACTACTAATTATTATTTGAAAATGTAATAGATTCTTTATTAATAAATCATAACATTATTATGTTAGATTTTTTTTATGTTTAAAAAAACGAGATTTTTTCCTAAAAAAACTGTAAATCACATATGTGCGATTGAAATTCCCCTTCTCTCCACGATAATTTTTTACCATTTTACAGGCGGACGCGCGAGAATGTTCGTGAATGAGGCTTGACCCCTTTTTTCCCGTAAGGCGTGTTAAATCCCTTCATTTCGTTTTAACCCCCTCTCGCCGCCGCATCCACGACCTAACCAATCCCCAGCTCCGACCGCTCAACTCCACCCTTCTAACTCCCCTGTGATGCGAATTGCATAGCTCGCCATGGAAAGGGGGAGAGAGCGCAAGAATTCAGGACTTGCCCTGCCGCCGCGCCACACACCAGCATATTACCAACTACCGCCAAAACACAATTCCCATACTGCTTCCTTCTCCCCTTTCTCTTCTTTTTTATACTCTATAGACCACACACGCAAGCAAAATAAACGGATATCCGTTCCGTTTCCGGTTACCACTTCAAATAGAGCCTAGTATTGACGCCACATATTAATATATATATATATATATATATATATTATATATATATATATATATTACATTTTTCTTTAACATACACGTAATTTAACTTTTTGATTGACACAGACAAATCTTAATCCAATCAATTTTATGTACAACCTAGTACACTAAAAAACAAATAATAATGTTCAATCAACTGTATTTTTTATTTTTAAATACAAATCCCGCGTCTTAATACCTGTTCTGGTTATAAGCATATATTATAATCTCTCTACTGAGGTAGGGGTGAGGAAGGAAGCATTTTAGAGGTAATATACCCGCATTTGCGTGGAAGGAAAGTGGGAAACCGTTTAAGAAAAAACTCTCAGTAGACCCAATCGTATTTGATCTCCCCTTCATCAGAAGGCTAGCTTAACATAAAGTTAACGCCTTGGACTGTTCAGCCACTGAACTGGGTGCTTACAATATTCCATGATATTTTTATATTTTGTAAGGAAGAGGGAATTTTGAACCGTGGCTTATTACCCGTTTGGGCTATTCACATATGTACACTAATGGTCTAGGGATGGATACGATTTACTTTAGAGAAAATGTACCCTGCATTGGCTCGAAGGGGATGGGAAACCAATAAGGCAAACTCCTCCTAACTATACCCAACCAGGTTTTGGTGCCCCAATTTGGTTGCCTCCCGATTCCGAACAGTCCTGATTGCGAACATGAGATTTATGATGCATGGAGAGGAGTCCAGATTGCGGAAACGTCATGTTGCTATGCCATCCTGCCACAAATTTGATTATAGAGGTGGCTCAATGCAGCCTAGTAGTAAGTTCTTTCAACCTCGTCAGTTTTGATTTAACTAAATTACATACACGAAATATTTCTAGAGTTAGGTTTTAGGCTATGTCAGGTTAGTTTAGGTTAGGTTAGGTACAGATTTGGTTAGGATGATGGAGGACAGCCCCGGTAGCTGTGGGGCTGTCAGTAACCCCTTCCACACGTGTCACCACCCTCAAGTAGGTAATTCCACGAGTTGCTCTTTTACTTGTTCGCAATCTGGAACATTATTTTAGGTGGCCATAACATTTTGGTTGTTTAGCAATTTGGACGAACTCTGCCCTGTTTTCAATCAGGATACAACCCCTGATTTCCCCTTACTCTCGTGATAGACTGGACTGTTTGACTAACGCCTTAGACCAGGGATTGGCAAACTACGGACACGTGGGCAAGATCCACCCCACTCAATATTATTGTGCGGTCAATGAAATAAGGGTGGTTTTAAATTAAATTTTGCCCTTTAGGTATAATTATTTTTTTCAATTTATAATCTCTTGACCCGCAAATTATAAAACTATTTATTATTCAGCTCAGAAAAAAAAAAGTTTGCCGAACTCTGTCTTAAGCCGGGTCCGTTCTTGTATCAAATCCTCGTATCATATCCCCTATTCGTATCTTCAATGCGTCAGTTTGGGACGAGAGCAGATATGATAGTGATACGCGTATCACATCACTACGTCTCGCTTGTAGTTGGTATTTCGCCGTCATATAAGAGGAAGCTACGGGGTGAGGAGGTTACGTCATGTCTGGATGTGCTTCGAATTGGAGTCGCTTTTTACCAGTTCAGTTATCTTATTTCACCGCTACAACACACTAATTATATATAAAATGAGTCTAATCAATGAGCGCGATGGAAAGAGGATTGAACCTGCTAAAATATTGTCTAAACCGTGCCCGTGTGTATCGCTATATCCCTGTTGAACACGACGAGGATAAGTTACGAGAATATGATACAAGTGTGGACCAGGCTTTAAAGGCCAAGCCTCTAGGATGGTTTGCTCTTCCAATTCAGAAGATCTGGAGCTTTTCTCCATGTAAATGCTACACTGGATATCATCTCTGAGGAAACTCCATGTCTAATATTGAGAAAAAGCGTTGTCTTTTTTTTTTTTTTTTTTTCGTGTGGTTAATCTCCCCCTCAAATATAAGACAAGTTTCACAACGCTGGTTAGTCGAGTTTGCCAGTAGATCCTTCTTACCCCAGCACACCACCTCCAGAACTCAGAGCGAGGATATTTGCCAACAGTTAATTGAGAGAGAGAGAGAGCGCGCGCGAAGATAAAGCTTTTCTCCATGAAACCTGCAGTTACCTCAGCGATGATATCAAGTGTAGTGGGTGAACTTAAAATTCCCTCTTCTCATACTAGGTACTTAAATCAGTTAAAGTCTGTTCATTGTAGGAATTGTTTTCTGAAAGGCCTTTTTCCCTACCAGAAAGCTATTATATAGTAGGATTATAATAGGAAAAAAGACCTTTCAGAGAATAATTCCCACCGTGAATGGAGTCTAAGTGTAGATTGAGAATAGGTTAATACAGGGGCTCCCAGACTTTTTGAGACCCCCCCGCCCTTCATATGTCGGATTTTCCATGCGACGCCCCTGTACCCAATATTTTCAAGGAGCATTAGAATTCGGAACTAATATGAAGGGAGCGTTTTCACAAGAAAAAATTATTTGTTTACTTGTATGATTTATTCCCATCCTTAAAATATGTACGGGTACGCTATTTAACATTTGCATGCTGCAGTTCACTATAGTAATATTTAGCACCGCGTATTACTACCCGTTCGGGTTATACGCTTAAGTACTAATTACGCTAATGGATTAGGAATTGAGAGGGTTGAATTTAGATGAAGTGAACCCGCATTTGCGTGGAGGGATAGTGGAAAACCATTTAGGATAAAACCACCCCCAGTTCACCCGACCGAGATTCGAACCTCGATCTCCCTGTCCTCGGCGGTTGAGCTCAACATGACTAGTGCGTTAGCCAACTACGCCACCGAGGCGGGTCATTTCATTATACATTAAAAGTTTGTGTTTCCTTATAGCCACGACGCCCCAGACCAAGACCGGTGGTGCCCCAGGGCGTCGCGATGCACTGTTTGGGAATTCCTGGTTTAAGAGTACAGTAAGACGTATAGCAAAAAAATATGATTATAAATGTTGACAAAATGTTGACACTCTTTAAATGTTATTTAACAATTAATATACCATTAATATACTTTAGTATTTTCTAATGAGAATATGAAACAGTTAAACTCTCATACATTTAAAACCAATATTGATGGAGTGGAGAGGAAGGGGGAGGGAGTATTTAAACAGTGGACACTTGGACCAAAATCGTTAGTGACGTCTAGTCTGGTTTGCTTCCTGGTGATGGGAAGGTCGGAATTCGAATCCTGGTCCTGTGTTATGTTTTATTTACTTTGTGATTTCTTACTTTTACTCTAGGCAAATATGGGTACATTTCTGTATATGTCACCTCATTTGCAGCTATATTAATAGGGAAGGCGAGTGGATTGAACGTTCAGATAATAAGGCAGGTTGTATATTATACCATTTTTAATTTGAGGTATCAACGTGCACTCTCTAAACTGACTGATTATTTAAGAAATTACTTTTAAAACTAGATTAACTTTAGAACAGACACAGCGCCCAGCACACATCCCCCTCTCCCCCCTGCAACCCCCCACCCCATCCAACTACAAGTCATCGCTGTGACAGGGGTAACCTCAATTCCACAAATAAAAAATCTTTCAGTGAAGCCAGAAATTGAAACAGGGACCCTTAGCTTAATAGTCAGCCGCGCTTACGACTGAGCTAAGGTTTTGGATTTTATATAAAAATTATTAAAATGATGATACTGCTTAGAGTATTTGTACCATGATATATAGCAGGGGTCAGCATCTTTTTTTTTTAACTTGCAGGCCGTATGGGTTCCAAAAAAAATCGGGTGGTCTGGTTTGGACAAAAATACAGAGCAAAAAGTTTCAATTTATTTCTCAATTAAATAATAGTATATTTTTATGAACACAATTGTTTGTTTGCTATGTTTGTAACGAGCCAGATAAAATCAGTCGGCAAGCCGGATCTGTCCCGTAGGCCTTAGGGTGCCGACCGCTGATAATAAGATAGTCTACGTGTGAATATGAAATAGTATGCATATCTATATTGCTATTAAATGTTTAAGCATCAGAAAAAAAATTCTAATATAATATAATTAAGTTCATTCCACGTCATAAAAAAAGGCGTAAACTTGATTCAAAATTATTAGTTAAATAAAATAGTTAATACAATAAGCAAAAATAAATTTAAATTTGACATTTACTTTGAAAACGTTTTATAAACTTATTTATTAAAAGCATCCTTCTCGTTTTATGAATCTAAGTATCCTACTGACCTAATAAAACATGCCACAAAATTATTTTTATTTTGTAGAATTCTAAAAAAAAAACTAAATTCAAAGTCCAGAAGCATAATTCTTGGGAAATTGACTCGTGTTTGAAGAAAATTCCCAAGTGAAGTGTCTTAGTGTAACGCCGTAGTAATTAAAACAAACAGTCCTCGGTTCAACGCTCATCGCCAAACCATTCCGTGCTAAGTGTTCTCAAGTTCAAGCGGAAAGGCAAATAACGCGTTGCTATGGCAACTCGGAGACCTTCCCCGCCACCCCCTGCTCACACCTCAGCCCGTAGTGGTTAGGACTCCTTTCAAACTCATTTACATAAATCGTAACAGAGAAAACGTAAACGTTAACTCTTTTTACTTTTAAAAAAAGAAACAAAAAAAGAGGTTTATTAGGGTAAACAAAACACATGCCCACACAAAAAAATAAAATAATTGTTTCCATTGCCACAGTGTTTCTACCATCTTCCTTTTTTTTCCCACCCCATTTTTTCTTATTCTTCCTCAACCACAAAAGTACGACTACTAAAGGGTGCAAAGGACGCATGCGCACTCTGGTTTTCCAATTTTCAAACCCTCCCCGATTCAACCCGGAAAAACCCTCCTTATTTTTATATTCCCCTCCAGCTAACCGACATCATTCGATATTTCCAACACGATATGCGTGGGCGGGTAGGAGGTGGATGGGGTAATAAGGGGGGAAGGGGTGCCTAGGAACGACCGGCGAAATAGAACGGCAGACAACCCCACAAAGAACGATAAGGGGGAAACAGGGGATTAGATGGAGATGGGTTGGAGAAGGGAAGAGAGAGACGGTAAAATAAAATAAAGAGGGATAGAGGGAAAAGATTCAAGTGGATGTTACTCGTGGTTCATCTGAAAATGGCGACCATTTTCCTCACGGGTGGAAGCAACACTCAAGTTTGTGCAATGTAGTTTTTTTGAAAAAAAAAAAAAAGTTTGTTATGTTTCTTATATATTTATATTCTTAAGGTGGGAGTGTAAAGAACACGAGTTAAGAACTAATTTTGCGGTATTAGATAAAACATTTTTTGGTCAAAATAAATCAAATATTTCTCCAGTAAAGTGGGGGGGGGGGGGGCGGGGTAAGGGTGATGACAGTATAGAATTGAAGAGGAAGCAAACATGTAGTTGCATGTATGGAGAGTGGGAAACAATTTTAGTAAAAGAAAATACTTCGAGTACATCCATCTGGGATTCAAAACCTTGAGTATCATGTCACCAGTGATTCATTATACCACTAAGTGTGATGTCTAATACCACTGATACGAGTTTTCATGTTTTATTTCAGGTATAGAAATTGCACTTTCTTATCATGGAGTTTTAGTAATATCACGAAATAAATACCCACTTCAGTGGTCTAACGGTCTAGGGCATCATTCTCGTGTTAGATTGGCCGGCTTATGACTGAGAGATCAGGGTTCGAATCACGGTTAGCTCTACCGAGGGTGTTTTTTTTTAATGGTTTCCCACTATCCTTCCATGCACATGCGGGTATATTACCGCTAAAAAAATGCTTCCTTCTTCATCCCTACCCCATTAGAGACATTATCAAAAATACATAAAACCTGACCAGATGTTAAGACGCAGTGCTAAAAAAAGAAACACAATATATACAATAGGGCATAGGCAATCCTTTACTTAACCTAAAACACTAGTTTTTAACACCTCAACATCCTAAGAAATCAAACGCATGATAGATAACCAAAGCCAATAATCACCTGGATAATATGACGAACTCTCGTGCAAATATTTAAACATATGATTAAATGCTTGGAATCGAAACAAGGTTCCCCGGATATGTGGCTGGCCTCTTTGACGACTCGGCTACGGAATAGGCCCAGCCTATATTTAAGATAGGGCCTGATGACTATAATGATAGTATAATGGTTTACAATCTTGGTTAATTTTCTTTGATAAACATTCATATTAAATTTATTGGCACGAACATAAAACAAAAAATTGTTTTTAGTTTATTCATTTTTGTTCGAATTTAGAATAATCCGTTTGGGTTATGTAATAAACCGCTTGTATTCACAGCATTACGAGATTAAACAAACACGCTCTATCTAGCAATCAGCATTTCATTTCAGCAATAAGAGAGCAAACAAACACGCTCTATGTAATAAACAGCTTGTATTCACAACACTACGAGAGTTTTCAAACATGCTCCACCTAATAAACAGCATTTTGTCCAACAATAACCAGCTGATATACCCTCTTTTGTCCCGTTCTCAAGAGATCTCTATACACAAGTCCTCACCAGGTGCAGAGTAACCAAGCATTCGGAACACACAATAAATCATAGATTATACCTTCAACCAGTGGAAATTAGTACCATCCCATTACTTCTCTTCAATTTGACTAAATAGGGGGCTACCGAAAAATGGCTTTCAAAACGTATTCCTTGTACAGGATTTCGGTAAGCGGACACCATAGCATCTCGTTAGTATTGGCTTAGAAAATATCCCCGATTAAAGTTTGTTCCCATTTGCATACCAAAAATAGTGAGCCAATTCGATTATATACGGACAGGAGTGTGCCAACCTATAGCTATAGTCATATTTTCAGAAGAAGATATTTTAAAAATCTATGTATTTTTTTTTTTTTTTTAGATTCTTTTGAACCCCAGAAGATAGAAGTAGTGTGATCTTTAATAAAAACTCGATATATTTTTTTATACATGTTGACGTTTCATTGTAACCCCATCATCACTCATAAATAACAGTCAGATGGTAACAATAAAGTTTTATTTTTATTCAGATAATAAACAAATACAGCTCAATGAGAGAGTTAGACATATATAGCGTTAGGCGCTGAAATAGTAAATAACAATTTGAAAGGAACAATTATATAATTGGCAATATAGGTTTTACGAACCATAGAATACCACCAATGCCCAAAAGGCAGGTAACCAACATCTGATATATGTGGGACGCCTTCCCACACACTTAAATGGCGACTCAAAATATATTATACAATCTATAGTTAAAGTGACCTTCATACTAAATTCTTATTAGTCCCGTCATAATAATATTTGACAGTCAAAACAAAGATCCAGGTACTAATAATAAATCAGGTAAATATGAAATAGGTATCAAGTTGCCATTATCGGTGATTCCCAAATAGTCCGTACAATAACAATGAGGTTCCAATTACATTTCCCCAACTGTAATCGGACATAATTGAAATAAACAACAAAGGTTCTAAATTTGGAGCTTGCACCACAAATGGCTGTACAAATATTAAAGTCCAAATAAGAGTTTAAACTTGCTGACTCGTGGCCCCACATTTAGCCAACATACCATAAACTTCCAATATATGCAACAATAATAAATTATCTTCAAATAAACAACAAGTTATTTTAATCTCTCAAAAAGTTAAAATTGACAGAATGAAAGTACGACGCTATCTGATTTATAACTGTCCCAAGATGGCGGTACCCAGACTTATCCATGGCCAAAAGAGCAAATTTACAGAGACCATGTTGAGTTAATAATTAATTAAATTAAATGTTACTAATCTAGAACGATAATTTTGAAAAGATAGAACAAAAGGAATTTTGAATATTCAGACGTTAACTATCCTACGATCAGGTCGCTCACCTTGTGATCAGAGTGCAATGTGTGTCTGCATTACAGAACCCTGCCATTATATATCCATTGACCATGTCATGTGCTCTAGAGGCACGGGAACCAAAGGAGGGAGAGAGGGGTAAGGCGATTGTATGTTTCTAGAACATGCTCAAACATTCCATGCACTTTCAAACGCGCGCCGAATAACAGTTCTTTGAGTTTCCGAACACTGCCAACGGAGTCCATCCAGCTCACGCATATCGTTTGTCTTCTTTTCTTGGGCGTGGCACAGCTTTCGCGGTGGGGAATGAACCTCGGTCCTTGATCCAGTCCAATATTGACAGTGTCGCGGTGTGTTGGTGGAGTCATGGTCTTGCCGAGAAGGGTCAACTGGGGTTGTAATGGTGAGTCAAACAACCTTTTAGCTTTTATGTGTTGTAACAGGGTTAAATCATGACCCCTGAAACTTAAAAAGTGGTTCTCTCAATGCTGTCTGTATCTCGGCCTCGAGTCGAAAAAATTATACCGATTGGGCTAAAACCTGGTATGCAGGGTTTTCATAAGATTTCCCCCAGAGGTTTATGGAATTAGATATCAAACCCTAAAATTAAAGGTATATTACTAACGGACAAAAAACGAGAGAGAATAATTTTTTTCAAAATCTAACCAAACGATTTTGAATACATTTTGTTTCTAAGTAATGTTTAACAATAAAAACAAAATGGCAGTTCTATTCACCCCTGAAAGTTACTGTGAGGGTACTTTACATAAAAATAAATTTCCAATTTTGATTATATTTACGCAACTATGTGAGATACGAAATAACTTACTATTGTAAATTGTAATAATTACTATTAAAAATAAACATCTTTTATTTGAAATAATTTTTTATAAAACCATTAGTTAGTTTCTAAGCTATAAATAAGCAAATATAGATATATTTTCAATAGATTTATTTGAAAATGAAACTTTCATGCTCTTTGGTGGTCAGAGAGGTTCATCTCTTCTCAATGTTTCTGTAACATTGTATATTATTTCATGTATACTCTTTGGTGAAATGTGATAATCTTTTAATCCGTGATGTTTCTGCAACAAATATGTTATTTCGTTCCACAAATCTTAAGAATTTTTAGTAAATGCCTCGATTTTAAGATAAACAAGAAAGTCTGTATAGTGCACTGTATTTTTACTTTCTCTCTATCTTACAGGTAGAGAAAGTATTGTGATCGTCAAAAAAATCGAACTCGAGATTTTGATGAATTTTGACGTTTCATGACTTCCTGAATCCGAAAAAGTGGTTTTTGAATTTCCGTCTGTCTGTCTGTCTGTCTGTACCTCCAACTAGAGCCTAAACTATTTTACCGATTGAGCTGAAACTTGATATCTAGGGTTTTCATAGGGTTGCCCCGAGGGGTTTTTGGAATTGGATATCTACCCCTAAAATTAAGGGTAGTTTACTGAAGGGCAAAAAGAGAAAAAGTCGATTTTCTCAAAATCGGCTCTAACGATTTTGATTAAATTTCATTTATGAACATAAATAAATATTCCAAACAAAATGGCTACTCTCAATATTTCGGCAAAATCGTTTTAAGGGCTCCGGTCTGATGCGTAAATTAACATTTTTTATAATAGCTCCGAAACTATTTGAGATATGAAATTACTTAGCATTACAAATATGTATATATATTTATAATACAAATATTTATTCGAAACATATTTTTATAAAATCAATAACTTTCAATATATACGCAATTATATATATATTTTTAACTTTTTGGGCATTAAAGCTTAAGTATTGCGACCGTAAGAAAAACTAACCTGAAATGTTGATGGATGTCGACGTCTCATGACCCCCCGAACCCTTAAAAATAGTCTTTGCAATGCCGTCTGTCTGTGTGTCTATTAAAACTTAAAATTAAGGGTAGTTTACTGAATGGCAAAAAGAGAAAAAGTCGATTTTCTCAAAATCGGCTCTAACGATTTTGATTAAATTTAATTTATGAACATTAATAAATATTCCAAACAAAATGGCTACTCTCAATATTTCGGCAAAATCGTTTTAAGGGCTCCGGTCTGATGCGTAAATTAACATTTTTTATAATAGCTCCGAAACTATTTGAGATATGAAATTACTTAGCATTACAAATATGTATATATATTTATAATACAGATATTTTATCCGAAACATATTTTTATAAAATCAATAACTTTCAATATATACGCAATTATATGAATTTTTTTAACTTTTTGGACATTAAAGTTTAAGTATTGCGACCGTAAAAAAAAAAACTAACCTGAAATGTTGATGGATGTCGACGTCTCATGACCCCCCCGAACCCTAAAAAATAGTCTTTGCAATGCCGTCTGTCTGTGTGTCTATAAAAACTTAAAATTAAGGGTAGTTTACTGAAGGGCGAAAAGAGAAAAATTTGGTTTTCTCAAAATCTGTTTAAACGATTTTGATTAAAATTCGTATCTAGGCGTTGATTAAGATTATAAATAAACTGGCTATTTTCATTTTCCTATGAAAATGATTTTTAGGGTACATTACAGAAGCGTTAATTTCCGTATCTCCACAACTATTGGAGAAACTAAACAACTTATCATTGCAAAATTGTAGGACTATTAGAAATAAAAAACTTTTATTTGACATATATTTTTATAAAAACAGCAGTTTCTGAGATATTTGCAAATATATTAATACAATTTTGTGAGCTTTAGTTGTAAACATATACTACTTAAGTCTTAACACAATAATACTCCAATGCCATAGAGTAATTAAATATAAGTATCTAAAAAAAGTATGTTATTTTTCCTTAAATCTCTTAGGAGAAATGTTTGCATAGCAATGATCTATCTCCATTTTAGACTCAATAGTCAATATTTACATTTTTTATTGGTCAAAATGTATAAATGAATAATTAAATATCAATGCGATGACTTGAAGATCTGCAACACCTTTTAAAATGTTAAAATTTTAACCAGAAATCGAAATTTTAAAACGAAGTGTTGACCCTTGTGGAAGACATTAAACTGTTTGAAATGTTCTTAGGTGGACAAAGATGCGCCTCTTTTCTCATTGATTCTATATCATTGTATATTATTTTATGCGTGTTCTTATGTGGAGTGGTGATGATACAATGTACATTATTCTGTTCAGAAATCTTACGAATTTATAGAAAGAGAGAGAAAGTCTGTGCGGTGTGCCGTACCATTTATTTTATATCTATAAGCTTTGATAATATTTTATTACATTATTAGTATTATTTTATAGGTTTTAGTAATAGCTAACAAAAGTGATAGCTTCAGATCATATGAACTGACGTATGCGTAAGTAAAAGTGGATCTAGAAGCTTTTCTAGCCATCAAATAAATGTCCTTTCTACGAAAATCTAACTGTAGCAAAATTGTGACGTAAGTATTCAGTATTCCCTTTCCCTGTAACCTGCTTATTTTTGCGATGGCTATGTTTGTCTTGCTCAAAAGACAATAATATAAGGTTAGAAGAATTTTTAGTCTACTAAATAATCAAAATTTTAAAATATAATTGAGTCATTGGTTATAACACGGTTGTCTTATCACGTGTCTGGCAGCTTAGCTCAGTTGGTAGAGTGTTTTACTGAGCTTGGGTCCCAGGTTCGGGCTGATATAATCAATCGGTTCAGAAAGTGTACGTTAAATACCTTGAATAGAAAAATTAAAGAATATTTCAACGCGGATTGAAACCTTACCCTACAAACCTGCGTAGGGGAGAGATATACTTTTTAAAAAAACCTACATAAAGTACACACAACTATTTAAAAATAGATTTTTATGTTATAGATAAATCTTCTTGGAAACCCCTGGTTTCAAATAGACGAAAAGTTTCCTCGATATGTGCATTGTAACAAACATTATACACACTCGAGTGCATCTCAGAGTGGTTTTGAACCTTAGACCGTCCATATCGTCACGTGACACCCGAGATAAAGGTTGGATGTTGAGGGATAGGGAAGGGGCTCAACTCCAATAATTATTCTTGGCTATTTCCTCCTCTTCGCATGTGATTGCCTCTCAATCGGTGAGCCCTCCAAAACATTACTCTTACAAGAAGAAGGAAAAAAAGAAGGGGGGGGGGAGGTTAGAGTCTTGTATGAAAGGAGAGGAAGGACTCTTTCTTTTTTCCTCTCTCTGAGCCATTTAAGGCAATGAATGACCCTTTGAGAAGAGGGAAAGAGGTCAGGGAGAGTTGGAGGTTAAGGGGAGGGGAGGATCATGGCTTTACGAGTAGAGGCATGAGATTGGGGGGGGGGGAGGGGGGCATAGTGAATTGTGACGTGAAGGGCTAGAGGTCTCTTTTACTGGTCCTTTTGTTGACATTGTACGTGACGTAGTAGCTTATATACAGACCTTTCCTGAAACACTTTCGCATGCTGCACGGGGGTTAAAAGGAGGGGGGGGGGGGGGGGGTAGCAGGACGTTTGAATGTGCGATAGAAGACTTGTAGGCTGGCCCATTAGTGGAGGAAGAAGTTATTTGTATTGAAAGAGTGATGATGGAGCTCTGATCACGAGTGTGGATGTTACTACTTGTTCGCCAACCCCTAGCTTCACCCCTTTGTACACCACGTTCTTAGATAGTATAGACCTCCTCATCAGCGGACGTTGATAGTGACGGCCTAATGAGCCGAGGAGTGTTTATTTTGGTGATTTATGAAGGTAACCTTATAAATGCGAGGCTAATAATCTTGAAACAGGCGAAGAAAAGTTGAAGCCGAAGTAAAGGATCAAATTTTTGTCGTCAAATAACACAAATTTTTATGTTTGAATAATCCATTAAGTGCATCCAAATAAAGATAAAGAAGTCTAGAAGAAAAAAATCAGACTAGATTATTTTGTGGTGACATTAGTCTACTTAATTAATATTTATTTATTTATCTTCTGTATCAAATAGGCACTTGTAAATTCACCGTAAATAATTCCAATGAGAGAGCATATCAAAGATGCGACATTGGATACATCCATTTTAATAATTAAATGTAAGGAATGTAAAAAAAAATTGTATATTGTATTTTCTTGGCTTTATGCTAGTGACCACTAGTTAGTACTGATACAATATCGATATCTACCTAACGCAGAGGTCTGAAATTTTAAATATCAGTAGCGCCTGTGCATAAACGTGTGCACCTTAATGCTGGCATTTTAAAATTTTGATTATATTTTTATTTGTAAAAAAAAATGGTTTGGGCCCCGGTCAAGCAGGGCTTAAGTTGGGAGTTTAAAACGAGAAAAGGGTGGTGTTTTTGGCCGATTTTATAGGCTGAAATTTTTTTTTACTAAATAAATCCAAACTGCTCCAGTATAGACATAGAGTTCAATTTTCTTTACATGTTGATATCAACAGTTCTTGAATATATGTCATGAGCATAGAGCATTAACTAGAAACTTTATAATTGAAGAGAAAAAGTTATCATTAAATTCCAGCACACCGTTGACAGATATTCAACAACTGGTGATATCACCATGTGAAGAAAATTAAACTATGTTTATACTGGAGAAATATTTGATTTAATTAAGTGAAAAATAAGTGTTGATATAAAAACTGAAAAATAACTAGCTTTCCTTGTGTCCCTTATTCCGACAACTTAAAGTTACCTTCCACATACAATAATTAAATCAATGTCGGTACTTGAACAAGTAAATAATAACTTTGTAACAACTTCGATGGCCACATGTTCTAACGCTCTACTCTAGCAGTAGACTAGACTGCCGATGACGGGGAGATCGAGGTTAGAATCTCGGTCAGGTGTATTGAGGATGGTTTTTCAAAACATTGTTTTCCACTGTTCTTCCACGAAAATGTTGGTACACTTTCTCTAAATAGAAACTTCCAAATACCTCAAACCAATATCGTAATTAGTGCGTAAGAACCCACCTCGGTAGCGTAGTTGGCTAACGCGCTAGTTTAGTGTGAGCCAGACTGCCGAGGATCTCGGTCGAGGGAACTGGGGGATGTTTTTCCCTAAATGGTTTTCCACTCTCTCTCTCCACGTAAATATGGGTTCACTTCCTCTAAATTTAACCTTCCCGATTCCTAATCCATTAGCGTAATTAGTAATTAAGCCAATGAACCGAACAGGTAGTAGTAACACGCGGTGCTAAAAAACCAAAAGTAGGACCCCGTGAGTTTGAAGAGAAGGAAGGTGTACTCACACTAGGAATGTTGTCGTTGGTGCAGACGCCCTCCGACAGCAAACGGTCCCGAATCTCCCAGGCGAAGATAGATGGACACTCCCTCTTGTATTCGGCTATCTTGTTCACTACGCTGGACGTGGCCACACGGGGCTTAGACCCCCCTATTGCTCTCGGTTTGATGGACCCCGTCTCGTAGTACCTGAGAAACACACACATAAAATATAATCCTCTTTTTGAACGGAATCGGTCGAGTTGGCAAACTTCCTTGCGATACAAAACTCAGTATATCACATAATAAATAGTTTCAAGAGCCCTTTAAATTGTTTTTTAAGATATTAGCTTAGTAGTGCGTTTAAGGGTTCAAGGTTCCGGGCTCGTTTCCCAGCATGACAAAAAAAATATATCATTTGGTGAAATTGGGGATGTTCCTTTTTACGGCTATTAATTTACGGTCTAGGGTATGTGATGCTGTGTTTTTGTAAAAAATAAGATGATTAGTTTTTCATGTCATGTAGTACTATTTGGATCAGAAAGTGTCCGTCAAATACCCCAAATTACAGTTTAATTTGATTTTACTGACAAAATCTTTTTTCTTTTTAGATTAATAACTGTTTGTTTTAAATTAAGTACTGTTGGGAACATTCTCATTTTCATTGATAGGCATATATAAACGAAATAGTTTTTAGGGTTGTCTACGACAGGTTGATAAATAGAAAGTGAACTAAACTAATTATATTTTTACTAAATTAATTATAAAATTTCATACGAAAAGGCCACGTACAATTTATTGGCCAAAGCTAAAAACGGGCTTGGGCAATATATATATATATTAACCGTATCCAAGGTATTACATTGTAACTAGTTTATAAACTGGGAACTGCCTCACCGTACCTGCTTATTATCATCTACCGTAACGCTAGAGGAGTTGCTTACTGGCCTATTATCATCCAACTAACATAAGAACCGTACCTTCTCAGTATAATCTACCTGGACACAAGAGCCGTACCTTCCCAGTATAATCTACCTGGACACAAGAGCCGTACCTTCCCAGTATAATCTACCTGGACACAAGAGCTGTACCTTCCCAGTATAATCTACCTGGACACAAGAGATGTACCTTCCCAGTATAATCTACCTGGACACAAGAGCTGTACCTTCCCAGTATAATCTACCTGGACACAAGAGATGTACCTTCCCAGTATAATATACCTGGACACAAGAGCCATACCTTCCCAGTATAATCTACCTGGACACAAGAGCTGTACCTTCCCAGTATAATATACCTGGACACAAGAGCTGTACCTTCCCAGTATAATATACCTGGACACAAGAGCCGTACCTTCCCAGTATAATATACCTGGACACAAGAGCTGTACCTTCCCAGTATAATATACCTGGACACAAGAGCCGTACCTTCCCAGTATAATCTACCTGGACACAAGAGTCGTGCTTTCCCAGTATAATCTACCTGGACACAAGAGCCGTACCTTCCCAGTATAATATACCTGGACACAAGAGCTGTACCTTCCCAGTATAATATACCTGGACACAAGAGATGTACCTTCCCAGTATAATCTACCTGGACACAAGAGTCGTGCTTTCCCAGTATAATCTACCTAGACACAAGAGCCTGTACCTTCCCAGTATAATCTACCTGGACACAAGAGCTGTACCTTCCCAGTATAATCTACCTGGAACAAAGAGCTGTATTTGACCAGTCAAAATCTACCTGGACACAAGAGATGTACCTTCCCAGTATAATCTACCTGGACACAAGAGCTGTACCTTCCCAGTATAATCTACCTGGACACAAGAGCTGTACCTTCCCAGTATAATCTACCTGGACATAAGAGCTGTATTTGACCAGTCAAAATCTACCGTAACACTACACCCAATATCATTGCTGAGGTAGCTGCAAGTCTTATGGAGAAAATCTTTATCTTTGCTCTCTCTCAGTTAACTGTTGCCAAATCTCCTCGCCCTCGGTTATGTCTGAAGGTAGTTTGATGGGGTAGAGGCTTGTTTACACGAGTCAAGTTTACTGGTGTCAAGTACTTGAAGTCGAGCTACTTTTCTCGGTAATGTCCCCTGTGTAAACGGTGTGGTCGAGTCCACTTCCCACAGTCCGGACAGTGGAAAGTTAAGTTGGAGAAGAGTCTTCTTTAGTGGCCGCTTGAAGGTCCCGTGACTCACTCTACTCTGGTACTTTCCTCGTCTAAACTGGTCGTTTGGCTTGTTTCCTTCTAGTTGGACAGTAGAGAGTACTGTCGTGCTTTGTTTTCTCGCCAAGGTACAGCTAATCTGTGATTTCCAGTCCTGTTCTGTTTTGTTCTTTTGATTGTATTTAAAATTGTATTTAAAATGAGTAAGTAGAGTGGTAATTACATGCATAAGTTCTTGGGTATTTACGCAATATATTACATACTGTGGAACATCGATCTCAGCTAGTATTCTAACAAGGTGTTAAGAGAAACTGCTTCTAGTAAATCATGTCTTAATGTGGTACTTAATGCTTGTACTAGTATTTTCACTTCAGCACGAAATACCTTCATCTTCATCAAATGCAAATGACTGACTGATGGGTTCTTTTGGCAGTGGCTTCAAGTACTTGATGCTACTACTGACTCTGTGTAAACTGATACTAAAAGTCAAGCTCACATAACTTAAAGTACTTGACCCGTGTAAACGAGCCGTAACCTCGATTAACCGGCGTAGCAAACCTTGTCTTATATTTGAGGGGAGTTTGGCCGCACAAAAACGAGAGAACGCCAAAGCTGTTCCCCAATAGTAGCCATGCAGTTCCCTCAGCGATGATATCCAGTGTAGAGGAGCAACAAACCTACCTAGTATCTTCTACCATAACACAAGGACCGTACCTGCCGAGTATCTTGGAGACGCATCCGTTGGACACCTGCAGTATCCTGGAGATGTCGCAGGGCCGGGCCCCGGAGTGAGCCAGCTCGACAATCTTCTGTCGGGTGCTGTCGGGCAGGGGACGCCCGTTCACGTACACCCCGCCCAGTTGGTTGATACCGCTGTGGCCTGCAGCAGAGCACCCAAATATCGTACTAGCGCCTACGTGGTGGGACGATGCGTGATGGTCGTCTTCTGCCCCGAACCAGCCATCACCGTACCACAAACCAGAAGGGGAAAAAACAGAGAGAAAAAAACAGACATGCCAATTAAAATAAGTTGTGTGTCCCTTCTCTCTCTAATGTTTATGGGGGGGAGGGGGGGCGGATAAGACAGACCATCAGTACACAAGTCAAGAAAGAGATAAAAAAATTGAGGAGGAAAAGCAACAGGGATAATGGTAAATAAACCCTTAATGTGGGGGTCGAAGGGAAGGTGAGTTAAGGACAGTATTTTTGAAAGTTTTTATAGCAAAACATTTTTCTGATCAAAATAAATCAAATAATTCTCCAATAGAAACATAGAGTTTAATTTTCTTGACATGGTGATACCAACAGTTTGTTGAATATTCAAGGGTGTCCTGGAATTGAATGATAACTTTTTCTCTTCATTCAAAAAGTTTATCGTCTAATGCTGATATGCTCATGACGGATATTCAACAATTGTTGACATCATCGTGTGAAGAAAATTAAACTCTTATGTATTTACTGGAGCAATATTTTATTTATTTTAGTAAAAAAAAAAATTGCTATATTAACTTCAAAAACATACCCTTTTCTCAAGTTCTTTACACCACCACTTTAATTATCACCTTTAGTCAAATGCCTATTTGTCCATTTCCTTTCTCCCTCTCCCGTTTCCTTTGATTAGATGATTTAACTATCTGCTAGAGTACTAGAACCTCTTGTTAATATGAAATAACTGACCCAACCAATTTGACGCCCTTTGACTTGTCAACAGCCAATAAGGCCGCCACTGTTTGGTTGGTTTATTTTATGTCTCTGCGCTGTACCCTCAACATCCGTTACCATGACAACGCGCGAGTGATTGTCCGAGGGGGGGAAGGTTAGAAAGAGTGATTGGCAAGCCTGGCTGGCTTCAATGGACTAACCAATATTTTGACGGGAAAACAACGCATAGATTTTTGCGTTTCCTGTCTTACAGTGAGTGATCAGTTTTAAAAGAATATCTTGGTACAATAAAAAAATATAGGCTATTATTAAATCAGAAACAGAATTTTATCAAATAACAATATTTTTTTCACCGTGTATTGCTACCCGTCTAGGAAACCTTCAATAAAGTATGATAACGAGCTAAGGATGAGGTAGATGGAATTTATAGGTATCCACATTTGCGGTGAGGAAATGTGGAAAATTATTTAGGAGAAAAAAACCCAGCTGTGATTCAACCTTCACGTTACTTGCAAACCAGGCTAAATGAACCTTACATTAATTTTAGTCCGCGTGTCCAGTGATGCGGGTTGGATCAATATTAGATTTTGCCGAGGACGGGGAGATCGAGGTTCGAATCTCGGTCGGGTGAACTGCGGGTGGTTTTTCCTAAATGGTTTTCCACTCTCCCTCCACGCAAATGCGGGTTCACTTCCTCTATTCAACCTTCCCAATTCCTAATCCATTAGCGTAATTAGTACTTAAGCGTATAACCCGAACGGTTAGTAAGACGTGGTGCTAAATAATAATAATAATAATAATAATAGATTTATAAAAAAAATTATATATTTCCTTTAGCAAAAAATCCTTAGAAACTATAATTTTTAAAGTAATTTATTTCATCTCAATAAAAATATGGAAAGCTATATAGTCTGGATTTAGTTTCAAACTAGGTACACACAATGGATGTGTCTCAAAACAACAAGTCATAATCTTGGTCAGATATTTTTAGGTGACCATTTATATGTTGGTTTTTAATCTGTACTATTTATATTAAAAATGCTTTAAGATCTGTGGCATAGTGTATAGTAACACGGGTTAGATAGAACCATGTACACTTAATGTTATTTTTTGTATCACGTTTTAAGGCTATTTGGATACAAGATAAACGCTTCCTCGCTCCTACCACATTAGAGACAATCTAGCCGCATTCGCATGGAAGGAGAGTAGGAAACAATTTAGGAGGAAAATATCTCAATAGATCTTACCGGGATTAGAACTCTAATCCCCCTGTCATCAGCAGGTCAGTCTAACACAAGAGTAACGCCTTAGGCCGCGTTCACACGATATGGTTTTTTGCCATCACCATAGACAGCACGGTGCCGTGATTATCGAGGTACACAGGTGTAAATAAGAGTTTTCACACATGACGGCACTGCGGGAATTACGTGGATGGCCATCGTGGTAGCAACGGTATATGTCGACCTAGAGACAGCTACCGTGCTGTGAACAGCGTGTCGAGGTTCAAACCCATGTGGGGTCAAGGGATTTTTCTTGAGCGATAAAAATCCATAGTACAACATCCTTCGAAGGGGAAGTAAATCCGTCAGTCCCATGTCAATTGTGACCTGAAAATATCTTTCCCGGAAAAATTGGTTGGCCCTTTCACCCTTGCTCATAGAAATTCTTGTGTGCTGATATAATCAGTCGTTTCAGAAAGTGCACGTTTAATACCTCAAATAAAAATAAGCAACAGTGCGCCGAAATGGTTGAGATACACCAGTCCAGATTCATAGTAAAGCCCAGTGCACCCCAAGTGCGGCTCAAAACCAAATATAAGACGATTCCTACCTAGATTCTAATAGAAAGGACCAGTTTCACATAGGGAAATGGCCCATTCTATTCTGGTTCAGTAAGGTGTCGTCGTCTTGTGTATGGAATCGACCCGCACTGACTATGAATATGGCCCATTGTGTCTAACGCATCTCTTCACATGCCACGGTGTTTCACCTTTGGTCTTTACGGCAAACTACACTGTATATCATCGCTGAGGTAACTGCATGGCTACTCTTGGGAAACAGCGTTGTCATTTACTCGTTTTTGTGTAGCTAATCTCCCCTCAAATAAGACAAGTTTCGCAACGCTGATTAGTCGAGGTTGCCAATATCTCTTTCTTAACCTAGCCCACCACCTTTAGACATAACTGAAAGCGAGGAGATTTGGCAATATTTAACTGGGAGAGAGCGAACTTTTCTCCTTAAGACCTGCAGTTCCCTTAGCGGTGATATTGGATGTAGTCTCAGTCCCACGATATTTTTTGTATTAAGTAAACGCTATGACTTCCGAAACTTTCAAAAATCGATGTTGAGGGATTAATTACACGAGTGGATTTGCGTCTTGTACTTAGAGGCAGATGCTTAGAGGAGAACAAATCTCGGACCGAATTGTCGTCAGTCTAGAGCAAAGTTTGTACTTTAATAAATCTTGAATTCTAGACGTTGGACGATAAGAAGACACACACAACACAACTTATTCCTATGGTTCATGTTAGCACACTGGTGCATAACGAGGAAATGGAGGAGGAAAATTGGAGGGAACTCAACAAGGCACATCACGGTGCGCCGTTGGTACAGATGGCGAGCGGAATTTTTATTCACGGCACGCACCGTCCACGGCGACGACGAAAGACTATCATGTGTAAAAGGCTAATTAGGTCATTCGGCCATTGAAGAGGGTGACTTGTTTGGATACCTTTATTTTAATGTTGATATTTACTCACACACTTAAATGCTTTAATATGAAACTAAAACAATTTTCTCAGTGTTATGAGAAAAATCTTCCTTAAATTTTTCACGGTCATAACGCTCTATCGACAGTGCTATAATTTTCTTATACCAAAGTTAATATAGAAAACCTATATTTTAAGGCAGGGGCTTTCAACCTAGAGCACGTGACATATTTATTAGGTGTATGCGAACAAAATTTAGTAATGGTAACTTTTTGTTGTATTGCCTTATGGGTTGGAAAGAAAAATATGTGGCAGTTTTGCAAATAAATATTGAGCAAAAACTTTCATCTTTATATTTCTCATAAAGTAATTGGTTTATTTTGTCTATTTTTATGAACACAATTGTTAGTTAGCTAAATCTTTTGTGGGCCAGATAAAATCAGCTGGTGAGCTGGGTCTGGCCTGCGAGCCGTAGGTTGAGTAACGCTGATTCTAACATGTCACTATCGTGATAGACTGGATTGTCGATGACAGGTAGGTCGGGGTTTGAAACTAGGTATGGTGTACTGGGTATTGGGGTTGTTTTTTCCTAAATGTTTGGCCATGCTCTATCCAAGCAAATACGGGTAGATTTCCTCTGAATGTCTACTTTCCTTGTCTCTACCCAATTAGCGTAGTTAAAGTATGCGTATAGTCCTAATGGGTACTGAGACCCAGTGAAGAAAAAAAATCATATTCACTTAAATTGATCTACAATACCCTACGTTCATTTTTAGTAAAATATATGTTATTTTAACCTTCTCCTTGATCACCATTTTGCTAGAGAATTTCATTCAACATTGGTTTCACCCGCCTCGGTGGCTAGTTGGCTAACGCGCTAGTTTCGTGTTTAGCTCGAATGCCGAGGACGAGGAGATCGAGGTTCAAATCTAAGTAGGGTGAACTGGGGTTGTTTTTCACTCTCCCTTCACGCAAATGTGGGTTTACTTTCTATAAAATTCAACCTTCCCAATTCCTAATCAACTAGCGTAGTTAGTAGGCTTACTTAAGCGTATAACCCGAACGGTTAGTAAGATGCGGTGCTAAAAAATATATGAGCTTCAATATTTTTTACTCTCAAACAAGCTTACCAAAATAATATTCAAATAAGCCTAATTTCAGTTGAATGGTGAATTATTTAAAAAAAATACTAATCTGTTTTCGTTTCGCTTTATTTGTCTCTGATTTATTATTTAAAATAAAATTACTGAGTGCCTTTGTGATAGGAATTGACGGTTTGAAATCTAAGCTATTGTGCATTTTATACCTACCACGATTATTTTAAATATGTTTTCCCTCCAGTCGTCGAAAGTCTTGGTAGCATTTTTTTTATAACAATTGTTTTGGGGATTTGATTTTTAATGGGAGTCATGTGATGGTTATGGATTTTGATTTTAAAAATTGTTGCTAGATATAGTTTTTGTTTGATAAGAACTGACGCTATCAAGTCATAAAATCAAAACATTTCTAACAAACCTAGGTACAGTCAAATGTTCATAGGAAAAACCTTTAAGAAAATATAAACACAAATTTTGTTGGTATATAGGGTTACATATATAAAATTAAACTATAATTTTAGTTTTATTTGAAAAGGTGTTGATAATATCAATCAAAAGTGAAATTTGAAGATCCCAGGGCTTGATGTATAAATACATGAAAATGTATCTAGTTTCTAGAGCTAAGATAAGGATATTCTATGATTCTTATGATTCTTTGCATATTAGCTTACTAATAATAATGACTTAAAAGCAATAGCTTTTCAATTGAACTATGATTATTATTTCTTTCTCATTAAAGAGAATTGTGGGTGGGGTGGGGCCAATGCTCTAGATCTTGCCAATCAACCTTATCTTACCCCTGATCTCCTGGACTATGGAGGAATTCATTTCTGAGGTGGACACGATTTAGGGTGGTATGGAAGGGGACGAGAGTAAAGGCCAGTTTTTTTGCAGTTTTTATGGGAAAACTTTTTTTTTTTGCCAAAATAAATACAATATTGCTCCAGTACAAACAGAGAATTTAATTTTCTACACATGTTGATATCAACAAATCTTGAATATTTGTCATGAGCATGTTGGCATTATCTAACAAATTTTTTAAATGAAGAGAAAAGGTTGTCATTAAATTCCAGAATACTCTTGACAGATATTCAAGAAATTTTTAGGTCACCATGTGAAGAAAATTATGTTTGTACTGGAGCAATATTTTTTTTTATTTTGGCCAAAAAAAGTTTTGTTTTTAAAAACTGCCCTTAACTCACGTTCTCTCTACTTCCACCTTAATTTGTTTTGTATTGATTGAACATGAAAGGGCTAAGTAATTATAGTTGCATCGGAATTGGTATGGATGGAAGTTAAGAAAAAAAATCATGAAAATAGACAATGTCAAAGAATCGAATCGGAGAACAAACCCTGACCTCCCTAATTATACCTTATAAAACGAATTATTAAAAAAGGAGTTTCTTACTCTCGGTTTTTAGCATGTTTAAAAAAAACACCGGTATGCATGTGAAAAAAGAGGCCTATCTTTTTTTTTCTGGTTCACTGCTAATTTTCAGATTGAGGTTCAAAAATTGGCTTTGTCTAATTCGGTTATTTTTCCTAAACAGTGAGTTGAACGGAAATATTTATCAGTTTCAGTCCTTGTTCCGGTTCTCCAATCAAACATTTAAAGTTCCGGTTATTTTTAATAAATCATACCTTGACTAAAAAAAAACCTAAAAGAAAAGAACTAATTGTTTCAAAGTAAAATTAAGTTAACGAAAGGAGGTAGTAAAATGCAATTATAAAATATAGAACATTTAAGAACCAATAATAAGAACCTACAAATATATTGATTCCAATTCTGGTTATGGTTCTTAGGCAATTTATTTTTTGGGCTACTGTTTTGGTTCGAATCCCAGCTCCAAAATTGTTTCCCACGCTCTCTTCACGTAAATGTAGGTTACACTTCCTCTAAATTATTCCTTTCACATCCTCACCACCTAAGTGTAAATACGTGAATGACCCGTACAGGTAAGTAAGACGTGATCTACCATAAAAACAAACCACTTCACCTGACAAAAAAAAAAAAGAGAGTGAAACTTTTATAAGAAATTGATTCATGTAATCGGATCCAACCCCTAAACAGAAGACCTTCGCGCACACACTCGGGTGGATTTAATTTCGTGAAAAGGGTTTGGGTGGTAGAGGGGGAGAAAATTAGAGAGGGAAGGGGGAATCCCTCTCGACTTAAAGAAGATTAAATAAACTTTGCCAACAGCGGTAGACAGTAAGCAGCGGCAATGGTACAAGAGAAAATGAATTGGCGGGGTTGGTCTATAGAGTTGAATGCCAGCGCTAGAGGCCTGCTTGCCACCCACCCCCTTCACTCCTCCTTTCAGTCCAAACACACGCCTGTTCCCCTTGCCTCTAAGTATCTTTCCTTCAGCCCTTTAATCCTGAAGAAACCCTTTAAAGTACTCGTACCACCTCACAGTTCCGCCATGCATTGTTGTTAGGTGGAGGGTGGGTTGTAACCCTTTACTCTTTTAGGTGCTTCATTTTACCACCTAGTCTAAATTGGAGGGCTGACGACGCTAGTGCTTGCCTGGTGATGCATTATATGAAGTGTACACTGTTTTATTATTACACGTCTTAATTCTCGTCTGAGACATTCCACATATTTTCACTGATGAAAGAGGAGGAAAGAGTTTATGTATTTTGCATGGAGGGAAAGTTGGAAACCAAATGGGATGGGGTAAGGGGGGAACACAACAGTATTGCAGACTTAGGTTCAAGTCTTAACTTCGTAATCGACAAGCCAGAAAAGACAGTTATAACGCCATTGTCTCCGAGTACATCATTGGTACGGGGTTTTTGCCTGTCTCCAGAAAAATTATATAAAAGAGCTTTACTCTTAAGAGCCCACTTCAAACCCCGGATAGCACATAGCTTCAATACGTAATACAACTCAAACCAGGCGTCAGATCATAGTGCGGTTTTCTCTAGTTTAAAAAAACCCAGTGGAATTGATTCTAAGTGAAATCGTTCTACCCTCTTTTAAGAAAATAAAAGCAAAATTGAAAAACAAATATTTTAAAAATCAAAAACATATTATTTGATTGATCCCAATCTCGTTGTTGTTGAGTGAAGAACGCAGAAAACCACACCTTTGTGTGATTTTTCGGTTGGAGTGTTTTCTTGGATCCAATATCCCGGTTAATCGGTCGTAATATGGCCACTCAAGCACGCATTCATTGAAAATAGGCTATACGTGTACACATGTTCTCACAAATTTTTGAAACTTTATCAAGATTCTGGTAGGAAGACAATTGCAAAATTTGTTAAAACTACTTTCATACACTCTATCTAAGGTAGGAGTGTAGCTAAGTGACAGCCAGTAGAAGGATATTTATTGCAAACATTAACTGAAAGCGACTATATATTCGGAAATAATTATTTGTTTAGCCGCATTAAGTAGTCTAGCATATACAGCCGGATTAAGTATAATATACAGCCACATTAAGTATAATATATAGCCGCATTAAGTAGTCTATCATATACAGCCTGATTGAGTATAATATACAGCAGCATTAAGTATCATATAGCCTACAGCCTGATTAAGTATAATATACAGCCACATTAAATATAATAGGCCTATAGAGCCACAATGAGTATAATATACAGCCGCATTAAGTATAATATACATCCACATTAAGTATCAAACACAGCCGGGTTAAGTATAATATACAGCCGCATTAAGTATAATATACATCCACATTAAGTAGCAAATACAGCCGGGTTAAGTATAATATACATCCGCATTAAGTATACTATACATCCACATTAAGTATCAAAACAGCCGGGTTAAGTATAATATACAGCCGCATTAAGTATAATATACATCCGCATTAAGTATCAAATACAGCCGCATTAAGTATAATATACATCCGCATTAAGTATCAAATACAGCCGGGTTAAGTATAATATACAGCCGCATTAAGTATCATATACACTGCATTAAGTATCATATACAGCCGCATTAAGTATAATATAGAGCCACATTGAGTATCATATACAGCCGCATTAAGTATAATATACAGTCACATTGAGTATCATATACAGCCGCATGGATCACACTCGTAAGCCACTCCCGAGACGCTGTGGCTGTGATATCAATGATAGATCACACTAGCCGATTATTTCCACACGTCCATCACAGACTACACCTATGGGTGAATAATTATTCTAAGCACGGGACAAATACTAAATAGCTCAGTGGTAGAACATTGGTGCACCAAGTTAAGGGTCCTGGGTTTGATTACCAGTCCAGGTGTCATTTTTCAAAATCGAACTAATACAGTATGCCTTTGCGGGTCACTTGAACAATTTACCCAAACCATTAAGCACGCACAAAGGCGTCAATCTCGTTGTGTATGACTTGCCGATGTCAGAAGAGGATGGGGTTAAAATCCCAGCTGGATGTACTTAGGTTTGTTTTTTTCTAAATGGTTTTCTCTCTCTCCCTCCATGCCAAATCATTCCTTTCTCAACATTGCAAATATGCCTATAGTCCGGGGGGGGGTAGTAAGACGTGGAGTACGGAAAAGAAAATTCATATACTGGTACAGGCCCTAAGGTGTAAGTAAAAAATAACATAATAATAATATGATAAACCTTCAAGACAAAATAATGTACACAAAGTTAAGCCACAGAAACAAACCGCGCAACGGTTTCGCTAAGTTAAGCCCAGCGCTAACGTTGTGTATTAGTGTATCTATAAACTTTGCCCTTAAGTCACACCAAACTTAAGTAGGATACACACCATTCCTCCTTAAACTCCTCACCCCCCCCCCCCTTTCCCGCTTGCAAACCCCACCCACGACGACTAACTCCGTAATTCCAATTATCTTGCCTGCACGAGCCAAAGTCAAGCCTGTTCCCGAAATCTTGTGATATAAGTTTATACATATTCTAAAGTTCATAGTGTTGTAGACGGGATTTTAGGAAGAGGATGGTGAAGTGGGGGTGTTGTTGAGCTACAAAGGCGGGGCAGTTTACCACCCCTAAAAACCACCCCCTCCCCGGCTTGGAAACCCTGTCTGGAAACTGTTTACAGATGTGAAACTTCTAACATTCACCCCTACTCCTCCCCTTTTTCTCCTCATCTTACTCCTCTTAGCTATCAACCACCCCAACCCCTTACCCTCTCCCACTTTTCACTTTCCTTAACATTCCCCTCCCCTACCCCCCTTCCACTACCCCTTTACGTCTCGGTACGTCTTCAATTCCCCATGTAATGTTAAAGCTGATGCAATTTGAGGTGCGAGCGCTGGAAACGAAAGGGTTACCATGTCAACAAAGAGAGAAGAGAAAGAGATGGATATATATATATATATAGAGAGAGACGGTGAGATACAGATTGGTTAACAGAGAGGCGAGACGGTTTGGGAAATGGTTGTCACCGGGGATAACTTTTCATCCTCCCCTCCACCCACCAACTCTATTTTATATGGGGGCACGTGAAAAGACGATCATATTTTTTTATTGGATGTGTTTAATTTACTTTCACTCTCATAAGTAAAGTTTCAAAAACTTTTTTTTTATTCCACGTTTTACTACTCACACGGGTTGTTAATCTTATCATCATTTTTTTTAAATTGAAAAATAAAACCTGGACACGGGAATCGAACCTTATAACTATGGCTTAATACGCCAATGATTTTAATACTGAGCTATCTAGGGATATTCCCGTGCCCAGCAGGACATTCTTAACTCATATTTTAAGGTAGATTCTGTGATGGACGTGAGTAGGTGTTTTTTTTAAATCACCGCATCTTACTACCTGTTCAGGCTGTACGTATGTATTATGAGAATTACTCTGATGGCGTAAGGATGAGGAAGGAAGCATTTTAGAGGTGATCTTCCCACATTTGCGTGGAAGAAGAGTGGTAAGCCATTTGGGAAAAGCCACCCTCAGTAAACACGACCGAGATTCGAACCCCGATCTCCCCATGATCATCAAGACAATCTAACACGAAAGAGATGCCCTTTAGACCATTCAGCCACCGAAGTGGGTCTTAGATTTTATTATATTTAAGCTTTGTTGTGTTTTATAAAATAGCTTATTGTAGCTACTTCACCCAACCCACGGGCCAACGTGTCGGGATGGCTTAGTGGGATGGGTAGGCAGCGACAAATAACTGTGGGCTCGTATGGTTTATTGAAATAGATTAGTTACCATACGAGTGTATATGTGTTATGTAAAATTTAAAACAGGTTGAAAGAGTTTAGTAAAAGGTCCTCGTTCTGTCAATATTCTTACGCAGCAGTTCAATACCCCGACCTATCTTCGGTGTTACTCTAACTAGTGTCGAACACACGGCCACCCGGTGTTGTGCGGTTTTTATCAAACTCAGACTTTCAATAAGGTTTGGGGCTTTCTCCTTCAGACTGAAAGAGAATCAAAGCTGTAGGATATTCTCCTCACAAGTTTCTGTAGCTCGGTAGCTGAATATGCAAAGCACTTTGAAGTAAGCACCTTAACAACTGGCTTCCTTCCCGCCCCGCCCCCCCCCCCTTAAAAAAAAAAAGAAAGTCTGATGCAGACTTTTATATACCACCATAAGAGAGGTGTTTCCTCTAGAGTTACTGTATATGTCTATATACACTGTGTTGTGCTAATTGGCAAAACAATCTCTGTTTTAAAATCATGACCTGCTGCACGTGTGTAACTGATTATGTAGAACAATTGACAGTGTGATTGTTCAGGCTTATGTCATCCCTGCATGCTCTCGAATACCAAAGGCTGCAAACTATGATATTATGTTAAAAATTGTTTCCCTGTTCTGGAATCAAGCTCTATTCTAATGGAAACTGTACAACGATGCGATATCAGGCTAGAGCTATATTACTTAACTAAGCTACGCGTTGGTGAGGCGAGCTTTTTTTTAAAAAAAAAGTATTTTAAATATTTTTAACAGAGCATTCAAGACAATCAAGAGTGGTGAGTAACTCTCAGTTCTAAAGAAGACTTTGAAAAGAGGGGGAATTTCGTTTTAACCAGCGAGGAGAAGAGTCTCTTATTCAGGGTGGAAACGCTTTTCTAGAAGAAATTGTGGATGGGGATGGCTTTAAATACATGTCTTCTTCGGGAAATTTAAATAGTTCGTGTAGTCAAATAAAAGGGAAGTAGATAAAATACAAAAAGTGAATGTTATAACGAAAATAATGTTATGTAAAAAATAAATTTATTTTTCCTAAATAATAATAATTATTATTATACTTAGCACCACGTCTTACTACCCGTTCAGTTTATACGCTTAATTACTAATTACGCCAATGGATTAGGAATTTTGAAGGTTCAATATAGAGAAAGCGAACCCGCATTTGCGTGGGGGTAGACGGGAAAATTATATAGTAAAAACCAACCCCAGTTCATCCGGGCAAGATTCGAACCTCTAGCTCCCCGTCCTCGGCATTCGAGCTCAACACGAAACTAGCACGTTAGCTAACTACGCCACCAAGGCATGTATATTTTGATAAAAGATTGAGTTGTAGATAGAACCACTAATATTTATACATTCACACACGCGCACACACACAAAACTTCATGTTATTCATAAACCAGTAATATATTTATCTTGAGATTCAATAAAAAATAGTGAGCATATTTATTTAATTATGTAGGAATTTAATGATAACATTTTCTTTTCGTTAAAAAATATAGATGGGACGCCTGAATTCTCGATTCCTTGATTATATAGAATCCTATGCTGTTATAGAGATTCATGATTAGTAAAGATCTTTAAAAAAAAATCTCAAACACATTATGAAGACCTTGACATGATATAACAATTTTAAGTAATTGGTAAAAGAAATTAATTAGACATGTATAGTTGAAAAAAATAAAATCACAAAAAAAGGCCCAAATTGTATTAATATAATTAAGGTACAGAAAAAATCGTGTTTTCTTTGGTGTTTATGTCGTAGTAGAAATGACCAAAAAAAATGCATTTATAAGTTGCACCAAGCCTTAAAGAACTTTTTAAAAAAATGCAATTCTAAATATTGAATTAATTAAAATTGTACATTTCTTAAAAGACTTGAGGATTTTAATTTTGATTCGAGATTCAAAAGAGAATTTATTAAAGAGATTCGAGATTAGGATTCAGGGAAGTATAGGAATCGACCCATCTTCAGTTAAAATGTTTCTCAACAAACTCAGATGTGCAAATGACATATATTAAGATTTTTTTTTCGATCACTACGTGTGGAAAATTATATAAAACGTAACTACTTAACGGGACCGCCACTGTAAGCGAGAAAATGCCGCACAGACGCTCAGCTTTAACGCAATAATTAATTCTATGATGTGTTATTTCAAAATATGGCTCACGTCAAAATAAAGTCGAAAGATTCTAAAAGGGATATATTTCCTTAACAATCCTATAATATGAGTTTTATTGATAGCAAAAAAAAAAAAGCGTGAAAATGTGAAATTATATCATTTTCAACAACTTTTTAAGTAAATTTGTGGAGCTATGAAACTAGTTTTGATGAAAAAGAGCTATATATTTAGCCTTTCTCTAACAAATACAGAAATTTTTTGATACTCACAACAGAACATGGTAAGATAATTGAGAACTAGCAGCGAGCTTTTCTCTTTACTTCCAGAAGTTACAGTTTTCTTCTCTTTTTTCTTACTGAAAAATCATGCTGGTGGTTGTAGGGGAAGGGAGAAAGGAAGTATAAATTTAGACAGAATAGAGTAGTAGTTCCAAAAAAACTATCCAGACCATTATACATAGTGTTTCGCTCGCTCTAGAGCCCTGAGTGCTTCTAATACACAATTTAAATCCATTAGTTTGAAAGTTTTAAGTGAAACTCAGGGGCTGAGAGCGAGCAAAACACCCTGTATTTATAAGCCGTGTGGCATTACAGCGATTTATACGCTCTCGCCGACCAAGGCGGTCACCTTAAGCGGTGTTTTATTTATTTTGGACAAAGGATTGTTTGACAAGAAACTGCAAAACATCTTATCTTAAATTGCATTCCCTTGTATCCCGCCTTGATGTGCTCATAAATTGAGACTATGAATGGAATATAGAGAAAAATAAGAATGACTAAATGGACGTGTTCTAAAAGAATTTAGAAAATAAAGATGTGCGTTGTAGATAGTCTAGTTAAATAAGTGTTGAGTAGCTTTTGGTCGAACATTTTACACGATTGTCACTAAAGAAAGGTGTGTTTTGAAAACACTCAGCTATGAAAGGAAAATAGGTTATTGTTCATGGATAGGATGATGGAATAGAATCGACGAGAGGTAAAATAAAACTTTAAACAAAAAAAATAATTGCTAAGCTAAAATATAATGTTACGGAGGGGGGTGAAGGAGGGCTAGAGCGGGAGTTGGGGGGGTGTAGCTAAACAATATATATATAAAATATATTATATTACACATCCACACTCGTATAGAACAAGGCTTGAGAAGGGGGGGGGAGAAGGGGTGCTGAAGGGGTAGTGGGTGAGAGAGGGGTGTAGGGGGAGGTGGGGTGGTAAAGTCCCTATGACTGTACTGCTTGTCGGCTTTTTGTAATTCTGCGTTAATCTGCATCACGAGCGAAAAGCTTCCGCTCGGCGAAGCGTGAAACGGGACACAGATTAAATCCAATTCCCCGCGTTTGAAAATGGAAAATAATTTTACATCAGCAGCAGCAGAAGTAGCAGCCAACACCAACAGGAACAAAACTTCATTTTAAAACATTTCACAGTTTCAAACAATTTATAATTTCAAAAAAAAAATTAAAAAAGTTTTGGAGGGGGAAAAAAGCAAGTCTTGAATCTTTATAATTTCATGACAAGGGAATTAATTATTGTTACTATCTATTGTTTGGATTTAGAATTAATTTGTTATTTAATCAATTTTTGTAGTCACAGGTTCAATCCTGAGGTTACCAACGACTTAATTTAAGGGACAGAAATTGGAAGAGTAGCTTGAAATAAATTTTACCCATGTTTGCTTGGATAAGGAAATCACATATGAAAATTCATATCTATTTCACCTAACCGGAATTCGAACCTTAACCTCTCCGTCCCAGGTAAGCCATGCAATGTAAGCCATACAAACTATACTGTGTAGCTACATGTACAAGTTTAATATGATTTAAATAATCTTTGGGGAAAAAAATTATTTGAATATTAAGCCTAAAAGACATTTAAACACAAACTATGATAGTCCATCAAATATTTTTTTAAATACTATTTTTAATATGATTTCTTTCAACCTTATTTGAGTGTCAAATGCAGGCCTACGGTACAAGCATGGATATTATAATACATCAAATTTGACTGTAAAAATATAAATGAAGTAACAAAAATTGTAGGCCCCACCTATTGAGTTGATGATAATATTAATAACATTTCGTTCTTAGGTTTTTATCTATCAGGTAAAAATATTTAGTGATATATTAGCTCAAAATTAGTGAGATTTTTCTAAAGCGTTTGACATAAATAAAATTGAGTGATAAAAATTTACTAATTGTCTCAAAACAAGGTGATACTTTTTTTTACCATTCATGAAGAAATAAATATATTTTGTCACTAGTGAAAATATACGGTCAATTATTTAATATTGTACTAGCTGTGTTCTAATATTTGAACGTAAATATTGTCTGATTGAATTTGAAAACAACAATAAATTATTAACTAATAAAGTAAGTTTATATTACATTCAAAGCAAATGGTAGACACAAACAAAGCCATAGCATTTCTTTGGGTAAATAAATAAAATATTTTGTTTACAACACCTACAACGAATGAGATATATAATTTAACTATGGCATTGATAATAATTATTATAGTTCTGACTAAATAGAAACAATATTAATATGATTTATACTTTCTGAACAGGTTATAAGTGTACACACATTTGTTGTAACATGTACTTGTAAATTTTAAGTTAGTTGAAAAGTAAAATTTTGACGTGATATTTTTTTATTTAGTACCGCGTTTCACTACCCGTTTGGGTTATGCGCTTATGTATTAATTAATCTAATGATTTTAGGATTAGATTAAAGTTATATTTATATTAAGTGTACTCGAATTTGTGTGGAGGAATAGTGATTTTTTTTTAAAAAAAACCTCAGTACATCCGACCGAGATTCGAACCTCGATTTGCCTGTCAACAAGATTCAATTTCACTGCGAGAGTAGCGCGTTAGACGATGCGACCACTGAAGCGGTTTTGACGTAATCTAATAAACATTAGAAATAACTGTTTCGATTCAAAAGCAATTTTATTCACCTAAATGGTTCGGAGACTTACTGTTAATATTTAGGACCTGTATTGGTCCTAGCAGTTGCTTAATGTTGTATATAGAGCGAACTATTTTTATAGGGCTATTTTAGTAGTCTACAAGGTGTTAGCATTGGATATTTACTATCAAGTGTTGTTTTAGTTCAAACTTCAAACTAGTGTTTAAGTCGTGTACTGATGATATAAGCCTCGTTTATAAAGTTCACATAAAACCCTTCCCTCCTAAAGTGTTTGGTATAAATCTGATCAAAAAGTGTGGATGTAGGGACGTGAGAAAAGGTCAGTGGTGGGTTTTCCCTCAATTTTTATAGCAAAACCTTTCTCTCTCTCTCTCTTTTTTGCCAAATAAATACAATATTTCTCAAAGAGAAACATACAGTTTATTTTTTTCACGTGGTGATATCAACATTTGTTGAATATCTGTCATGAGCATTGCGGCATTAGATAAGAAACTTTTTTAAACGAAAGAAAAAGTCATTAAATTTCAGGACACCCTTGACCGTTTTGTTTTTGTTTTGTAAGCCTACTTTATTTTATTTTACTTAACTATCTTCTATCCAGCTATAGGCTTATTTTTCCGCCAATGAAAACATTGATTATAAATAAATGGATACATTATTTCAAGTCAAATTTACTTACACTACCTGTATTCGGGAGGATCTATATAAATATACTTTTTTTAAAATATATATATTAACTTGTTATAGAATATTTTTTTAAACTGCTTTTCAAATATAGATAGCTTGTTTTTGCTTTAAGAGTTTTGTTTGAGGAGGAAATTATCAAAAATAATATATAAATGTATTTGGAATATAAGTTGTTTTAAAATTCTGATCATATTTTGTAATAAGCACACAATACTTAATTTATTGCATATTTTAATACGTTTTGAAGCTCTTCGATTTAGATCCATAAAATGTATACTAAATATCTATAAATTAACTAAATAAACTCTATTAATGATACTACATATATTTATACACGCATCCTTGTGGCTATCTAAAAAGAATCTAAATAATTCTTATCTCGATAATCAAGAGACTAATTTTCATAGCACAAAATTTAAAATATGAATACTATCATTAAAATATTCCAAATGTTGTTCTCAAATAATAAAAAAAACTTTGTAAAAGTTCTTTTGTGACTTTTTATCACCCCACCCAAATCTTTAAAATAGTAATGGATTTCTCTTCTTTTCATTTTTTCTAGAGTCAGCAAAATCGATTTTATATAAGAGAGCTACAGAAAAGCCAAACAAACAAAAAATAAAAGTTATAAAATCCGGTTTTCTCTGGGAAAGTCTTTTCCAAACATTACAAAAAAAAAAGTTACACAATATAACTGTGGTGGTGTATAGGAGAAGGGGTGTGGGGGTGGGTTTTTGGGTGTTGGATGCAGTATGGATTCGGTTGAGTGGGTAGCGCACTGGGATGGGCACTTCTACTGCTGGCGAACAGGTGTACCAACTCTCACACGAGGCGCTGAAAATCCCCGCTATAAACTGTGTGGGTGTGTGTGTTGCCGGCCCCAAGCTGACAACCCTATGGCTTATTCTTTTTCAAGCGCTTCGCTATTCTTTTCGCTAGGAAGGTTGGGTTGGGGAGTCGAGGATGATGTGGTCTGTTTTTATTGTATTCTATCTTTCATATCATCATCTTCACACGCGATGTGATGGAAGGAGTGGACAGGTGTGTGTGTGTGTGTGTGTGTGTGTGTGTGTGTGTGTGTGTGTGTGTGTGTGTGTGTGTGTGTGTGTGTGTGTGTGTGTGTGTGTGTGTGTGTGTGTGGGATGGGGAGATGAAGCATTGAAGACGGAAAGTTGGCACGGGATGCTGGATGTTAGACGCGCACTGTGAAACACGATTGTGTCACAACACAATGAACGAACGGAATAAGGGGTAAAACCGTTATCTTTGAATATCGAAATGTATACATCAAAAGGTTTATAAAGTTAGATTTTCATAAGAACCTTTCAGAAAAAATAATATTCTTTTTAGCTAAAATTAATGACATTTTACTATATCTTTTTTTTTTTGCACAGCATCTTACTAACCGCTTGAGCTATAATCTTATTACGCTAACGTGTTAAGGATAATGAAGGCTCAATTTAGACGAAGTGTACCTTCATTTTCATGGCGGGAGAATGGAAAACCCTTTAGGGAAAACAACCTATGCACACCCGACCAGGATTCGAACTATAACCTCTCTGTAACTGGCAGTATATTGCGAGGATAACGCCTTCGACCATGCAGCCACCAAATTTGGATTTTTTTAACTATATTATTAGTATATTTAATACACACACACACATAGTCACATCATTCCCTTACCAGGCTGTCAAAAAAACTGTGCATATAGCTCAAAAAACAACTCCGTACTAAGTCCATCCTTCTTCCCTATCCTTGCGTACTCCTATCGCTTCAACAAACTCTATACACCGAGTCATACATGCTCCTTTATTCTTAAAACTCTTAATGTTTCGCTTTTCCACAAATTCGTCTACAAAAATTAGCCACTTCTTACATGGCCTATACTGATCACATGACACCCTCTACCCACAAATGTTTACACTGCCATCGCTGTCACGCTGTCGCTCTGTTGGTATATATAATCCATACATTTAGTAAATGACGGTGTAGAGCAGGGGTTTCCAAATTAAAATTGGCTGAGGGTCCCAATTTAATCCAATAGTCTAGTGTGGTGGGTAGCATCATAATCGACTCGAGTGTTTAAGTAAATATTACTCATACGGATACACAAATTATTATAAATTAGAACGCAATTAAGCTTATTTCTGAATAACATCAGTTTGAAGTTTCACAGATTTTTTCCCATGCAAATCAAAACTTTCTGTTTCACGGGTAAAAATTACAACTTTTATCACAGTAGATTACTTTTCCAAAAAAACTTCGTGCTACGCTAAAAAAAACCCATCAGGGTCACCAGTTGAAAACCCGTGGTTTAGTTCTCTAAAAAAAATCCAATTGGAAATCTTGTAGTAATTATTTTTCCCATATCTCGACTAAATATACTTAAAAGATTTCCATACGTAATTATAATGATAGATGGAATTATATAAATAAGTCGCACCCACTGCGGGATGAGAAATAATAATATTAATATGGTGCCAAAATAAATGACAAATACAATATGGGTTCCCCCCACACAATCCCCACCCCCTCTTCCAAATAATGTGTGCAAAAATATTATCGCTTTTCATCTCCTCTTGATATTTTTGTAAACTTTTAATTAAATCTCAAAGTGATTCTTCAACAAATCCACCCCGAATGTCATAAAACCCTAAGAATATTGTCTTGTTAATCGACCTTTTTTAAAAATATATTCTTAACATTAGATCAAATATTTATACGTTATCTATTTATGAATACTAGCTATTAGCTTATTTGATTTAAATAACTATTTTTTCAAGCACTAATAAAATTTCATTTTGTTAAAATGCGCCCTTAAGGCCTTTGAACCCTAGGTGACCACATAGGTTCACCTTTTTGGAGAAGCCAGCCCTGCCTGTATGACTGTAATCTTCAATAGCTCCATGAGAGTTTAAGGTGAGAGTGCAGGGGTGCGAGTTAAGGGTAGTATTTTGCAGTTTTTATAGCATAATTTTATCTTGCTAAAATAAATAAAATATTGCTTCAATAGAAATAGAGTTTAATTTTCTTCGCATGGTGGTATCAACAAATTATTATTTATTATTATTATTATTTAGCACCGCGTCTTACTACCCGTTCGGTTATACCCTTAAGTACTAATTACGCTAATGAGATTAGGAAATGGCAAGGTTTAATAGAGGAAGTGAACCCACATTTGCGTGGAAGGGAGAGTGGAAAACTATTTAGGAAAAACCACCCCCAGTTCACCCGACCGAGATTCGAACCTCGTTCTTCCCGTCCTCGGCAGTCGGGCTCAACATGACTAGCGCGTTAGTCAATACGCCACCGAGACGGGTATCAACAATTGTTGACTATCTGTCATGAGCATAGCGGCACTAGGATGAGAAACTTTTTAAATGAAGAGAAAATGTCAATTAATTCCATGACACCCTTGACAGATATTCAATAACTGTTAATACCACCATGTGAAGAATATTAAACTATGTTTCTAATGGAGGATTTATTATACAAATAAAAAAAAACAGTGGCGTCACGTCGTAGCAAGCAAGGCAAGCACTGCTTGCCTATGCTTGAAGATAACTAATTACTTATTTTATTTTATGTTTAAAAATTAGTCTTCAATCCCAACGTGTTTGAAAGAAATTTTCCCGCACATACCAGTGACTGTAACATGCATGCAAGACGTGCACTAGTCCATAATATGGTGGTTGAAAGTTTATATTTTTCCTTCTTTCACCCCATAGCTCTACCTAGTGTAGTTATTATTTGTGACGTCATATATTTAGAAGGGGAAGAGCATTGGGACTCAGGTAGGAATGCAAGCAACAAAGTTGCGACTTTTCAACAACAAAGCTATGCCTGAAGTTTGACGACTATAACCGAAGAAATTGAAAGATACTATCGCCCCTATCTTCCCCTTTCAAAACACATAAGTGACAAAAGTAGAAATTTAAGGGGTTGGGAACAGAATTAGGGGAGTTTTGCGTGAAAGGGGATAAATGGACAAATTACTGACCCCGGACACATCTTTTGTGGAGTTTGTTGCAGCAGGTGTTTTTACAGGAGTTTAAAAAAACTTCGTGAGATTGTGACAAGGATCCCGGCAACATCATCAGCTGAGAGATCATTTTCAACATTAAAAAGAGTAAAAACATACACAAGAAATAAAATGGGACAAAATACACTTTCTGGTTTGGCACTCCTTTCAATTGAAAAGGGTCTGCTTTTTAAATTGAAGCAAGGAGTATACTTCCATGAAAGAGTCAGAGCAGAGTTTGTATATAAGGCGAGGAGGATGGACTTGACTTACAAACATTAGAAAAAAATACGGTGAGTAAAAGATCATTAATATACGTATAGAAAAATTAATTTAATATATAAAAATAATCAAATATGCCAAATATGCTTCAAGCTGCAATATAAGTGAAAATTAAAAAATATATATGATTTGTTATCACTTACATGTATGTTTAACGTAATTAATTAACACACAATATAGTTGGCTTACATTTAAACATATACATAAAATGTTTTTATGTATACTTAATTTAAAAATTGTCAGCTTTAGTGAAGGCGGAACCGGGGTGGAAGATAAAGAGGGAATTTCTCCTCACTTGTTAAAATAAAGGGGGGCAATACATGTTCTCCCTCCTACCTCCATATCCTCTTGGATATGTGTTATATAGATTCTAGTGTGCCTATGTAAATCATGGAATAGAAGGACGCACGAATCCACAATTATCATAAAAAAAACCTCCAAATAGCTTCTTGAACCATATAAATTTGTTTAATCCGGGGGGGGGGGGGTACCCTGGAACCCCTCCAAACACCCCTTCCCAGATTGCCTAAGAATTTTGGTCACGAGACGCTACTGAAAAAAAAGCTTTGCAATAAAAACTGCAAAAACACCTTAACTCGCTTTCCCTACACTCCCACCACGTGTACAAGCAATCTTTAAAATATATTTAACATATTTATTTGTTGGGAAGCAATTTTGTTTTCTCTTGACTAGCAAACATTTGCTCAATATTATACAAAGTTGATATGACCTTCTTTAATATGTCCAATTGTTCATTGCTATATAAAGAATACCACCGTATTTATTAAAGACTTTTTTAAATGTTTTACTAACGAAACACTTTATTAAAATCTTTTGCATAGCAATGAAAATATTATAACAAGTTCTTCAATAATATTTACTATTATTTGCAGACAATAGTAAATTTTGGAGAATATTTTGCGTCTAAATACCAATTCATGAGATCCGAAAACCTAGGCTTATTTAACGACAAAAGGTTGATGAAGATATGAAAGTAAAAAATTTAAACTAAAACTGTTTAAGGATACATCACAATGTGAGAAAACATCCCCGAGTGCACCCACACAGTATTCGAACCGATTACCTACACATTATCTGTTCACGATAGGTTTTTACCTGGATGACAGTTAAAAAATCATATGTTTAGGTTTTGGGTTGCCAACACTTGTAAAAGATCATTGTTTTGTTATAAATGTTAAGTTTTTTAATTACATGTTATATTTTACATTTAAAATAGCGTTGGCTTAGTTTTCTCACACTATTTCATTACTTTTAATAATTTCTTTTTACCCAAAACAAAGCCATATTATAAACATAATTAAAAGTACTTATTATTCGTTTTGTAATGTTATTTATGATGTGTAATATATTGCATACATTAATACCTTTGATTACATACATCGTATTTACTTGGAAAAGAGAAAATACTTGTAATTTTTTTATATCTATAAAAATTATTTTATTATTATTTTATCGTATTTCAAAATATTTCTATCCATTGTAAAGAACTTGTTTCCACTATGTTCAATCACATGGTTTAAATTAGTTGGTCGCCATTTTGAAGTGGAATAAAACGATAAATAAGCTTTGTGTCCGACCTCAAATAAATATATAAATAATAATATCCTAAATTACTTTGGTTAACTATTACATTCATACACTACAATATGTTTTCATCACGGCTATCCAAAGTGACAGATGTCATCTGTTGGCGCAGGGATATATTAGGGACTATATCTAGTAACCTTTTGAGCTGTCATCCAAGTAAACCATGGTCGTGAATGTACTACAATACACTCCCTCTTGATTCAACTTAGTTCATCCCTAACACATTAGTGTAGTTATTTAATGTGTGTTTAACCGAACGGGTAGTGTGAGCGGTGCTAATATTTAAATAGAGTAATACTGATAATTAAGAAACTCGCTATCGATTTTAGTCCGACACCTTAGCTCAGTCGGAAGCGTGTTTGTTTACAAAGCTGAAGGTCCCGGATTAGATTCTCGACATCGCTGGATTTTTTTTAAATTTAAATGTTGGTTAACCCTTTCACAGTGATGAATTAACGACTGGGGGCTGGATGCTGTGTTTGATATAGTTTTAAGTTAGTTTGTAAATCGTGTGCTGATATAATCAGTCGGTTCGGAGACTACTAGTTAAATACCTCAAATAAATGAAAATGAAATGGTTATCGATATCGACCCAAAAAGAATATTTTCTAAAAGGTTTCTACATACAATCCAGTTTTTAAGAGAGGGGTATTTTATTAAATACTTTTTTTACGACCAAAATTGAAATACATTTTTATGCCACACTCATTAGTATTATTTTATAATATATATCAAAAGTGACAGCTGCAGGTCACATGTCTTGACTTGTGAATACGTGAAATTAGATCAAGTAACTTTTGCAACTGTCAGATAAATACAGTACCTCCCTATGAGCATTGTTCCATACTAGAATCCTTCTATAATATCATGTATACGCTAATAACTTACATCCAAGGAATCTTCTCCCTAAATACTTGCCAATAAAGGCACATCCAGAGACTCTTTACAAAAGAGAACAAATTGCAGACGATCAGTCATGCGCAAAATAAAGGATAAAAGGGGGGGGGGGATGGGGGAGAGAAGTAACGTAGCAATCCACCCCTTCACCCTCCAACTAACGTCATCTCGTCACCTGTAGACTACCCGTTACTTCACTCTCCACGACCTTCCGTCGTTATGGTGAGTCGGGAGAGCCGTCACCATAGCAACCTTCATTATTACCTCCCTATAAAGGGCGGCTTGAAGTGTCCCCTCCCCCCCACTCCACCCTCTCGTCTTCTACGTGTGTAGGGATTACCGCCGCCTTCAATAACACCCCCGCCTACACACACCCTCTCCTAGCTGCACGCGCTGAGAACAGACCGCGCAACCTTTAATCAACGAGCAATTAAGCTCGTGTGTGTAACCTACCTCAATCGAGATGGAATGATTCTTTCTTGACAAGAGCCGTTTCTATGAATGTCAAAAGTTAGTAATTAAAAGGAAAAAAAAAGAAGAGGGGATGGTTTAGGGATGAATTGGCCTTCAGCCTTTTAAGTTCTTTAAACCAGTCATATTCAACCTTTTTTTTTTCCGCTTACCCCCAGATATAATTTATTTTCAACTTTATAGCCCTAAAGTTGTTGGTTCATTGTGCCATCTATACTTATTCTATGATGTAATTTATTTTAAATGTATATCCAATATAATTTATAAAATAATAAGGAATATAATATTATATACATATGTATATATAATAAACTAGCGGACCCGACAGACGTTGTCCTGTACGAACTGTGGCTTTTCGTTTGGGTGACATAATTGATTTCGATAGTAAAACAAATACTAAAACAAACATAACTATGAATTATTCTCAGAAGTTCAATTATTCATGAACGTTTTCAGAAGATTTTAAGGTCAGTTATTGATGAACTTATAATTTTTTTAACGGTCAATTATTTAATATTATATTAATTATAATAAATATATGGGGGGGGGGTGAAATTTTTGAGGTTAACATGTTCTGATATGCAAACATTAAAAAAAAATCCCCCCCCCCAAAATCCCTAAAAAATAAAAATAAATTTATAGAACCCGATTGCAGCGCCACCTACCGGGTACAATTGTGAATCTAAAGTTTCAATCTAGAATATTTATTTAAAAAGAAACAAGAGAAATGTGTTTGAAAGCTTTAAGATCTTTGCTAACTTTCTCCACACTTCCCTATCCTTGCATATTCCCTTCGATTCAACTAAATCCATACATCGAGTCATACATGCTCTTTTATTCTTAACACTCTTCTCTTTTTCACACATTCGTCTAAAACATTTAACCGCGTCATACATGGCCTAGCCCAATTATTTTTGGTGGAAGTCCGTTTTAAAAACTCGGATATACTTCCGCGGTCCGGCAAAACTTTAACAGTGACTCAAGTTCAAGGCCTATAGGACTTAACTAATTCAAAAACCGTGATTTTTTTTTCCTTTTAGTTATTTTACTTATTTATTTTGCTGACCTTCCATGTCTACTATCTGCCCACCACTGAAATAACATTAGTTCTTGTGTTTATCGCTATCTCGTCAAGGTCCTTAAAAATGTTGCTGCGGTCCGGATGCAGACCGCGATCCGCCATTTGAAAACCACTGGCCCTAGCTCTTCCTTTTGATTCACACAATTAACTTAAAAGTTTAAAATTTGAATAAAATTTTATAAAAAGTGGGTTTGAGGAAGATAAAGCTTAAAAATAAAAACTCAATCAATCTCCAACAAATATGTTACACTTAGTCTTCCTAATAGGAGAGCATTGTTATGTAATCTTTTTATGCGATTTTTTTATATTTAACAGAACATAAACATAAATTAAAGGTATAAACCTAAAGAATTAAAAGTATTTCCATACAAACCACAAAAACTTGCCGCAGTTGAAAATAATGAAAAGGTATAAACTAAAAGGTGCTTGTCTATAAGATAAACTGTTTGAAAGAAGAAGCTAAAAAGAGCCCTTCTTTTGACCCTTATATTTTATCATTTCCACGTTCAAGTATTTTCAAAAAATGTTTTTGTATGCCTATTTCAATAATTTCAGTGTTTATAAAAAACCTCCTGAACTTTATGCCATGCGATTGTCGCTACATTTAGAATATAAATTAAATTTTATTTGTTCAGATATTAACTGAAGTTAAGTTAAAATAATACAAATGATTATTTGATTATGAGACGATGTTATGGTGAGATTGTAGGGGACGCGAGATTGGCAACAATATCATCCATTGTTATTTTAGAAATTAATCCGAAATTTATCACGTGAAATTAAGAGTACATCACTTATGTTTTGGAAACAAAATTAAGGATTTTTTCCTTAAACCTAACAGCTCTGTTATTTTTTGTTTTATCCTTTAGGGTTTATATTATGTTTGATATTTACTACTAAAACAACATTTTAGTTCAGTTTGTAGCGTGTTAGCTTATTTATTCAAGGGTCTAGTGTACAATTACTGGCATGACTGATAAATATATCATTTGTGAAATGTGGGTTTCCCCTTTCATTGTAGTGAAAAGCGCCCGGAAGGCGAGATGTTTTGTACGTTCTAGATCTAAGTTAATTTATAAGTCGTGTGTAGATATAATAAATCGTTTCAGAACGAGCACGTTAAATACCTTAAATATATATATTTTTAAATATTATACCTTAAGGTGAGAGTGTAGGAGACGCGAACTAAGGCCAGTGTTTTTGCTGTTTTTATTGTAGAACATTTTTTGGCCCAAATAAATAAAATATTTCTCCAGTAGAAACATGGTTTAGTTTTCTTCCCATGGTGATATCAACCGTTGTTGAATATCCGTCATGAGCATAATGGTATAAGATGAGAAATTTTGTAAATAAAGAGAAAAAGTTGTCATTAAATGTCAGTACACCCACAGATATTCAACAACTGTTAATATGATCATCTGCATTAAATTAAACTCTGTTGATATCGGAGTAATATTTTATTTATTTTGACTAAAAAAAAAAGTTTTTGTATAAAAACTGCAAAAATAATGCACTTTAAATCACTTTCCGTACACTCACACCTTAAGGATTCTCATTTAGCTCTATAATTATTATTTTGTTTACGACCAAAACAATTTGAGGAAACATTTGACTAAAATGATACATTATACGTCGTATGCCCTAAAATGTGCAGCGTCCGTTGACGACCATAAACCGTGCACATGTATCGTACCTTATGAGCCCCCAACGCTCTTACACGCTGGTGATTGCTGTGAAACTCACCCCCTCTCCACCCCCTCAAAACACCCTTGTGAGTATGATCACACGGTGACATTGAAGTGCGCACGCGTCGATGTAAGGTTCATTTTAGGAACCCCTCTTCCCTTGTCTTTTAACTTTCACCGACAAAGTTACATACACCGCTCTCTGTGAACTCGTTCTCGTCTCTCTCCCTCTCTCTCTTTGTCTCTCCCTAGAGCCAGGATCGCCACCACCGACGAAATTACATACCTTATGACGCGTGCCGAACAACCGCAAATAACAGCCGAGGGAATTATTTCCTCACTTCCTCTACGCCCCCCTTCCCCCTCTCACAAAGCCAACGAAACCCTCTTCGCAAACTCCATTCTCCATCTCTATTTCTATCTCACTTCAAGTTCTTCTTTTTTGAATTATTCTTTATCGTGTCTCTCTTATGTCACTTTTATACACTTTCGGTTTTTTTCCCCGAAGTTTGTTCGGAAGTTGCGGTTCAATGAAGAAAAGTCGGAAAAAATATTGCTGTCGAGTTGTTATGTTGCGAAAAAAAAAATACATTTTGAGAGCCGCATTTAATTTACCATCGTACGAATAACAAACTTGGCACAACTTTAAAGTTATAAATAATGCTTTATAAAATTGTAAAATAATAAAAACAAAATTTGAAATATTATTTATACTGGTAACTTAGAATTCATTTATTATTTTAGAGCAATGCAACCAACTATACAACAGAAATGTGCAATACGATGAGCGGTAAAGTTAGGGAATTGGATTGTAAGTTAAATTTCAACTATGGATGTTGGGGTACGGTTCCAACTAAGGTCACTAAAGAGATAGAAAGTAGCAGTGTTAGAACTTAAGGCTCTACCTTTAGAAACTTGATTTTTTTGTTAGTTGTGATACTTAATAAATGTGCTCCAAACGAAATTGATTCTTGAGAAGACTTTAAGCACTACCAGAAAAATTGGCAAGGATGAAAGATAAAATCGCGATTATGAAATATTTCAAACTTTAAGCAAACTTAAACATGAATATATTTAAATTAATTAAGATTTCTATGTAAAAAAAATTAATTGCGTCTTACTTTCCATATTGGCTCTAGGTCTATATACATTTTAATCGCGCTAATGAGGTAGGAACTGAACCTTATAGTTTTAGATAAAATGCGCACGCATTTTCGTGGAGGAGAGTGGGGAAACCCCTAGAAAAAAATCCCTCTCGATACGTATACAGCAGGGAATCTAACTCCAATCTCCAATGTCACCTTCAAAACCAGACTAGATGAGCCTAAAATTTAGTCCGCATACTCACCAATGTAGGTCACACCATACGTTTAATGATCAAGGCAACTTCTTACCTGAGAAATATGTATTTTAACTGAGAATAAAAGTCAAAATGCAAATATCAGTTTAAGTGGCTGATCAGTCTATGGCATCACTCTGGTGTTAAACTGACCGGCGGCTCCTGATGAGGTCAGGGTTCGAATCCCGGTCTACTAAGGGTGGTTTTTTTTTTCTAAATGGTTTGCCATTTTCCTTCCACACAAATACGTGTAGCTTACCTATAAAATGCTCCCTTCTTCATCCCTACCCTATTAAAGGAATTATAAAAAAATGCGTACAACCTGAACAGCTAGTAAGAAGTGGGGATTTAAAGCAAACGATCCAAATCATAATGTTCTATCAATCATGGATTGGTTTCAACTTGCACGTCTATGAACGATGAAAACTATTTTCTTTTCAAGTTAAAAAATAAGAACACTCAATTCTTATTAGTACAATTTTTTCCCTGGAATGGGTGGGTGATGTAATATACTTACTTTCTTAAAATTTAAAACCCCCCACCTTTTTTTTTTCAAATTCTTTCCTATTGTTCTCTTCTTTTTACCATACTACTTGTCAGACTCCCCCTTGACTTTTTCACCCCTTTCCTCAAGTTGAACCTGCAGGTGACAGTTGAAACTCTTGTCATCACGACAATTCGATTTCGATCAGCACGCCTCGATTTCACACTCCGCTAACTTACTGACTCAAGTCTTTCCACCTACACACCCACCAGTCCACCCCCCCTTTTTCTCTCCCATCCTTCAAAAAAAAAAAGGGTGCCTATCCTTTTATTCTGAGAAGATAGTTGGTCCTTGCTGCACGTTATTTCAGTCCCTCCCATTCCTTGTCTGAAAAACCTTTTCATTCCAATCTCATCTTGTCAACTTTCCCAAATATCTTAGCTCATCATACCTTACATCTATCTACACACCGTCCGTAAGGATTTAAATACTTCACGGGAAGCTAGCATTCTCAACCTTACGAATTTGTTAACAAGGACGTTTCTTGCATCCAAAACTATGCCGTCCCTCACAGGCAGAACAAAGGGATAGAGAAAGATTGTCAGTGTAACCTTGTCGGGTGGGGGAAGGGGATAAGACGCAGATTCCTACTTTGATCGAAGGATGAACCCTAAAAAGGTATCACGTTACGTCTTTTTACCTGAGAAGGTCTTGATGAAACCCAAGAACTCTTCGTTGATTGTTGTTTTTTGGGCTAACCGAAAACATTGAGCCCATGATTTCATACGCTATTGTCCTCTTGTTTACTACAATTACTTTCGTAGAATAGATCCCAAAACCACAAATGAAGGACTGATATGTAGCAACATATCTTTGTAGAGTCCTTTCAATTATTATTCTGGGTATCATTGTTATTTGACTTGACAAAAAGAAAATTCCGAAATAATAATTCTGTAGCGCTTTTTTTCACCCCCTTTTCACAACCCGCCTGGGGTACGTACAATGAAATAAAACAAAAGGGGTATGGATGAGGTAAGAAGAATTTAGAGGAAATGTAACCACATTCGCGTGGAAGGAAACGTTTTTGCTTTTAAAGGGGGTGTTTAAAGAATGAAAATTATTGGTAACACCTCGTAATGAAAGTGGAAAAACAGGCCGTGAAAGTTTTTGAAATTTGTGTTTTTCAAAAATCTATTTTTAGGATGTTATCAGTGGGAGCTAGAGCTTTTATTTTTTTGCAGAAAAAAATGTTTTACAGAGTATGGAATATTCTAAATCCCAGGAGTGTTCATAATTTCATAAGTGATTTCTTTGATGAAACCTTTACTTGTTCCAGTGGTAGAATGGCCTAAGACGTCATTCTGGCAATAAACTGAACTGCCGATGACGTGGAGATCACGGTTCGAATTCCGGTCGGGTGTAGTTAGAGTGGTGTTTTATAAATGTCTTTCTAATTTATCCCCACGCTAATTCGGGTACACTTCCTTTATATTTAGCATTCCTCATCCCTGACACATTAGTGTAATTATATCACATGCGTGTAGCCCGAACGGGTAGTAAGATGTAGTGACTACGTGTCTTAAATATAATTTGATACGCTCGTTTCCGGTAATAGAAACTACGAGGAAATGAGTGAACAGATTTTGACAAACGACCACTCATTTTAACGGTTAGGTGTCCAGGATGTCGGGAAAAATAGTAGTTTTCCACGAAAACACCATTTTCACAGATAATTTTCAGTTTTTAATTCTGTGTTTAGTCACCATGGAATCCATTATTTGCTGCATGACTGTAAACCTCTAAATAAAATGTATCTCTTTGGCTAACAAATAATAATTCACAATCTTTATTCGTTGGTCCGAACACTTCACAATTTTCTCTTTGGATGAATATTTCTCTTTGGATGCTGGTCATAACACATCTAAACTGAGATTCTTAAACTGGGCAAACATTTATTTTTTATTGAAATGTTGTTATTTTTAATTTGCATTTAAATCAATAATATTGAGCATAGTTCGAAAATTAAAAGGCTAAGTTCATGAAAATATTGTCTACGTTTTGTTTCGCTCTTGATAAAATGTTTAAATATGTTTAGGTATGTAATATAAGCTCAATAACGATCAAATGATCTTGAATAATGTTTAAAAATAGCCATTTTAGCTATCTAAGTATGGGTTTTGGTGTTCATTTTTCTCAAATAGAGGGTTTTGATGTTCAATTTATTCAAATAATGGGTTTTGATGTTCATTTTAGCTATGCTTTCATTTTACCACTTAATGTTGAAGATATGATATTTAAAAGTAATGTTTTGTGTCTACATCTATCTTTTCACATTCTTATAAATAAAGTAAGTTCAATTATGTTTCCATGTTGATACTTAATTTTGAGTGAATACTATTTCAAAGTACCGTAATGTTTGAGTATCACATTTATATTTTCACATTCTCTCTCTATCTGAAACTCTCCCTCACACTATCTCCCCTCACACATACACACACACACACACACACACACACTATAACACACTCTTTCATATATTCTCCTCTCACTCTCTCTCACACACTTCATCCTTCTCTCTCACACATTCTCTCTTTCCTCACACATACAAACACTCTCTTTCCTTCTATTCCCAGAATTTCTCTCTCTAACACATACACATACTCTCACTATCACTCACTCACACTCATTAAATCTCTTCAAACACTCAATCTCTCTCTCTCTCTCTCTCTCGAACGGTATATCTCTTAAACGTTCTTCCACAAACGCTGACTTTGATTCGCTCTCTCTCTCTCTTACACACACACACACACACACACACTTTATCATGCATTTTCCCTCACATATTCTCTTTGTCTCTCTCACACTATCTTACTTTCTCTCACAAACTCTCTCTCCTCACACATACACACACACACACACTTTCCCTCTTCTCCCAGTATTTCTCTTTCTAACACATACACATACTCTCACTATCACTCACTCACACTCACTCAATCTCTCTCAATTGCTCATTCTCAGTCTTTTACACTCACGATCTCACACCTCAAAATCACTCTCATTTTTCTCTAACACATGTTATCACTCTCTCTACTATATATGGTAGAGCTTATCAATATATATATAGTTGATAAGCTCATTCCCGGTAGTTGAAATTACGATTAAATGGCTCAATCAGTTTTGACGAACGGGTCTAGGCGTCTAGGATGTCGGCAAAAATAGTAGCCCAAAACTAAAAACCAATATTCTTATGAGATTTCCAGAATTTTATTCTGTGTGGGCTGTGGCTCATCTGTACAATCATTCTTTGTTTACATCACCATGAAAACTATGATTTGCTTATAACTGCACATCGGTAAATAAAATATTTCTCTTTGATCAGAATAATTACAGCTCAATTGTTACTTGAGTGGTTTGGTGCAACGAATAGATAAAGAGCTTAGAGAGGGGTTGTTTTAAAGTTATCATCGTAACGTGAAAGGAGAAAACATAGATTTTGATTCAAACTAAACGCCGAAAGCTAAAAATCTATTGTAGTGTTGATAGCGTTTGATGAGTAAACGCTTGACTAAAAAGTCAAGTGAGGGCTTATTATATAGAACATTGCCTGGTAAAAAGTGCGATAATTTGCAGCCATTGCTGCAAAGATACACTAGTAATATTATAATCTAATACTCTTTTTAAAATGATGTCAAAATATATGATTTATTAAAATATTACAGAGATTAAATATTTTCTTATGAGACGCGATTCACAATGATTCGGTACTCCCTTTAAATGTAAGTCTCGTTAGTTTTTATATCTTACTTATAGGATTATTACAATAAAAGTTTGGGTAGTCATCTTCCATTATTTTGCTAAAAATAAAATTAGTTAATGTTGAAAAAAACTACACGATAGCGCTCAGACGACCCGTTATAATACCAGTATTATTTTTATTTTAGATCTAGGTTTGGAAAAGGTTAAACTATGTACCCATCATTAACAATTTGTATGGGTACAGATTATATTATGTATAGGTACCTATCATTTAGAATCTGTGTGAGTAGAGATCAAGGATGTAGAAAGTTAACATCTCACTGGGGTGGTCCACTAGAAAATTGTACTATACCTTTATTAAATAAAAGTTGCTATACGTATATATATGGACCCATATTTGGGGCTACATCAAATTTCAGGGAGTTCCAGAAAACACCCCCCCCCCCCCTCAATTAACCCTCTTTCTAGGGTCTTGGTAAAGACTCTATTATGAACAAATCAATTAAAATTTGAGTTGGTAAAAATTAATTTATTTACACTCTATTTACCCTGAAAGGTATCAGTCATATTGACAGATTACACCATGGTTCTATTTTATAAGCTATACTATAGTGGTATTATATCAAACCAGGAATATTACCTTACAAGTTAAAAGTAGGGTACATATTAATAATATTTGTGTGGTTACAGATTACATTATATACCCACCAATTAGAATTTGTGTGGGTTCAAATTACATTATGCACCCCATCATTTAGAATTTTGGGTGGTTTCAGATCAGATTATGTAGCAGGGTGTCCAGCCAAACTATATTTTAACATCACCTGACTTCTTCAGTTTTTCAAAGTCAATTTATTAACTTTTTCAGTCACTATAATAACATTATTTTACTAAGATCACAACTTAATGTAATAATATTTTTAGACCCATAAACATTCTAATATAAGTTAGATTTTAGTGATATGATATAAATACATTAAAAAATAACTCTACGCCATTTACAGTTTAAAATTAATGTAAGACATGTCAGTTTTAAGTTTATTTTCTCCTTTTAATGTAATCGAATTCACATGTATGCGTATGCGTACGGCCATGACTCAATTTTGGTTAAAGGCATATGGTAGAGAGGGGGATCACGAACATAGGCCTACATCACATGTTGACTTTGAGAATTAAAATTAGTATGCTCAACAATAGACAAGTGTGTTAAACGAGATTAGGGGTGTGTATTTACTGGAAAGAAAAATGTTATTTTGACCATTTTAAATAAAATAAGGTTATTTTATTAGAGAATCTGTGAAAATTCCAGATATTTTATTAAATTCCCTGACTTTTCCCCTTTTTTTCCAGGCTTTCAAAGTGGCTGGACACCCTGTGTAAGTTACAAAATCAATAAATCGTTAGGCAGGTACCTTATCTATGGTAGGCGAGACGGTAAGTAGCAGCTAATAAAAGTTACCATGTATCCATTGGCCAAACCATCTGATCTGCAAGACCATGTGTTGATTTGTTGTCACTTTTGGAAGTCAAAACTTTCACAACAAACAATTTGTCTATAATTTTTAATTTTCTTAGAACTGTTTTTAAATTGGTGAAACACAAACTTATGAGAAAAAAAAGTTTGGGTGTTTTTTTTTGTTTTATTTTGTTTTTTCAAACAGCATCTGTAGTTCATTTAAAAATTCTTTTCAAACGATAGCTTCTATAATGCTGCATTCTCTTCAGAAAATAAGTTGACGAACTTCCTAATAAAAGAGTGGTGATGACGTCATATAAACCGTCATCGGTTGAGCTCATATGTTGTTTACAAAAAAAAAAAAAAATTAAACCAATATTTTGAATGGCTCTTTCTCTAAGTTATGAAAGAAAATTTTGTGGCCAATTAGAAGACGATACAACTGTGAATATAATACTTTTAATGTATTTTTTCATGCAATATTATATGTATTGTTGCCACAACAGCAAAATAAAAAATATAATAGTTCTATTAAAATATTTTGTTCTTTCAATGAATTTCTAAAACGCCAATTATACAGTAATACTTAGAGAAGTATTTTTAGAAGGGTTTGTTAGCACTTTTTATTGTTAATATGTTATTATTACCAAGCGAATAATTATTATGTATGAATAGGTTGACATAAGTTACCCTCAGCCAATGTTAGCAATAAAGAACCTTATACAAGCTGTCACTCACCACCTCTCCTATCGTAGATAGGGCATACCTCTCCGTGTTTCTACACCCCTGAGAGGTGCTGGCTGGTATTATAAGCGAGTGAAGGGACTGACCTTTATGCGGCATCTTCCAGAAGGCGTCCGCGGCGCAGGTGGGGTCCCTCCCAGCCGCGCCCGCCACCAGGCTCGCTCCTATCAACGTGTTGGTGTGGTGGGTGAGGGCCTCGCGAGGGAAACAACTGGCAGCCAGCAGCCCACCCGCCTGCAGCAGACTCGCGCCCAGCCTGACTGCTGCTGCTCACTGCCGCCACTGCAACCAACATGACAACACTGATATACCACGTCTCTACTGGCAACGTGTGGGAGGAACAACTGGCTGTCACCACTGTAACCAACATGACAACACTGATATACCACCTCTCTACTGGCAACGTGTGGGAGGAACAACTGGCTGTCACCACTGTAACCAACACGACAACACTAATATACCACCTCTCTACTGGCAACGTGTGGGAGGAACAACTGGCTGTCACCACTGTAACCAACATGACAACACTAATATACCACCTCTCTACTGGAAACTTGTGGGAGGGACAGCTGCCCCCACTGCAACCAACATGACAACACTAATATACCACCTCTCTACTGGAAACTTGTGGGAGGGACAGCTGCCCCCACTGCAACCAACATGACAACACTGATATACCTCTCTACTGACAACGTGTGAAAGGAATAAATTACTGTCACCACTGTAACCAACATGACAACACTGATATACCACCTCTCTACTGGCAACGTGTGGGAGGAACAACTGGCTGTCATCACTGTAACCAACATGACAACACTAATATACCACCTCTCTACTGAAAACGTGTGGGAGGGACAGCTGCCCCCACTGCAACCAACATGACAACACTGATATACCTCTCTACTGACAACGTGTGAGAGGAATAAATGACTGTCACCACTGTCACCAACATGACAACACTAATATACCACCTCTCTACTGACTGGCAACGTATGAGAGGGACAGCTGCCCCCACTGCAACCAACATGACAACACTGATATACCTCTCTACTGACAACGTGTGAGAGGAATAAATGACTGTCACCACTGTAACCAACATGACAACACTGATATACCACCTCTCTACTGGCAACGTGTTTGAGGGAAAGCTGCAGCCTGGATGTTGCTGCTCTTTACCACCATTTTGAAAAATAATTACGAAATAGCTGACGTTTAATGAGGTTCTTCCACTGTTGTCACGTAAAAACAAACTAAAAATAGTTATTGTACTAGTTTAAAAAAAATATGTGCACCGCCTAGTTTCAACCCTCACCTAAACGGTTGTGTCATAAGGGTTGTCTAATTGGCGTAGTTAAGGCGAATACTTAGACGTTACATGAGGGTCTGAAAGGATTTTTAAACATGTTCTAAATTGTGCTATCCGCCTCGGTGGCGTAGTTAGCTAACGCGCTAGTCGTGTTGAGCTCGACTGCCGAGGACGGGGAGATCAAGGTTCGAATCTCGGTCGGGTGAACTGGGCGTGTTTTTTCCTAAATGGTTTTCCACTCTCCCTCCACACATATGCGGGTTTACTTCCTCTATGTTCAACCTTCCCAATTTCTAACCCACTAGCATAATTAGTACTTAAGCGTGTAACCCGAACGGGTAGTAAGACGCGGTGCTAAAAAAAATTGTGCAAAAAAAAAAGTGAGCTCTAATCTATACCGAAAAAATATAAAGCTATAAAATTATGTTGGGAGTGTAGGGAGTACGAACTTGATCATTGTTTTAGCAATTTTTATAACAAACACACTTTGGACAAGATAAATAGAATATTGCTCCATTAGAAACATAGTTTTTCTTTACATGGTGGTGATACCAACAGTGGTTGGATATCTATCGTGAGCATAGCGGCATTAGATCTTAAATGCAAAAGAGAAAATGTTGTCAATAAATTCCTTAATGAAGGAAGGTGTAGTTTCTAATCAGTTACTTGATTTAATAGTTTAGACTTATAACACTATAAAAATATTTAAATGAAAACTATTTTCAAAATGTCCTTTTAATGTTGTTGGCTACGTGTGTATATAAACTGTTTAGCTGTATTAAATATTTGTTCGTGACTATAGTGAACAGAGCAAACATATTTGTGACTTTTACCAATTTGTCTTCATTAACAGAACAAAGCGCTCCAAAGTGCCCTATGACCTGACACCTGTGACCAGACGATGACAATCACATGAGAAACACAGCGATGGACCAGTAGAGTATTCTCCACTTTGGCATGAGTCTGCAAGATTGACGAGTAATATGTTGTAGATCAGGGGTGGGACAGCTTGGTTATGGGATTGTTGATTAAACAGGACTGGGGCCATTTTGAGGCTTGTGGTGGGTCTGAAGCTTGTGTTTGATCTGAGGCTTGTGTTTGATTTGATACTTGTGATGGGTCTGAAGCTTGTGTTTGATCTGAGGCTTGTGTTTGATTTGATACTTGTGATGGGTCTGAAGCTTGTGTTTGATCTGAGGCTTGTGTTTGATTTGATACTTGTGATGGGTCTGAAGCTTGTGTTTGATCTGAGGCTTGTGTTTGATTTGATACTTGTGATGGGTCTGAAGCTTGTGTTTGATCTGAGGCTTGTGTTTGATTTGATACTTGTGATGGCTCTAATACTTGTGTTGGGGTCTGAAGTTTGTGTTTGATCTGAGGCTTGTGTTTGATTTGATATTTGTGATGGGTCTGAAGCTTGTGTTTGATCTGAGGCTTGCGTTTGATTTGATACTTGTGATGGGTCTGAGGCATGTGGTATGAGACTTGTGGTGGATCTGATGCTTGTTGTGGGTCTGATGCTTGTGTTTCTTCTGAGATTTGTGGTGGGTCTGAAGCTTATGTTTGATTTGAAGCTTGTGTTTTATCTGAGGCTTGTGGTGAGTCTGATGCTTGTGGCGGGTCTGAGGCTTGTGGTGAGTCTGAGGCTTGTGGTGTGTCTGAAAGTTGGGGTGGGTTTGAGGCTTGTGGTGGGTCTGAGGCTTGTGGTGAGTTTGGGGCTTGTGGTATGTCTGAAGGTTGGGGTGGGTTTGAGGCTTGGGGTGTGTCTGAGGGATGGGGTGGTTTTTAGGCTTATGTTTGTTTTGAGTGTTTTGTGGTTTTCTGAGGCTTGGGGTGAGTCTGAGGGTTATGAGGGTTCAAAGGTTGGATCTACTTTGGGTGGTTTTCTCCCTAAATGAATTTCTACTCTTCCTCCAAGAAAATTTGGGTAAATTTCCTCTAAATCTTACTTTCCTCAGCCTTATATTATTAGCTTAACTAATGCATATATATAGCCCGACCAGTCCGTGAGACGCGACGGAAAAAGTTTAAAGTTGTGTATCTTATGTAAGTGCAATATTATAAAGTAATTTTTTTTATTAAACTATCAAAAATGTTATATGATGGAGCATAGTAGTCTGTGCTCATGTTTACGACAAGAAATGAGTTTTAAAAAGGTTGAAATAAAAAATACACAGCCTTAAGAAAACTCGTCTTATATCAACATGGATTAAAATTTGACAACTTGAAAGTGATAGAGAGGATCCAAACTTAATCCGAAGTCTTGTATTTGTAAAGGATACTTCAGCGGTTCCTTTATACACGAGTTAACCTTGTGGACTGAGACGATAAAACAAGTATGAGCTCAATATTAACTTATCAGCAATCTTAACTAAAAATATTTAATAGATTTAAAAGCTGTTTAGTTTGGTTGAGAAATAAAAGAAAAAAATATTTCACGTAAACTATTCGAGTTGAGATGTGCACCTCATTATTTAGGGGTCATCCATAAGCCACGTAACGCCCTTGAAAACGGGGAGGAGGGGTAGCACTGTCTAAATTATGTTACATGGGCTGGGGATGAGGGGTAACACTGTCTAAATGATGTTACATGGGCTGGGGAGGGGGGTAGCACTGTCTAAATAATGTTACATGGGCTGGGGAGGGGGGGTAGCACTGTCTAAATGATGTTACATGGGCTGGGGAGGTGGGTAGCACTGTCTAAATGATGTTACATGGGCTGTGGAGGGGGGTAGCACTGTCTAAATTAAGTTGCATGGGCTGGGGAGTAGGGGTAGCACTGTCTAAATGATGTTACATGGGCTGGAGAGGAGGGGTAGCACTGTCTAAATGATGTTGCATGGGCTGGGGAGGAGGGGTAACACTGTCTAAATGATGTTGCATGGACTGGGGAGGGGGGTTAGCACTGTCTAAATAATGTTACATGGGCTGGGGAGGGGGGTAGCACTGTCTAAATGATGTTACATGGGCTGGGGAGGGGGGGTAGCACTGTCTAAATGATGTTACATGGGCTGTGGAGGGGGGTAGCACTGTCTAAATTATGTTGCATGGGCTGGGGAGTAGGGGTAGCACTGTCTAAATGATGTTACATGGGCTGGGGAGGAGGGGTAACACTGTCTAAATGATGTTGCATGGGCTGGGGAGGAGGGGTAACACTGTCTAAATGATGTTGCATGGGCTGGGGAGTAGGGGTAGCACTGTCTAAATGATGTTACATGGGCTGGAGAGGAGGGGTAGCACTGTCTAAATGATGTTACATGGGTAGCACTGTCTAAATGATGTTACATGGGCTGGAGAGGAGGGGTAGTACTGTCTAAATAATGTTACATGGGCTGGGGAGGGGGGTAGCACTGTCTAAATGATGTTACATGGGCTGGGGAGGGGGGGGTTAGCACTGTCTAAATGATGTTACATGGGCTGTGGAGGGGGGTAGCACTGTCTAAATGATGTTACATGGGCTGGAGAGGAGGGGTAGCACTGTCTAAATGATGTTACATGGGCTGGTGAGGAGGGGTAGCACTGTCTAAATGATGTTACATGGGCTGGAGAGGAGGGGTAACACTGTCTAAATGATGTTACATGGGCTGGAGAGGAGGGGTAGCACTGTCTAAATGATGTTACATGGGCTGGAGAGGAGGGGTAGTACTGTCTAAATGATGTTGCATGGGCTGGGGAGGAGGGGTTAACACTGTCTAAATGATGTTACATGGGCTGGAGAGGAGGGGTAGCACTGTCTAAATGATTTTGCATGGGCTGGGGAGGAGGGGTAGCACTGTCTAAATGATGTTACATGGGCTGGGGAGGAGGGGTAACACTGTCTAAATGATGTTGCATGGGCTGGGGAGGGGGGCTTCATCATAGTGTTACGCAATACAAATCTTAAACTTAAAAATTCTAATGTCAAAAAAAAAACTATTGTTAGTATTAAAAATGATATGGTATTAATTAAAAATTATTTGATATTTTTATTCAGAATTTAAAATTTATTCTGAGTAGTATAAAATCTGAGTCCATCTTTTAGTGTCACAAAGGTTTTCCTACGAAATAATAAGTTCACTCTTTATATATAAAGTTACGTAAATATAGGATGGTTGGGGAAAAGGGAGTCAGGCTAAATGTCTACATGATGTTACATTAAGAAAGGGGGGAAGAATTCAGAAAAAAGACGTTACGTAGTTTATGGATGACGCTTTAACCTGAAATATAGCAAGTTTATCTCCTACAAATTTCCTCTTTAGTTTAACTTATATTATTGTAAAATAAGCTAACGCTTAAACCATTAATGTACAAAATCTCAAAAGATGGAAATTTATTTAGGTTACCGATTAATAGCTGAATCAAATATCATATTCGTTAATTGAAAAATGACAAGGGAATCTAACATGGGACCTATGGCTTAAAACGCACATGCTCTACCACCTGAGCTATCCAGGATTCTTCCGGTGTTTGGGTCCTTTTTTTTCTTTGTTTATTTTTAGCACCGCTTCTTCCTACGCGTTCGGGTTATACACCTATGTACTAATTACGCTAATATGTTGGGAATAAGGAAGTTTTAATTTAGAGTAAGTGCACCCAATTTGCATGAAGAAAGTGGAAAACCAATTTAGGAAAAACTACTCTCAGTGCACCCAGTGGGATCAAACCCCGATCTCACCGTCTTCAGAAGTCTAGTCTGACATTAGAGTAGTGCGTTTGGCCACGCAGCTACCGAAGCGGGTCATTCTTTACTCATGGTTTAAGGTATAATTAGTTATGGACGTGTGGAAATTATTTCCTGCCATTGTCATTGCTATTCTCACGGCAGCATAAAGTTTACCCTAAAGTCAGAGGTAAATGGGGTATTAATGATAGCTCATGGTAGCCAATGATTCATACAGTCCATCACAGACTCTGCCTTAGGCTATGAATAAAATATTACCAAGGACGATTCTTGGATAGCTCAGTGGTAGGGTATAGTCTGGTTAATCCAAGAGTCCTGGGCTCAGTTTGCGTGTCGTTTTTCAATTTACGAATATTGTAATTATGGTAGGGGCCATGTGTGAGGCATCTAAAGATCCAAAGATCTTAGTTTGACCCCAGCCAGTGATTAAAATAAATTGGTGTCTGTATGATTCATAGTGGTCCCCAAATTATGATTCTCCTGATATAATAATTAAATAGTAAGTAATTATAAAAATGAACATGAATATTTTTATGAAATCTATTGTATTCAAGAATAACAGTAGTCTTGTTTTATTCTCTCTTAATTATGAATATTTAGTTTTGAAATATATATTGAAATTGAATTTAATGAAAGCCTTTTCTCTTTATTTAAAAGGTTTCTAATCTAATTCCACTGTGACAATTACAGATACTCAACCACTGTTAATATCACCATGCGAATAAAATTTAAGCTTTACGTTTCTAATGGAGCAATATAATTTATTTTGGTAAAAAATAAAATATTTTGCCAAAAAGAGTAAACCTACTCTGCTAGTCCTATAGTTGAAAGACCTTACACAAAATGGTGGATTATTTTAGAACGTTAAATGTACCTCCGGTATTCTGAATGGTTCGACGAAAATGTCTCGAGAATACTCTAAATGGCTGGTTAAATGTGTTGTAGTGTAAACATTTTGAATTAATTATGCGATGAAACTTCTTAATGGGTGGAGTGTTTTCTCCCTTGGCTGACGCTACATTGAATGTAGCTGCGATGTGTGACGCTATAAATAATAAAATAGAAGATTCTGAATCTTACCTTGTATTTTTTACTTTCTTATATCAAAAGAAAGTATTGTAATCAAAACAAATCGAACTCTAGATTATGATGAATATTTACGTGACCCCAAACACAAACAAGTTGATTTTACAATTCTGTCTGCCCCTCTGTCTGTCACTGGCTATGGATCTGGAATGGTTTGATGGATTTTATTGAAACTTGATATTTAGATTTTATAGGGCTATATAGCGGACTTTTTTTTATTTTGACCCTAACCCTCAAATTAAGGCTAGTTAATAAATGAGTTTTTTTTAATTCTAAATTTTTCTAAAATTATTCTAACGATTTTGTTTAAAATACATGTCTAGGATTTGTTTAACATGACAAATATTGGTTTTGGGGCAAACATTCCTTGAAGGGTAGTTTACTGATGGGAGATTTTTGAATATTGTTAAAATAGCTCTAATTGTTTTGTTCAAAATGTATATTGGAGAATATGTGTTATGACAAACAACGTATAATGATTTTTGGGGTGAAACCTCTCTTATGGGTAGTTTACTAATGATTGATTTTAATGTTTTGGTTCCAATTGAAGATCTTGGCAGTGTTTGATATGACAAATAACAATGTATACTATGTAGTTATTTGGGTGAAAACTCAATTATAGGTAGTTTAATGAAGACTTATTTGAGTAAGTTTTCAATATTTTTGAAACTATATACACTCATTTTGTTCAAAATGTATATCAGGGGACTATTTTATATGGTAATAAATAAAGTTTCTTAATTTTTCTAAAACAAATTAATTTAAGGTGTGGCAGAAGGGAGCGCGAGTAATTTTACAGTTTTTATAGAATTGAAATTTTTTGGCCAAAATAGATAAAATATTTATCCAGTAGCAATATAGAGTTTAGTTTTCTGTACATGCTAATATCAACAGATCTTGAATATCTGTCAAGGGTGTCCTGGAATTTTGTCAAAACTTTTTAAATAAAAATTTTTAAATTTTTCAAAATTGGCTTTAAATATTGAGCTCAAAACGGATATCTTGGAATAGTTTTTCATGCTAAATAAATAAAGTTTTTATTTTTACAAATAACAAATAGTTTTAGGGTGGTCTACAAATAATTTTGTTCCAAAATTTGAAATTTGTTTGAAAAAATTCTTCAACAATCCGGTTTAAACTTTATAAATAAAGAGTTTTTATTTTGATTAACAAGAGAGGCTGTTTTTTCTTACGAGTAAAACTTATATAAGGGTATTTTACTAAATACCCACCTCGGTGGCGTAGTTGGCTAACGCGCCAGTCGTGTTGAGCTAGACCACCGAGGATGGGGAGATCGAGGTTCGAATCTCGGTCGGGTGAACTGGGGGTGGTTTTTCCTAAATGGTTTTCCACTCCCCTTCCACGCAAATGCGGTTTCACTTCCTTTAAATTCAACCTTCCCAATTCCTAATCTATTAGTGTAATTAGTACTTAAGCGTATAGCCCGAACGGGTAGTAAGACGCGGTGCTAAATTTATATTATTTTACTAAAAATCTATTTTAGAAAATTTTCTTTGAAGCTATAATACATTATGAGAAAGTTAGTGCATACAATTTATTTTGGGTAACAATCTATAAGTTCTGACTTGGCCGGCCTCTTTGTTTAAAGCAGCGGTTCCCAAACTGTGGTTCGCCAACCCCCGTTGGGGGCTCACGAAATCTTCCATGGGGTTCGCCAAAATATTTCTGTAGTGGCGGATTTTTGCAGCACTTTTTGAGGAAAGGGGAAGCATTTACAACTGTTTATCGTCTCACACTGAAGTCAGGTGGTTATTTTGAGGTAGATCAAATGTGGCTCAAGGCTTTGGCCTATTTGTCAGACATTTTCTCAAAAATGAACAGTTTAAACCTCTCACTTCAGGGGTCAAATATTAATATTATTATATATTATTGTGCAAGAACGTATCGAGTCATTCATAAAAAAAAAAGTTTTGGGAAACGTGCTTAATTAGCAATCAAACGGAGTGCTTTGATACCCTTCACGACTTCATGGTAGAAAATCAGCTTCCTTTGGACGAAAATGTAAAGAACGTGGTAACAGAACACTTGAAGGGACTTGGAAAAAAACCTTCAGAGAATATTTCCCAGCCATGTCCAATAATAACAATTGGATTTGCAATCCTCCCGAAGAGACAGCCATTTTAAAATCTTACACGTTAAGCGTGAGTGAAAAAGAGCAGCTCCTTGAAATTACCACTGATTTTGAATTAAAGAAAAGCTATAAATCTTGTCATTAATTGGTTTATGGTTAAGCTTAAAGGAGGAGTTCTCAATGTTAGAGAATAAAGCTATTACACCTTTGTTACCATTTTATACTACGTATTTGAGCGAGAAACTTTTTCTTCATATGCCTATTTAAAAAATAAATACAGAAACAGGCTCAATGCTGAAAGTGACTTGAGACTTTATTTATCGTCTGTGGTTCCTAACTATAAGGCTCTGTGCCATCCAAAGCAAGAGCATCCTTCTCACTAAGAAACGTGAAGAGGTTAGTAGCTGTTAAAGCTTGTAAACAATTTTGAAACTTAAATTTTCATGGAATTTTGTGATTACAGGAGGGTATTTCAGTTATGACAATTCAGAAATTTCCAGTACCACTTTAAAAAACATGTGAAATGTGATAATATTGTGACAGTAAAGATAGAATTTTACTACAGTACTTTGCTTATTTAATTTCAGTTTTAATTTTTAAAACAAATGTATAATTATTATTTGAACTTGTACTTAAGTAAGAGTAAATAGCCGAAGCTATATTAATGGTAATTGCTTCAGTTAGATATCATATTCTGAAAATTGAAAAATGACACCTGGACACGGGAATCGAACGCGGGACCTTTGGCTTAGTACGCCAATGCTCTAACCACCGAGCTATCCAGGATTCGTCCCGTGCCCATGGTCATTCTTCACTCATATTTTAAGGCAGAGTCTATGATGGACAAAGCAGAAATCGTCAGCTACATTATGTGATTTTTTGTTAATATCACAAGCCATCAGATAACGCAGCCATCGGCGACTCGGTAGTGGCTTATTGCCAATTTGTACAATTATTATTATAATTGTCAGGGATGCGTATATATATTAAGAGTAAATAGCCGAAGCTATATTAATGGTAATTACTTCAGTTAGATATCATATTCTGAGAATTGAAAAATGACACTTGGACACGGGAATCGAACCCGGGACCTTTGGCTTAGTACGCCAATGCTCTTACCACTGAGCTATCCAGGATTCGTCCCGTGCCCTGGGTCATTCTTCACTCATATTTTAAGGCAGAGTCTATGATGGACTATGATGGACCCTGGGCACGGGACGAATCCTGGATAGCTCAGTGGTTAGAGCATTGGCGTACTAAGCCAAAAGTCCCGGGATCGATTCCCGTGTCCAGGTGTCATTTTTCAATTTTCAGAATATGATATTGTACTTAAGTAGTTTCAATATCATTCCATTATATTTGGTAGGGTATCTCAAAGTACCTACCGAGATATAATAGGTTAATTTAAAGGTATTAAACATTTTGATTATAATTGATAACTAAATTTCATAAAAATTAGGTATACAATTAAATGAGTGGCAATGGATATTTACCAGGGGGTTTGTGCAGCTCAGATGTTTGTGAAATGGGTTCGTGAGTCGATAAAGTCTGGGAACCGCTGGTATAGATGTCTTGGATTCGATTCCCGGTGGCACCATAAGTATATTATTTCCTAAGGGGAATTGTTCCTATGGTTGCCATTGGTTGTTTCGTTAGGCTTAATCAAGGCTTAATATTTCTACTGACATTACATAATCATCATCATCATCATGATATCATGGGGCCGACAAGCCATGGTGACATATGCTAAAAAAAATTATTGAAAAAGTTTTCCGTTTTATACACGCACCAGTGAGCACGCAGAAAAGGGTGTCATACCCAATGTTATTGTTTGACAGGGACAAGGAGGTCGGAATTAGAATCTCAGTTGGGTTTACTGAATTAAGATTTGTTTCTATATATATTTTTTCTCTTTCTTCATTTCTTAGGCAAATTAGGGTAGATTTAATCAAAATTTTAGCTTCATCCCTATACTATCGTTGTAAATACGTGGATAGTCCGGACTTGTAGCCTATTAAGACGTGATGCACTTAAAATAGGTTCCTAATAATCTATCGATTTATGAAGATTATACTTTTTTTTAAGAAGTTTCATTCAAACTCACCGTGCGAGAAATATGTCGATAGTTGTGAAACACCCTGGCACTAAATTAGTTTCAATATAATCGGGTGTTTGTTTAAATTATGTTCCTAGGCTGCATTCATTTTCAAAACGTGTTTTTAAATATCAATTTAAAAGTGCATTTTATCATATGCTTGAATAAAAAAAATGAATTCATTAGTATGTCTTTAAACACCACTTCTTACTATCTGTTCATACTATTGTAATTATTCTGATGGGGTAGGGATGATAAAGTAACAGTTTAGAGATAATCTACCCATATTTGCGTGGAAGGAGATTGGGAAAACATTTATGAAATAAACACCCTCAGGAGAACCGACTGGGATTTGAACCTCAATTTTTCCGTCATCAGCATCCATCTAGTGTTAAATCACACCGAGTAATGTCAGGTTAGGCTGAGCTTGTTTAAACTGGACCTGAGAATTGTTCTCATCGCTCAGTTTAACTCATTCACCCGATATCAACGGAAGTACTGTATATCCCCAAGTGAGATACGTGGAGCAGAGCCAACATACGATTGGTCAAATTGGGACCAAGTGGGGGAGTGCATAGTTAACACAGGCACAGTTTTAGAGGTATCTGCTTACCCTGATAATAGTACTAGACACACTGCTGGTATTAATATTGATATCGTAATGGATTAGTGTACTAGGGGTTTGAAAATCAAGAACAAAAAAAGTTTTATTTTAAATGCAACGTATTTTATTATTCTTGTGATCAATTCACCAACTGCACAAACTAATTTAAGGTTAAGGGGAAGGTGACGCGAAAAAAGACCAGTGGTTTTGAAGTGTTTATAGGAAAACAATTTTTTGTCCAAAATAAATAGAATATTACCTCAGCAGCAACGTTTGGATTAATTTTTTTTCAAATGGTGATATCAACCATGGTTGAATGAATATCTGTCAAGGTTTTCCTGGAATTTAGTGAAACTTTTTTCTCTTAATTTAAAAAGTTACTCATCTAATTCTGCAATGCTCATGACAGATATTCGACAACTGTGGATGTCACCATGTGAATAAAATTAAACTAAACCTTACTAATGGAGCAATATTTTATTTATTATAGCCGAAAAAAAAGTTTTGCTATAAAAACTGCAAAAACACACTTTCTCGTGTCCCCTGTATCCCCACCCTAAGGCCATGGGTTTAGGACGATGAATATAAAATTCTCATACGCTCGTTTCGAGACTGGCAACATTTGTTTTAAAATTTCAGTTGATTGTTATTGAACTCCGACCTACTAGATGTAAGCCAGCAAGTAAATAAAACAAGCTTAATAAACCCCTGTTGATCTAAGTGAGGTTCCCAAATCTCTCAAAGCCTAATACCACCCCCTCCTTATTTCCCCACTTCTCACGAGTACTTTGTGATTGTTACAAAAACCACCCTTCCTGAGGCTATTCATCCCATAAACACTTGTTCGCCGCCCCAGTCATAATACAACCCTTGTAACCTTTCAGTCGATGATATCCTATACAAATGGCCGACTCTAATGGCATATTTAGGGAAATACACTCCCCTCCCTCCTCCTTGTAAGAATGACAGTTAGGCCACGTTAGTTTCGTGAATAGTCGCCGATTAGTTCCGAAACTGAAAGTCTACCAGGGGTGTTCATAATTGAATGTTCGATCCTTTTAATGTAATGTTACCCGTTTAGGTGGTTGAATGGTTTAAGTCCTAGATATTTTAAAGCCAACCCCAATGCACCCATTAAGGATTCGAACCTTGAACTCATCACCAGAAAATCAGACAAGATGGTAACTCGCCTTTGTGCGTCTACAACAACACAATCGCTCTCATTTGGTTTCAACAACAACAAAAGTTTTCGAGTGTGTAATGGCATTATTTTATCATCCCCTTAAATTTACGAAATAAAAAAGTAATGTGCTATTATATTCAAAACTTAATCGTACTAATATTATTTTATTTGTAGTGTCGCGATATAATGCAACGCTTATTTTAGTCTTTTGCCTAGACAGGCTGGAGTTTTTTTCGAAAGCGAAAGTTTGGTAAAACAAGGAAGAGACAATGGAATGGTACAATGCACGCGTAGCTTATTGAACATTCAAGAAGGTAGAACTCTCTCAATTTCGTCTTGGTGAGCGTAAGCTCAAAAACACACTCTTGACGGAGATATCGTGAAGGTAGAACGATTACTCCGAGTCGAGCATTTCATATTAACTGTTTTGATTTAAATAACTACGTGTGATACTGGGTCACGTAATCACTTTTTTAAGAACAGGAATTAAATCAAATAATTAATTAAATTATATTATATTTCATTATCGATTTTAATCCATCCCGTACCATTGAATAAAAGACATGACGTGGTAGTAGCCAAATAATCAAACCCAGAGCTGTAAGATCACCAAACAGGAATGGTACAATTTTGGCGCCCAACGTGGGGCGCCAAAGATGTACCGTTCCCGTTTGGAGGATCGTAAAACTTGGGGAGTTTATTATTTAGTTAATACCACGTACTGTATCTTATTCGTGGGTATGGATTGAATTAAAATTTATAGTGAAATTATAAATTTCAATAATTTATTTATTTAATGCCATAACTTATATGAGGAAAGTGAATACGAGACCCAATATCACACGTAGTTATTTGATTTAAAGCAGTTAAATTATGCGCCTGAAGTGAATTAAGCGTGTTACACTCTCAACTGAGAGCTTCCGTTCACTAGGACGTACATAAGAATAATTTCGTATTAATTTTACCGTGTATATTTTAAGGGCTGATAAAATGTTATTTCAAGTGCTGCAATATATTACGCAAGGAGTATACAGTGTTCAAGTGATTGTCGCAGTCATAGTGGTAAGTATAAATGTTTTTAAAAAAAAGGTGATGGACACCCCTTGTGGCCATGAAAGGGGTGTACAGTGCTCAAGTAATTGTTGCAGCTAGCGTGACACAGGGCGTCACACCGCGTGAGTAAGTACATCCAGTGGAACTAATGTTGTTACTCGCTCGATAGAGGACACCCCTCTCCTCCCTCTTTACACGGTCACAAACATGTGTACACACGGTCAAAATAATATCGTGTTTCGTTACAGGAGAATTTATAGCATTTGTGTTGAGGGAGAGAGAGATAGTAATATCTTCTTTAAATCTTCCTCAAATAATCAGTATTAAGTTGAGGTAGTAGGGGACACTATAAACGGTGTTTTCGCAATTTTTATAACAATTCTTTTTTTTGTTAAAATGAATCGAATATGGCTTTGGTAGAAACATGAGTTTAATTTTCTTCATATGGTGATATCAACAGTTGTTGAATATCTGTCCTCAGCATAGCGGCATTAAATGATAAACTTTTTAAATGAAGAGAAAACGTTATTAAATTCCAGGACATCCTTGACAGATATTCAAAAACTGTTGATATCACCATGGGATGAAAATTAAACTCTATGTTTCTACTGGAGAGATATTTGATTTATTTTGACTTAAATAATGTTTTGATATAAAAATTGCTGTAAAAATACTAACCTTAACTCGCGTTCCCTACAGTTTCTCCTTAACATGTAAAGGTGCTTTTTATTAACTGCATCTCACTACCCGTTCATGTGATACACATAAATTAATTACAGTAATTAAATAGGGATAATTTAAGTAGAATTTAAGAATAATGTATCAGCATTTTCGTAGAGGTAAGGGGAGAAACTCTATGAAACACACTCAGTACACCCGACCGGAATTCGAACATCAATCTCCCCGTCACCGAAAATATGAAAATGAAAGTTTTGACCATTTAACCAGTGATGCGGGCTTAAAAAAATTATAGCCATCATCTAAATTTAACCCCAAAACATTTTATTTGTGGGTGTGCGAATTGTCAATGAGGCGGTATTTCTTTGAGTCAAAATAATTAAAAAGAGTCATTAAACTTGTGCGAACACTTGAGTGTACTTCTGAGGGTAGAAAAAATAAAGTTGATGAGGGAACATATCATAGAAATGAATGAAATGATTATTAAGTTTCATGCCCCTTATTTACTTTCTCATCTCCCCTTTGCCCAACAAAAAAGAAAGTGGAAATATTATGTGTCTCCATTGACTAAACCCAGCATGCGCAACTTTGTAGTAGATGGCACCTCAAGTTAAAGGACCTCTTGACTCTATACCCCACGCGTGCGTCCTAGTCAGTTGCATACCGCCAATGTCTCTTTGCTCCCCCTTCACCTACATATTTTCTCTTCTCTCCACTGGTCTATTTGCGTATGTGTACCGAACGCATGTCGTTAAATGGGGTGCCAGAGGATAGTTAGCTAGACGGCATGGTTAAAAAAACATACGCGGACCTCATCAATATGACCTTTGAAGTCAAAGAAACGTGAGTTTACAAAATAATATAAAAGCTCTTCTTAAAAAGAAGCTCAAGTTTATTTTTCTTTACATTCCTGAATAGGATTTATTTCAAACATTATAAAAAAAGTTTGTAATTAAAAAAAGTTCAAGCACACTTTCTGTAAAACATAAATATAAGTTTAGGCCCGGCCTATAGCTTAGGGCAGCGTTTTTCTAACTGTCTTCCGTGAAGCCCAAAGCGTACGACATTAATCAAATTCTTGATTATTTTTTTTAATATCACAATACATCTCTCATCGATGGTCGTAAGATTGTAAATATAATTTAAAAAACTAGTAATATTTTTTCAGTTATTCCATAAAAAGTGTGTTTTAGTCGCGTATGATGTCAGTTACTCAAACACTTATCAAGTTAACGGTTAAATCAAAATTCTAAATTGAAATTGATCTGTTAAAACGGACCCTTTCTTCCATGAAACATTCCAGTCCCCCCCCTCCCCCTTTTCCACTATCCTCCTCTCATCAAGAGGTCAGGCGGGGAAGTTTCCCCCAACTTGAAGCCAGGCAAGGCTGGGCCCTAGCTGGAGCAGAGGTCAACAGAACAGTTGACATCCGAGGGTTGTCCTCTGACTTGCATGAAACCGGCTCGACCGACCTGACACTGGGCGGTAGAGTAAGTCTGTCAACGTGAATGTTCTGAAGGCTTTCTACCAAAAGCAAATAATAGTAGATTTGTAGGAAAAAGACCTTTCAGAGAGTAATTCTACGTGAGCAGATATACTCCAACATCCACACAGTCACAAATTGGTAGGCAGATCTACTTAATTTAAACACAGGTTTCTTAAAACTTAAAAAAAAGAGGTTATTATTTACTATTTAAAAATAATCTCATTCAAATGTGCATCATTATTCGCAATGCAATGCTGCAGTCACTGGCGAAAATTGGACATGACCCTGCGAAGCAGATCTGGTGAATTGGTACCAACCTCTTTGTGTGTTCTGGCCTTTAAGTTTTATATATAATGATATTTGAATAAAAACTGCATTCAAAAGGCCGTTTTTTACTATTTTAGAATAGATTCACAGATAAGCACTATGCACAAATCTTCATTTTTTCATAATAGCAACATACTGTAGTTATTACAAGAAACTTTGTCGCTTTGTCACCCATCGTCGCCGCGGAAAATGTCGAGTAATCATTCGAATACGAATGCAATGCACACATTTCTGGCATATAGTAGGTTTATTTTTTTATTTTTAGCACCGCGTCTTACTGCCCGTTTGCGTTATACGCTTAAGTACTAATTACGCTAATGGGCTAGGAATTGGGAGTGTTGAATTTAGAGTAAGTGAACCCGCAGTTGCGTGGAGGAAGAGTGGAAACCCATTTAGAAAAAAACCCTCCCTCCAGTTCACCGGATTGAGATTTGAGCTTTGATCTCCCCATCCTCGATAGTCTAGCTAAACACAAAACTAGCGCGCAAGCTAGCTTTACCCTTTCATAGGTATTTGGTTATCATATTTTCTCCCATACCTCACGCGCGCGCACACACACAAACGCGGATCGGAGCCAGAAGCTGAGATGAGCCTGCTATGATGAACGTTCTTAAGGTGAGAATGTTGGAAACGTAAGCTTAAGTAAGGGTTTTTATAGGTTTTGTGGCAAAACTTATTTTTGCCCAAAAGAGATAAAATATTGCTCCAGTAGAAAGATACTGTTTAATTTTCTTCCCATGGTAATACCAACAGTTATCTGTTATGAGCATATCAGCTTTAGATGGTAAACTTGCTAAATGAAGAGAAAAAGTGGTCATTAAATTTCAGGACATCCTTGACAGATATTTAACAACTGTTGATATCACCATGAGAAGAAAATTAAACTCTAGGTTTCTACTGGAGAAATATTTTATTTATTTTGTCAAAAAAAATATTTTCTGCCTTAAAACCGCAGAGTCACTGTACTTTTCTAGGGTTTTTCGGCTCCACGATATTGAAGACTTAAGGGGGAGTGTAGAAAACGCCTTTATCAAACACCTCCATAAAAACAAATCTGGGTGACCGCAGATGCCATGGAACGTCACCAAACCGGGAAATTGAGCGTTTTGGGAAGAACATGAGCAGTGTTTCCGTGCTGAGACGAACCATGAGTATTTTAGGAGGATTCCGGCAGAATTTGAGCTCCAAAGAGGAATCGAGGTAATGCCATTTCATCAAACCCGCTTCGTAGTGTCTTGTAAAGCTTTCGATAACAATTACAGCAGTGCATTGCGAATAACGGTGCACAGTTGGATGACTTTTTTTTAAATAGTAAATAACACATTGGTCTCCAAAGGTTTTAAGAAACTTTGAACTGTTTTTAAAAAATGTATCTATTGTTATATATGTATATATATTGTATATATATATATACAATAGATAAATTTATATATATAATAGGCTCAATTTATTGACACTATCTAATAGTAAAAAGTAGACCTATATAAAATAAATGGTACGACACAATCGCACAAACTTTCTCATATTGTGTATTAAAGTATGGAAGACAATGTTCAAAAATAGTTTTTTTTACGTAAAATACCCTTAATTTGGGAGTGTAGGGGAAGTGAGAAAAGGTAAGTATTCTTTCAGTTTTTATATCAATATTTTTTTTGGTCAAAAAAATCCAAACGTTTTCATTATAAACATAAAACATAATTTTTTTCACGTGGAGATATCAACATTTCTTGAATATCTATCAAGGGTGTCCAAGAATTTAATATCAACTTTTTATCTTCATTTAAAAAGTTTCTCATCTAATTCTTTATGACATATTCAACAACTGTGAAGAAAATTAAACTGTTTCTACTAGAGCAATATTTTATTTGAGGCAAAAAAAAAGTTATTCTAGAATTTTTTTTAAAAAGTTACTTATTCTCACGTTCCTTATCCTCCCAACCTAAGTAGGTTTCCCTCATAAAAAAACACCTTCCTAATCACAATAAACACTCTTTATAAGTAAATTTTAAACCAAAATGTTGAAATATTTTTTTAACAAAATTCTTTTTGTAAAAATAAAAACGTAATTTTATTTATCATGAAAAACTATTCTCGGATACCCATTTTGAACCTAATCTTAGATGTCACTTACGAAAAATGTCCAATTATTAATGATTTGTTGTAAGTAAGCTACCCTTAAATTAATTTATTTTAGAAAAATAAACACCTATTTTTGATCATGTAAAGTATTCCCCTGATCGAAACAAGTTTTAAACAAAATCAATATAGCTATTTTCAAATAGATTCAAACTTTACAAAAATAAGTCATTAGTAAAAAACTATAAAACTTTTTTTAGCAAAAAAAAAAGGCCCACATATAATAATTTACTATGTAATTTTTTTAACCAAATCACTAGTCATTTTTTAAATTTTTCGGATTTAAAAAAATGTTCAGCAAACTACCCCAAAACTTGCCAACCATTTGTACAAATAGATACACAAAGTTGGTTTTTTTTTCACTTTTAAACAAAACTATTATGTTTGTGACATTTTATACAGTAATTTTTTTTAATGACACCTTATAAATATTGGTGGCTCACCAGCTATGTAGAGACTATCTGAACTTGAGTAGTTCTTGAATTAACTAAGTTTGGGAACCACTGGTCTGAGGCTTCTCTTTCGCAAAAGACTAGGCTGCTGAGGTTTTTTTTTCCCTAAATCATTTTCTACTCTTTCCACACAAACACACGTGGCTACAATTACTCTAAATTCAACCTTCCTTATCCCTAAAACATTAGCGTAATCAGTACATTTACATACAACCTTAATGAATAGTAAGATTCAGAGCTAAAAGATTTTTTTTTAATACTACTTTCTCCAGCTCTGACCAGTGATTTTGAAATAATGGTCAACGCAAATGCCAACAATTAAAAAAAAATTCCCTTAAAAACTGATGAAAGATATTTTTAGTGGGATTAGGCCTTAAATAAACTAAAATCGATTCGCCACTGGAGTGAAAACTAGCAAAATTACGAGACCTACTTTAATGTATACACTCGCCAAACCATATGATCTACAAAACCATATGTTGAGTTGTTACTTTTGACAGTTCAAACTTTCACAACAAACAATTTGTTTTTAATTATGTTTTTCTTTCAGCTGCTTTTACATTATTGAGATATAAACTTATGGAAATAACCGTTTATATGCTTATTTTTGTGGAGACGTCTGTTGTTCACCTAAAAATGCTTTAAAAACAAAAGTTGTCGCGATTCTCCTTCCACGCGAACCTCCTGATGATGTTGTTAATTAAATAATGTATATATTAATACATATTACAAGTTTTATTTGCACATATTAAGATGCTACATTCAAGAAATTGCCCCAATAACACTCGCGTTTCTTCATCGTGTCTTTCTCTCAGAACACCTCGTTAACAAGTGCTGCAAATTATTCATACCCCCCACCAGTTTCATGGCTATAACATTAATTTTGATACTGAGAGCTGCTGAACTCTTGCGAGCACAAGCAAAACTACCTTTTAAAAAGAAATCAAAACAAATACAGTTTGCAAATGAAAAATATTGCTCTCTTTCTCGCACTCACACTGCGAGGTTTTTTTCTTTAATAATTACTAGAGCTAGAAACAAGCAAACCAAATGTTCCTAACCCGTAGCCTGCTCGCACGTGTACGGAAATGAATACACAACAGTACAGTGCGACTAATAGATTTGACACAAACTTAATTTAATTACACCAAAAGCTATGCAACAAAGCAGGATCATTACAGTACTCCCCTACTTTCTGAGTTATTTTTAGAAGAAAAATGAGTCAGGAAGTAATTCGGTCAGCTTGTTTTTACATTGAGCCCTTTGCACATATTATGACACCACTAAAGCTTATATATTTAACAAAAACTAGAAAACCAATGTATTGATTACATAAAGTAGCGGCAGGCATCAATCATCTGATATAATTTAAAATGTTTATCATTTACTTCAAAATTTCTCACTTAACAGTCTTAATAATGTTCATTTTGCTTTGCCATTTCCTTTTCTGATTTTAATGTTCTATGGCAGAAAGGTTTTAGAGTCTCACTTTAATTGATGTAATACACTAGACTAGTGATACAAAAGAGAATTATTGTTTAGAGTTCATGTACACTATTTTCACATGATAATATAATATAATAAACAACATAAAAAAAACATACACATTGCACTGCACATAATTAGCATGAAACTCTTGACAAAACACAAAATATAATATCTTTGACATTTCAGACTAAATTGGTAGTTCTCTTGAATAGCATTCAAAATATACACTATCCATATTTCGGTAGAATTATACCCTAAATTAAATTCACATTACAAGAAGATCTTAAAAGATTTTTCTTATACACACTAGGTTTAAAACACAATTTACTAAGCTCATAGTAAAATCCTAATAAAAGCTTTATCATTATGAGGACACAAAGCCTATTCCTGCTCCAGCCATACTTCCCTACTTTCCCTCTATCTTTGTCACTTTCTCAAAATAAGGTTTAATTTCATCCAAATGTTTAGGCTGATACACCTCTGCCACTACAGTTCTCGCTCGACCTCGTCCATCATCTTGCCTCTGTCCCTGATTAGTATTTTGGGTTCCCGTGTCTCTTTGTTCTCTGTACCTTGGTGGGTGATAATACTGATTATATCCCTTTGGTCCCTGATTGTGATCATATTGCCTATCCTGTCCCTGGTTGAATCGTGGACCACTATCTTGGTTTCCCCTGCTCCTATTTCCTTGCTCTCTCTCCCAATGTTGTGATGGAGGAGGTGTCCTGCCTTCCCTCTGAAAATGATAATTAGTTCTACCTTGTCCTTGTGGATGGTATTGACCCTTAAATTTCTGGAAACCTGACCAATTTTGTTTACTTTCTATCCCTGTACTTCTTTCTGAATCTGAAGATAAGTACCCATTTTGTGTTGAATCATGTTCCTGCACATCCCCTAAATATTCCCACTCTCTAGTTCTTTGACATCTATCATCAAATGCATTTAACACCCGTTCCATGTCTTGAAGGTCCTGTAAATTCGCGCCAATAAGAGCATCCTGTACATTTTGAGGAAAATGATATATTATATGCCCCATGAGCCTATCTTCCTCTATCGGGTATTTCAAATACTTTGCTTGTACCTTATATTTGTGAAGATATTCACACATAGTTCCTGCTCGAACACTGTATTTACCATTGAAAATCTGCTGCAAAAAACTATCTTGTTTTACCTGTGACCAAAATTTTCCCAACAAAGCATTCTTTGCTTCCAAAAATGTATCCCATTCTCCTTCTACAGAATTTGCCCAGGACCTAGCTTCCTCTCTTAATCCTGATAACAAAATAGCAATCTTATTAGCTTCACTAAATCGTTCTCCTTCCAAAGTACGCTCCACTTTTCGAATATATTGGATTGCCGAAATATTTCCTTTCTGCCCCTTGAATTTGGGAATTGAAGATAACATCTCCTCATTCATTCCTCTAAACAAGACACTATTATGACAAACATGACTATCAACTTTCTCTTTATTTTTGACTTCGTTAAATTTGCATTCTAAGTCCTCCACTTTGTTTTGTAATTTCTCAAGATTTTTCATATAGCTATTTTTTAACTTTTTGACCTTTTCCTCTATGCTTTCGCCTTTTTGGGTCAGTACATCTTCTACTTGCGACGTAATATAATCCCTGTTCACATCCAGTTGACCCTCCAGTTCTAACCTAACCTTACTGACTTCTCTTTCCAAGTTAGACTGAACTATTTTGACATTATTTTTTATTTGAACAATTTTGAACTCAATACCTTCTACATTATTTTCTGTGCTTTTGACTGTCTCTATAAATTTCTTTTCCAGCCCTTCTATTTTTTCATTCACTTTGTCAACTCCCCCAATTAAATCAAAATGAATTTTTCTTAAATTATCTTGTTTTTGTTCCAACTCGTTTTGATTTTGTTTTACAGTGATCAAACTCTTATCTAGATCCATTACCTTAACATTAAGTGCCTGGTGCGATATTTCCAGGTTATCTAGTTTACACTCTAATTTTATTCCTAATTCTTTAATATTGTTTTCTATTTGAGCTCTCAATTTTTTATTATTATTTTCTATTTGGGTTCCCAATTTTTTATTATTATCTTCCATCTGACTCATTATAGTCATGATAAGTTGTTCAATTTTTTTGTTCCCTTCCCCTATTAAATTCTTTTCTACCTGAGCTGGTTCAGAATCTCTTTTACTATCCTCTATGTCTACAGTAGTTTTTTTTAATATCGAAATTTCATCACCCCCATCCTTTAATTTTGAATGTCCCTTTGAGCTATTTTCATCTAATATCTGATTCTCACTATTATTTCCTGACTCCCCTTCTTCTACCTGTTCTATTACAGAAATGCACCCTTCATGTAAGTTTCTACTGTTTGCATTTCCCACCTTTAGTTTGTTTAATCTACTCTCATACATTTCATTTTCCCAATCCTCGTCACTCTCCTCTAATCCTTCTTGGTTATATGGTCTGTTCATGATGTCTTTATCTTCCGAACAAAATGGAAACTGACCTATCCCACTACTACACTCTTCCCCAATTAAATCCTCTTCTGATTCTAACATCATCAACTAAAAGAGTTGTTGAATTTCTTAAATATATTAATTTCTAAGTTTAAACACCTTTTAAGTTCTACTTACTTCATTAAATGTTATAAAGAGTTCCCTTACTACAATGAACCCATCAATCAATTAATTAAAATAATTAAATGTAACAAACAAAATATATATAACTACTGCTCTTCTGTTGATCTGTCCCTCGGTGATTGTCCAGCATCCGTTGATGAAATACTTCGCTGCTATCCACCATGACATTAATTAATTAAAATACTGAAATGTGACACAAACATTTTATTCATCCCCTTCTATTCTGTTGATCTGTTCCACGGCGATGGTCCAGCATCCGCTGCTCTGTTGCCTCACTGCTGTTATCAATAACATTAATTGATTAAATAATGAAATAATACCATGTAGCAAAACATATCTACGCTATTCAGTCGACCTGTCCCTCGGTGATTCGCCAACATCCGTTGATGAAATACTTCGCTGCTATCCTGCATTGTTGATGAAGTACCTACAGGAACGCCTTTGTGTGTCACAGCTGCTCCATTGCTGCATCTGCCCCGCTGCTGCATCTGCCCTTGAATTGGTTGGTAGCACCTATTAATTCCCCGTGTTCTCCGCGAGTATTTTATCAAGCCGTCGGTGAGCACCTTTTAAATTCCCGAGTTTACCGTGAGTGTTTTTTATCAAGCCGTCGGTGAGCACCTCTTAAATTCCCGAGTTTACCGTGAGTGTTTTTTATCAAGCCGTCGGTGAGCACCTCTTAAATTCCCGAGTTTACCGTGAGTGTTTTTTATCGTGCCCCGCGATTGGGAAAGCCATTTGTCGCGATTCTCCTTCCACGCGAACCTCCTGATGATGTTGTTAATTAAATAATGTATATATTAATACATATTACAAGTTTTATTTGCACATATTAAGATGCTACATTCAAGAAATTGCCCCAATAACACTCGCGTTTCTTCATCGTGTCTTTCTCTCAGAACACCTCGTTAACAAGTGCTGCAAATTATTCATACCCCCCACCAGTTTCATGGCTATAACATTAATTTTGATACTGAGAGCTGCTGAACTCTTGCGAGCACAAGCAAAACTACCTTTTAAAAAGAAATCAAAACAAATACAGTTTGCAAATGAAAAATATTGCTCTCTTTCTCGCACTCACACTGCGAGGTTTTTTTCTTTAATAATTACTAGAGCTAGAAACAAGCAAACCAAATGTTCCTAACCCGTAGCCTGCTCGCACGTGTACGGAAATGAATACACAACAGTACAGTGCGACTAATAGATTTGACACAAACTTAATTTAATTACACCAAAAGCTATGCAACAAAGCAGGATCATTACAAAGTTTCTAAAATGTTGCATTCTCTTCATAAATTAGGTGAACATTTTTTCATAAGAAAAATACGGGACTAGATAGCTTTTCAAAGGTTGGCTACTCGGCCTTATCCATTAATTATTATTATTGAATTCTTATGTTTGTTATTAATTTATTACTATTAATGCTTGTTAAGTTAATGAGATCTTGAGGCAGACTGACTGATCGTTACGTGAATGCAGTAAGCAGTGATTAGATAAGAATTCGAGGATTCCCAAAGGCTAAATTCCAAACTCAGGGCTGTCCATGTTAAATGATAACCGAAAATATTGTATCGTTTTTATGATTTAATAAATTCAGAAGGAGAATATTGTAAAATATTTAAGTTTCAATTATTCACATAATGTAATTTCTTAAATAAGTGACATTTACGAGACCTATGATAAAATACGGAACATATACGCGGGTTTTTTCGGGCCTGTAAAAAAAGGGGGATAAGACTCTGAAATACGGAACTGTCCTGTAAAATACGAGATGGATGGTCACCTTATTCATAAATTAAGATGGTAGACCAGACAAAACAAAGTCCATTGATGACGTCATACAAATGGTGTTACATACACATCTGTTTACTAAATTTAAAAAAGTTTTATTTTGAAACTAATATTTTGTATTACTGTATTTGTATTATTGTATTGTATCTAAGTTAGGGCTATAAAAACACATTTATTTTTATTGCCAATTTTAATAATAATATAATATTTAGCACCGCGTCTTACTACCCGTTCGGGTTATACGCTTAAGTAGTAATTACGCTAATGGATTAGGAATTGGGAGGATTGAATTTAGAGGAAGTGAACCCGCATTTGCGTGGAGGAAGAGTGGAAAACCATTTAGGAAAAACCACCCCCAGTTCACCCGACCGAGATTCGAACCTCGATCTCCCCGTCCTCGGCGCCAATTTTAAGAAGATGCAAGTGTGAATATAGTGTAATACTTTAACTCAATATTTTATGCAATATAGTATCTCTTGTTGCCATAACTACGAAACAAAAAAGACAAATTAAAAATGTTCTGTTAGTGGTCAGTAGCGAATCGACTGTAATATTGGTGGTCCACAAATATTTTGACACAGGTGTGTATCTGGTTGGTACGCAGTAACAAAAAGCCTTTGAAATGATCGTATTTAATTGTTAGTTTTAAGTCAGTTAAACACGAACCTTTATACATACTCTGTGTTTCATAAGTGCCTATATCACGGCCGATTACCCGAAATATTTGTTACAAGATTACGTTCGAACCAGAAAACTTATCCAAGTGCGGTTTTTGATTTCTTCACTTGATGTCAGTGAAATTAGAATCATATGAATAGTTTTTAAAATAATTATATTTCAATTTACTTTTTTAAATCGAAAGAAATTTACCTCTAATAATTAATTTATAATAATAATGATGATAATAGTTCCATGTTAACTACTATTATTTACTAGCTTTTTAATCACCTTGTCTAATTACCTGGTCAGGATATGCAATACATAATTATTGCCATAGGGGGGTAGGGATAGAGAAGGAAACATTCTAGAGGTCATCTACCCGCATTTGCGTGGAAGCATATTAGGAAACCATTAAGAGAAAAACACCCTCAGTAAACTCGAACGGGATTTGAGCCCGCATCTCTCTTTGTCATCAGCAGGCCAGTCCAACACGAGATTGACGCCTTAGACTATTTGTTCATTGAATCAGGTAAAAAAAATGTTGGCCTAAGTCGGGATAAGTTAATTTCATACTATTTACCCTGATTCAAAAGTTACAGTAAAAATTACTTATTAATAGCTAAATAGAATTTCAAACAATTTCACTATTTAGCATTTTTATACTGTACGGGATTCAAACACTGATATTCTCGTCATAAGCAGACCAGTCTAACACGAGAGTGGCGTCCTAGACAATCCGGCCACAGAGTTGGGTCCTTCCTAAGTTAGGCAATTAGTTTTTAAACCTCATTACATGACTAGAGAAAGGGGTTAAATGTCCCAATGATTGATTTTTTTAAATATTAAACTCTTAGGAAATGTATTAATATTTTTTGAAATAGATAACTGAATGTTTTTAATTTCACTTGACCCCTTGGAGAGTTAAGTATTGTGATCGTGAAAAAATTTGAACTCGAGATTTTAATAAATGTCAACATTTCATGACCCCCTGAAACCGAAAAAGTTGTTTTCGCGATGTCGTCCGTCTGTCTATCCATCTGTATCTGGGATAGAGTCCAAGCTAATTTAATGATCGGGTTAAAACTTTGTATCTAGAGTTTTAATAAGTTCCTCTGAGGCATTTTTGGATTTAGATAGACCTACTTAGCCCTAAAATTAAGGGTAGTGTACTGAAGGGCAAAAAGAGAGAAAAAATTGATTTTCTCAAAATCCGCTAAGACAATTTTGATTAAATCTTTTATCTGGACACTATTTAACATTCAAAATTAAATGGTAAACCTAGTTTTTACATGAAAATGACTTTAAGAGTATTTTACATGAGTAGAAATTTCCAAATTTGATCATGAATCCACAACTATTAAAGATACGAAATAATGTATCACTGTAAAGATGTAATAACATTAAATATAAAACTCTTGTTAGATTTAACTTTTTTTAATCGGTAGTTTCCGAGCTATAAGCCAATATTTATAATTTTTATTCAAGTCTTTGAAAATGAAATTGATTGTTATGCTCTTTGTTGGACAGAGATGCTCCTCTTTTCTCAATTTTTCTTAAAAATTGTATATTATTTCATTTAGGATATTTGATGGATTGTTTCTGCAACAGTGTATATTATTTCGTTTCACAAATATTACTAGTTTTTAGTAAATGTTTCAATTTTAAGATTAAAGAGAGTGAAAGTTTGTGCGTTGCACCACCATAACATTTATTATAAATTGTAAATAATGTATTTGTAAACATAATAGTAACATTAACTCCTGTTTTATCACCAAAAAAAAGGGTGGTAAACTTATTAATTAGTTTGAAGGACAATGTGTTTTAAATTTATTTAGAACTAATACAATTGATAAATGTATTTATTTATATTAGAATAATAATAATAATAATATAAGGGATAAAAATATAATTTATATTGTACTATTAAATAAATGATAGTGGTGTTTATGAACGATGGGTTACGCAACTGTAAAAAGGTGTGAAATCACTGATCTAGAGAGCCAGATTTACTCAGAGCAGGTTTGAACTCAACCCACGCAGTCCATTGACTCGGCCTTCCTAAGCCTCGTCTATATACTCCGTAAGCCCCCCCATTCTTATAGTCTTTAAGTCCGTACGATTATAACTTTGCGATCACTTTCAGTATTTTTAATCATGTGATTCTCTGTCACCCAACGGGAAGGTGTATTAGGGGAAGGTATTATAATACTATGTCCAATGTATTCATCGAAATGAAACATTGTAAGCCAATTATAAATTTAATATTTAGGAACAATTTTAACAAGCAATAAAGATATTAAAGGGAGAATTAGAAAAATAATACAGTCGGGAAATGCATGCGTTCATAAAGTTCTTAGCATCTCGCCTGCTATCAGGGAATGTAAAACTAAGAATAAATGTATACAAAACAATAATTTTACCGGTTGTTCTCTATGGGTGTGAAACGTGGTATCTTTCCTTGCTTGTCCAAAAAATAAATTTAGGATACTCTAAAATAAGGTGCTTGTAAAGAAAGTAGGTCCAAAATGGAATAAAGATACTGTAGAGTGGGGGAGGTTACATAATGATGAGGTACACACCCTGTACCAACGACAAGATATTGTTAGTCAAATCTCTCTGATTACGGTGGGCACGATATGAATGGAGAATGGAAGAATCTAGAATCGAGTTGAGGGTAATGACTAGCAAACCCAATGGGAAGAGACCATTGGGAATACTAAGGCGCAGATGGGGGATAACATCAGAATGGACCTGAAAGAGATAAATAGGGTGTAATGAGGTGGACTGGATAGAATAGCTCAAGATAGTAACAGGTTGTAATGAGGGGGCTGGGTAGAACTTTCTCAAAATAGGCAAAGTGGCCTACTTTTTTAAGTGTGGCAATGAACTTTTGAGTTCCTAATGCCATAGAGTAGGTAAGTAAGCCAAATACATAAACATAATCAATATGTTCTTGATTTTACATTAATTTACATTAATGCATTACATTAATACATTTTTACATTAATTGATTTTATATTAATTTGTTTGGTTAAAATAATAATAGCTTTAATATCTTGAAACTTTCTAAGAATTTCTATTAAAGGTAGATAAACTAAAATACGATACGTTTAGAAAAATAAAATGTTTCCTTTAGTACCGTGGCTGATAATGATGTTTGTTCAGTTAGCATATCGATACAACTTCAGATCACACAAATTTTCAAATAAATAAATTAAAACTCTACGTCAAGAAATGCGATCTGTGGCATTTTCTTTTTATATATAGCAGCTCTGATCATATAACGCAATTAATAGGGTAAAAAGTTGACCTCAACATAATGTGACTCTGAAAATTGAAAAATGACACCTGGACACGGGAATCGAACCCACTAATAAGCATAAATAATAGCTCTGGCTATTAATTCTTATAATGTGACTCGCTTCGATGGCCGCATGGTCTAACGCGCTACTCTCGCAGTAGACTAGACTGCCGATGACGAGGTGATCGAAGTTTGAATCTTGGTTGGATGTACTGAGTGTGAGGTTTTTACAAAATTGTTTTCCACTTTCCCTCCACACAAATGCGGTTACACTTCCTATAAATATAACCTTTCATAATCCCTAAAATCATCAGAGTAATTAGTACATAAGCGTTTTACCCAAACGGGTAGTAAAACGCGGTGATAAAAAACTACTTTAGTTTTTTTCTAAAAGACTGCTAGGCTAAGACTTAGGCTACTACAATTGAATACAGTTTTCTTAGTGTTTGTATCTATTAAATAGATTATAAAATTGTAGACTATTATGAATATCATAATTTTACTATATGTAGGCCTAGGTAGACTTAGGCCCACACTATATTTTAATACATGGTTTATATTTTTAAGACAGTTTTATATTGTATCATTCATCTAATTTTAAAATTAGGCCTACTTATAGTTCAATGTTTGTGAATCTTGGTATGGATGAACTTTAAGACGCTTCCCGAATAATTTTCTTGGCTTATTCCAATTTTACTTGAATCTCATATTAATGAGGGGAATCATAATTTTAATTATGTGTATAGTAAAATTCCTCGTTCCACCTTCATTTTCCTTCTCTAATATTTTTTTTTTACATGATGCTATAATTTCATGTAATTATATAGTTTATCTTTAAAACAAATTAGGGGGAGTTCTCTTTTGTACCAAGATGTTTTCTATTTTCGTTATCTGTTGAATCTAAATGGTGCTATAGTATATTAAAAAATAGATATAAAAAGGGCTTGTGACAAAATATAGAATTTCAAAACATTATGTAGTATGCTATTTTTACTAGGACTAAATTATACTAAAAAATGTATGTGCAATCACTATCTTCATTATTCTCCATAATTCAAGGACAGCTCGAAAAAATTGTTATAAGAGATTAAATAATAATAGTAAAAATTATAATAATATAACATTCTTCCAGATATAGGATTGGTAAAGTTTTATTTACTCAAAAATAAACATAATATGCCAACATAGTTAAATTTGAGGCATATTCATGAAGAAGAAAACTTAATTTTCCTTTTATACCTTTCATAACAATTCAAGTTTGACGATATTGATTTTATAGTGTAAAAACATCGTGAAATCAATTATTCCTGAAAACAGTTTTTATTTAACCGAAATTGTATGTTTTAGGAAAATGGCCTAAGTAGGATTTTACTAGTAAAAACTGTTATAAAACACAAATAATTAAATTATATTATTTTTCTCCTGTCAAAACTATAACAGTCTATTTATTTATATTTTATTATTCGTATAAATGTATAGGTAGCTACTTTTGATATTTTGAAAAGTGATAGTTAAGGTGTATGGCTAGCTAGATAAATAAATATGGCCTCATATGAAATAAGTTTTAAGTAGCTTATATGAATATCAAAAACTTTCTTCCTAACTGAATACTTACAGTTTGAATACATTAATTTTTTTAATGCAGATTTACCATGTGTAGGCTACAAATAATATGTATTTCTAATTTTTTGAGCCCTTTCTTTTAATTTAGGGGTGAATACCTAAAAGTCAAAAGTCTACCAATTTTTTCTTTAAATTCTTTTCATTAAAAATACTAACATTTTTAGCAACAAAATAGGGTTGGGAAGTAGATTATACGCGCTAGTGTTAGTAGGCTGTGTATTAGGAATTTAAAGTTTTATATTCAAGGAAACTTGATGAAAAGACTGAATCTCTCGGGGTGGAAAACCCTCAATGTATCCGGTCCAAGAATTCATCCTGACCTCGTACTAGATAATTTTAAATGGTTTCAAGGTCATCGTACCACAAATAAGCAAGCCTGTTAGTTGTTTAAAGCTCAATTCGATTAAAAATAATTTGCACATCACTTCAAAAACATTTTAAAAAGAAGCATACCATCCTATTCTCTAATCAGAAACTTTATTGACAGCTAATAAAGTTCTTCAAAACAATGTTCATGTAATCATATTTCAAATTATGCATTCTTCAAATCACTTTTAATAGATGCTTTAGTTATCTATAAAATAACATTAACAACATAGCAAAATGTTATTAATGTTGATATCAAAATAAATTTGTTTGTATTTTCTAAAGGTTTCTTTCTTATGAAGTTGCGTGGAAATATGTTGCTCAAATTTACGAACTAATTAGCTTGGGAAAAGTAAAACAGATCAAATATTTTGCTAGACAACTTAATTTTTTAGATATTTTCCCTCCTTTTTTTTAACTAAAATGAATTGAAACAAAGCTATTTTTCTGAAACATGAAAATAGAACTAACAATACCCTAGCTTTACACAATAAGGTGAGATGGGTGACACGAGAATATGTGTTTTTTCCAGTTTTCATAACAAAATATGTTTTTCCGGAATAATAAATCAAATATTGCATCAGTACAAAGAGTGTAATTTTCTACACATAGTTTTTCAAGAGTATTTAAATATCTGTCATGAGTATAAAACAGCATAAGATGAGAAACTCTTAAAATGAAGACATCTTTGACAAATATTCAAGAAGTGTTGAGGTCACCATGTGAAGAAAATTAAACTCTTTACGTTTCCACTGCAGAAGTATTTGATTTCGTTTGAAAATTTCTTTTGTAATAAAACTGCAAAGATACTGCCATCAATCCCTAATATTCCACCATCAGCTCCTATCGTTTGAGTTTCACAAAGAATTATTGCAACAGACAACAGGCCAGGCATTTAAGCTTCCATTTGACAGGAACATCAGCAAAGAGACAGGTAATTAGTACCTAATAAAGATAATCCTACCTTCAAAAAGTAAATGGCCAGCTTTCTAATTAGGGTCAATGACAGACTATTATCGAGAAGAATGAGCAGCTGTCTTGGAAATATCTCAACAAAGCTCGAAAGTTTTAAAATCTTTCCTATGAAAGACGATTAGGACCATAATGGAATGCCAGCTCGTTATTTGAGACTTTTGTGTTTAAGAATCGGTAAGGATGACACCAAATCTAAAATTATCGAACAAAATAAACCAAAACTACTTAAAACAAATCAACAAAATGTTTGTGAAAAATAAAATAATAGGTGTTGATAAAAAACTATATTAAATATTGCACTATATTGAGATAAAATAGTTTGTTCCTACTACTTTAGTGAAGTTTTTTTTTTCAGTTTTAATAGTTTTTATACAGAACAAAATAAAACCACATAAAGAACGTTTAATTTGAGTTGACAAAACAAAATATTGTGACTCTGTTCAACTGAAATACAATACAAAAATTAAGACCGGAATACAAATTTTGAAAAATTGTTTTAAAAAAAGTAGGACCATGGCATTTGGCAACTTTGTTTAAAAATGGCGGTAGTTAGGGATTTTCTCTTTACTGTCAGACTCAAATACGATAAGAAAGCAGATATTATGTCTAGTTCATATATAGTTTAAGCCATTCAGAAGTGTAGTGATTCAATTTATTGGAAAAATATTATAAATCTATCATTTTAAAATATGATACACTAACAAAACAAAATATGTCTAGGCTACATCTAAGTGTTTGTTTTTAAACTAAAAATAACAAGAATAAATTTAAACAAGCTAGTAAAACTCGTTATATTATTATTTATGACTACCATAAAAAAATGGAAAGCTTGATTTGTTAGAAAAAATTGACTAGATGTATCTGTTTGTGTTTGAACCCAAACTCCGGTGTCAAAGAAAAGATCAATTAGGTAGTATTTATCACTGTTTTGGGCTATCATTTTAGAATCTAGATCCAAAGTTCCAGGATTCATCCCCTGTGCTTACTTTGTACTTACTTCACACCGCGTCTTACTACCCGTTTGGGTTATACGCCTAAGTACTAATTGCGTTAATGGGTTAGGAATTGGTAAGGTTGCATACATAGAAAGTGAGCCCACATTTGCATGGAAAACCATTTAGGAAAAAACAACCCCAGTTCACCCGAACGAGATTAGAACCTCGATCTCCTTGTCAGTCTAGCTCAACACGAAATCAGCGCGTTAGCCAACTACGCCACCGAGGCACGCACCCCTGTTGAATTTAAAGAATGTTTTATGACAGTCTAGCAACATTTTAAATTTGGTTGACAATCTAAAATATATTTAAAAAAACTATTCTTAGATGGACTCTTCATGAATGACGTTTACTTAAATAACTCGTTCGTTTAAAATAATAATAAAATCTAGATCGGTCTTCATAAATGTAGGTGGACTATACAGATCAAATCTTTATTTTGACTTTTTATACTATTATTTTATTATTTCAATTTGTTGTTTTGATTAGCCCCAGCTATAAGCTAGTCAAAAATATTTTTAAACATTTGTCTCAGCTCCTTATTTGATATATATATTAAATATATTTTAAAAATTGCCTTGTGAAGAAGTTCTGATGCAAATGTTTCGTCTTGAATCGCTATTAGTAAATCTCCCTACATTACCAAGAATTATATTGCCAACGTATAATTTAAACCTAAACATTTATTGGCGAGATTAACTAATTTCATTAAATATTTTAAAGATAGACCTATATTTAGTTACTAAATAAATTTTTTACAGTGCTAGTAATTTTTGTGTTACTCTGGGATTGTCAGCATGGATGAACTTAATAATTTATCATCCAAGAGTAAATAAATAGCTAAATGAAAGAGTAAAAGAAAACTTGAAAAATACCTTGTAATATGCTGTATGTCCCCCGTTGGGGTTTTTTCTCCAAAATAGCGGTTGGCAAGATGACAAAAACGTCTCAAGTGGCAGCGTAAAAATTCACAAACAAAACTTTAAAAAAAAAAAGTCCTCTCACGATTGTCAAAATAAATTTAACACGAATCAACAATATTTTTTTTTAATTCTCACATTAACATTCAGAGTCTGAAAACACTCGGTTTTTTTTTTATTAAATTAAAACGAAGAAAATAAAAAACACTTTTCAACTTTCAAATAATTGCTCCGTAGTTGGTCGAAGGATTCGGTGATAATATTAGGCCTCGTTTCATTTCGTCTGACGTCGAATGTAAAGTAATATGATTTAAAAATAGTTGGTTTTTTTTTTAACGTTTCAACGTTTAGTGATTAGTCAAGAACAATTTCTATTACGTATCATTCGATTATCACGTTAAAATGAATGTTTAAAAATAAATGTGGAAAACTCGTTGTCGATAATAAAAATACTGTAATAAAATCCCACGTTTGTTTGATCTGATGTGTGTGTGTGTGTATATATGTGTGTGTTTCTTGTTGATGGTCCAATGGTCACACTATGTTTTCCTCTTGGTCGCTTTTAGTAAAGGGAGAGAGAGACAGAGATAAAAAGAGAAGAGAAACATAAAATCGAAGATAGAGGGACCTTCCCTTTCCACTCAAGTCATACGACGGTCACTTGCCATAGCTGAAAACGTTTCTTTTTTTTTTCCTTCTTCCACTTTTTTTTTTTTTTTGCCCTCTCTATAATATATAGGGTCTTGTTAGTTATAAAAGAACACACACTATTTACGACTCCCTTTTTTTTTTTGTTCCTCCCTTACAGTAATAATAATAATAAAAAAATAGAAAATCACACACGCATGTAAATATTGATGTCGTCGCAAAAACGGGTGTTACGGACCAAGGCGGAGTAGATAGAACCCAGCCTTCCGAGAGAGAAAGCAAGTTAACACGGCGGTGGTTTCTAACTGACGACTGAATGGTCACGTCACTGGACCGTGTATTTTACACTAAGGTTTCGCCACCTCCACCACCCCAACCGACCCATCACCCCCCTCCCCTTTCGTTCTTGTGTCCGCCTGAAAACCACCGCTGCTTACCCACCCCGCTCCTTCAAACCTGCCGCCCCTCCGCCCCACCTTCAACCGCTAAATATCACCCCCCCCCTCTCTCTCTCAAAGAGCGTCCTCCACAGTTTCCTCCTTTTCTGAGGGGTTTTAGAGGTAAAGTGGAGGCTTTACTCCTGTAGCTTAGGCTTCTCTGTGTGTTAGGGCTCTGTTCGGATAAGGGGGGAACATATATTATAGACAAGAGGGGATGTAGAAAGGGGGAAGGCGTGGTTCGACTAGAATCGGTGAATGTCGGTTACCCCCTCCCTTCGAGGTAAGAGTAGGAGGAAGGAATAGAGGCGGAGCTAAACCAAGGGGGAAACGGAGTCCTGGTTGTGTAGTTTTCTTTTTTTAATTTTCGGTGAGATTTTTTTTTATTGGTGAGGGTGGGGGCTAAGATGATCAAAGGTTATCATGTGCGTGGTCGTTTGTCAAAAAGTTATCTCGGCTGGCATCAGATATTATTTTTTTAGCTTAAGGTGAGGCCAAAAGGGACACGAGAAAAGGCCAGTGTTTTTGAGGATTTTATAGCAAAACATTTTTTTGGTCAAAAGAAATCAAAAATTGCTTCAGTACAAATATAGAGTTTAATTTTATTCACATGGTGATATCAACAGTTCTTGAATATCTGTCATGAATGTCCTGGAATTTAATGACAACTTTTTCTCTTTATTTAAAAAGTTTCTCATCTGAAAGCCAATATACTCATGACGGATATTCAACAACTGTTGATGACAGATATTCAACCACTGTTGATATCATCATGTGAAGAAAACTAAACTCTATTTTTTTACTGGGACAATATTTGATTTGTTTTGTACAAAAACAGTTTTGCTAACAAACTGATAAAACACTGACCTTTTCTCGCATCACGTCGCCCCCCCCCCCCTCCAAGCAACTTAACCATATTTGATTGTATATTGAAAAAGACAATTAAAGATATAATGCTCTACAGGTGTTAACAAATTTAGAATAAACATGGAACTAGCTAATTATTTTCCAAGAAATATTAAGGTGAATTTAGAATTTAGAATCAGCTCTTCTACTTTTTATGGCAATAGGTCTACATTAATTTATCTGATATAGGATCTATAGCTTACTATGGCCTACCTTATATACAAAGCGCCTTACCACCTTGCCTGGATATCCATCCGCATTTAGTTATGCTAGTGGGGTAAGGATAAGGAAGGTATAATTTAAAGGAAATGTACCCAAAGCTCTCTGTGGAGGGAGAGGAATTTTTTTTAAATAATTAACCCCCTAAGCAGCCTACACCCAGCCGGGTTCAAACCCCAACCTCCTGGGGACCGGCAAAACTGACCAGATGAGTTTGACATTGAGACTTCGAGTCCACAGATGTGGATGTAGGCCTAATTTTTTAAATCATCCAGCCTAATTATTTAGGTTAAACTGTACATTATTTTCTTAAACTTTCAGACTTTCTGTGACATAGCTTTAAGTAGTATTCAAATAACAAGTCACCTGCTTCGGTGGCCGCATAGTCTAACTCTCGCAGTAAACTAGACTGCCGATGCCGGAGAGATCGAGATTCGAAACTTGATCGGGTGTACTGAGAGAGATTTTTTTCAAAATGGTTTTCCATTCCCTTTCCACGCAAACGCGGGTTCACTTACTCTAAATATAACCTTCCTAATCCCAAAATCATTAGCGTAATTAGTACATAAACGTATAACCCGAACGGTCAGACGTGCTAAAAAAAAGAAGAAAAAAAGCCCCCACAGGTTCACGTATTTTCGGCGTTTCTGGTATTTGAACGTGGGACCATTGGATATAAGTAGAGATGTGAGACGGAAAATTTTAAATCAAGTATTATTTCTGCAAAATAATTTCAACAGATTAAATGGAACTATAATGTGATCGACACATAGATATCCCAAATGTCAACGTTTATAATTAATATTATTTTCTCCTGAGGGCGTTAACACCAGAAACATCATCAAAAGACTTTCGGTGGCCGCACGGTCTAACGCGCTACTCTCGCAATATACTAGACTGCCGATGACATGGAGATCGATGTTCCGATACCAGTCGGTTACACCGAGGGCAGTTTTTCCTAAATAGTTTTCCACCCTCACGGGCGCATTTCCTCTAAATTCAACCTTCCTCATCCCTAACAAATTAGAGTAATTAGTACAGAGGCGTACACACAGAACGGGTAGTAAGACGCGGTGCTAAAAAAAATAGTAAGGCAACAAATTAATGCGAGCCTTTGTCGAACCAATATGTTCATAAATTATACTTCAATTTTTTATCATCAAGAAAATTTATTTAAAATATATATAAGGTTGGCCCAAAGTTTGTCTCCCCCCCCCCTATCCTCCTTGGTTCTTATCTACACATCCCCTACCCCCTTCTTATAACCCACTCGTCTCTTAACACACTATATTTTGAAGTATAATAAGCTCCAGGTACCCCCTCTACAATCCAACCACTCCACTGCGTACAATTTTCAGGAAAATGTTCATCTCTAGAAATAAGTATACATGCGCTACCGGTTCCGTAAAGGTCTTCGTTAAAGTAAAAGTTTACCTACCAAGGTGGTTTTTTACCTGAGTAAGCAATACTTGTTAAGATTGCCTAAGAAATAGATCAAATAGATATTTATTTTCAATTAGATTCGTTATAAAAAAAAATATAATTAAATAGACTTAGTTCAAGTTTCATCCCATATGGCCTCTTTTTTAAAATTAAAAAAAAGTTTTCTAAATGAATAAGGCCTAACTAGTAAGCACGCACATTTTGACAAAGTACCTACAAATATTCAGTGGTGTGAGGAGATACCAGGGTAAGCAGAGCTTGGGTAAGCTGAACTTGTGGTATGTTATAATCATCCAGCAGAACAATAATTACACAGGTATCAACTTAAATACCTTCCCATGTGAAATATGTAGAATATAATATGTGATCGTATTGTTGATTAAATGGCGACAGACTTACGAAGAACATATCACAGACATATTTTTTAACGAACTACGCCTACCCTAGCAACACTCCACTGATCGCCACTGCAAGTATTGTCCACTATCCCACTAATATTGACCCTTGGAATTTTTGTTATTTTATCACCCTGTCTTACTCACTGTTTAGGTTTTACACATCTTAATATATATATATATATCTTAATATATATAATTCTTCTGTACGTGTGTATGTCACTGAACTCCTCCTAAGCGGCTGGTCTGAGTTTGATGAAATTTTTTTTGTGTGTTTGAACGGGTCCGTGGATGGTTTAGATTCACGGCGTTGCAATCGGGCTCTAGGATTTTTTTATTTTTTAGGGATTTTTTTTGGGGGGGGGTGTTAAATTTTTTGTATATCAGAACATGTAACCTCAAAATTTCACACCCCCCACCACCACCCCCAATATTTATAATAATGAATATAATATTAATAATTGACCGTTAAAAAAATTATAAGTTCATCAATAATTGACCGTTAAAACCTAAGCTGATATTTGTGGAGTTGTGGGCGAAATGCCAAAAATGAAATGATGTTTTATTTTGTATGTTGTCTTGACAAACACTGAACTTGTAATATTTGTGTTACTCACTAATTGGAGTTCATTGTGAATTTGTAATTGTGATGATCACAGAGTATTTATTTTATTATCGAAATCAATTATACCACCCAAACGAAAAGCCAACGTTCGGGCAGGACAGCGTCTGTCGGGTCCACTAGTAGACTATATAATTTCTCTAATTAGGTAGTAATGAGTAAGGAAACATTCTAGAGTTATTCTGCCCACATTTGCGTGGAAGGAGAGTGGGTAACCATTTAAAAAAACACTATCAGTATACAGTTTTGATTTATTATTATTATTATTATTATTATTCTATTATTATTATTATTACCGCGTCTTACTACCCGTTCGGGTTGTACGCACTTACGCTAATGTGCAATGTTAGGGTGATTGTGAGATGAAATGAAGGACCTACAGTTTAACGTGGAATCCGAACCAAGGTGGAGGCCTGGCATTCCACACATTCACAAGTTGTGATTAATACACATCTTGTCAGAGGTGAAGGAAGGGTTTGGCAATCTGATAAATCTGTGCTGGGACTGAGAATTGAACCCCGGACCCTCAGCACAGAAGTCCAACACCTTACCCCTAGACCACCGATGACTAAAAATAAACTAATAAAAATTGTTAGATACAATCAAACTTGAACGCAAAAAAAATATTTACTTTTTTTACTAAATAAGCTCTTGTATTTGAAAATTTGACTGTAATTTTGAGATATATCCACGAAAAATATTAAAAATAAAATCAAACTATAATATTCGCGCGTGCGTGCTCTATGTGTTGTGCTGGTCTAGCTACAGAAAAACGTACTGGAGTTGCTGAATGGGCAAGTGTGACGGTTGATTCCGTTTCCCCCAGTGGTAGAAGGGGCGTGGTCGATTCCTCTCGGACCAGTAACCTCGACTTATTGGCTCTCGCCTTGAGGGGAAACCATTGTTCCGACTAGGATAGAGAGGAGGCAGCTGCGTGGTGTGTTTCTACTCGATAGGGGTGTTTTTTTTTTGGTGCCATGGCCGTCGGAACGCCTGGCGTCGCGGTGGTACTCGTCTACTACGTCGACGGACGATAGAGTACCTCTTTGGTGTTTCATCTTACGATTTGTATCTTGTTATTTTCTTCTTCTTTTTTTCTTTTGGGACTAATTATATTTTAGCTTTATATTTCACTGGAATTGTAGAAGTAATAAATTTTTTTTAACCTGTATCGTCAACATGGATGGTTAGAAGAATTATTCTGGTAAGAAGGACATGTTAGAAACTACAAAAATAAATATTTTTGCTGTCAAAATTGATAATATTTTATTATTTTATAAGTGCTATTTTATAGTTATTGATAGTTTATATTAAAAGTGACAGAATATCAACTTAGCTTGACATATTAATATATTAAAGTAGGTTAAATAACGTTTGTTATTATCAGACAAGGCCCTCCATAACAGGAGCCTACTACTACTTTGTTGCCAAGGTAAGTAGAGCTTACTTAAACTGTACCTGTGAATTGTTTTGATCAGTCAGTAGAACACTCAATTGGTCGAGTATCAATGAAAATACGTTCCATTGTATGTTGTGTAGGACAGAGCCTATGCAATATTGGTCAAATGGCGGACAAAGTGGGTGAGAAATTATCTCAATCATGGTTTTAACAAGCTCTGCTTACCCTGGTAGCACTTCACAACACGCTACTGAAATCTTCATTATGATTGTTTAGGTAGAGCTGTTGATAATATCTATCAAAAGTGACTGCTAGATATCACATTACTTGAAGTATGAATATTTTAAAGCAGGTAGTTATTGTAATTTTTTTGTAATTGTCTGATACTGTATTATACCTATCATAATTCTGCTATTAAGTATAGGCCTAGTACAAATTGCATCTTAAAACTACTTTATAACTCATAAGTATTGCCGAATATAATTTTAATTGTATCGTAGATTTAGTGTGTATCTTTCGAAACGACATAAAAAGAATATCATTTTTGTTTTGATTATTTAATAAAATGTATAATTGCGAGAAAATAAAGCGGACTACCCATCGTTGTTTGTTTACTTATGTATTGTAAAGCTATGTGTTCTTATGGTCTGTTGTTGAATAATATTAGTGACCGTATTTAATTCATTTGGAGCGAATATTCAGTTTTTAGGTTAATTATTTTTAATCTTTAACAAATAATTATATTTCTACACTAGGGCCTATTATGATTGAGTATCCAGGTCTATATGTTGACCTTCAGGACTAGCTTTAGATTTTACAAATCCATTAGGCCTATTTATATATTCGAATTTTAAAAATTAATAACTTAATTATAAAATAAGTTATTAAATAAGTATATAATCAGTTCACGGTATTTTTATGGCCTTTCTGAGAGTTTAGGAATAATGGCATGGCGTGTGGTGTTGCCAAGGTAAGCACTTCTGTTTAAAACTGTAGCTGTGATATTTTCTCACTAACTCCGTCTCCATTTGACTAGTAATAAAAATTCTCTGTTCCACATACCTCACATGAGAATCTATTCCTGTTGATACCTGACCAATGATTTAGTACTCTCCTTAGTGACGATAACAATTTCCTGGTACAATTTAAATTAACTCTGCTTATCATGAAAATACTTCACAACATGACACTGTTGAAAATTGTCTCTAAAAACAATACCGTAAGCTATGCCTCACTTTTTTTTTTTTTTTTTGCTTCTTTAATAAGTAATTTAATTTGAATAAATATATTTGCATGGCAAATTAATACAGAACAACTTTTTAGTATCTTTTGAACTATCAGAAAATGTCTGCCCTATCAATAAACAAAATTATAGGTCTATTATCATGTATGTGGTTTGTTGTCTAATAGTCTATAATTTATTGGACCTTTTTTATGCTTGGCTTATAACATTAAAATATTTTTTTAATATCTTTAATTGTGTGAGTAATCAGATTCACTTTTTCAGGAGTAATTAAGGTGGGATGGAATCAATTTGAGTTAATGTTTACACGTTTATGGTTTTCATAACAATTATTTATTATTTTATCAGATAAATAAAATATTTTTTGGACAGATACGTTTATTTTCATTTTCTTTACATGGTTATATCAACAGTTGTTGAATATCTGTCATGAACATAACGACATTAGACAGAGGTGGATCCAGATAATTTTCATAAGGGGGTCTTAGTTATAAATAACATAATTACTTAAAAGGTTAGATTTTGTTTAAAGCCATTTAATAGTTTCTCATTCATATTTGATATTATGTAGGCCTATGTTTTAAACCGTGGTCATCCTCTCAAATTTTTTAAAATCAGATAGTTTTTATAAACTATTTGGAGTGCCCCTCCTTCAACATTTTAAAAAAAAAATGGTTTACTCTAGAAGCTATGAGTAGTCTTTAACTTGATTTTTTTTATTAAATTCTTTTATAACCATTTAAAGTGTCATCCAGAAATTTTTTTAAATTTGGATGCCCACTCGAAGATATTTAGAGTGATCCTCACCTTAATTTCTTACATAATTAGATACCTCTAGAAGATAATCTTTGAAGTGGTCTTCCACCAACAAAATTTTGAAATTTGATTTATTTCAGAAAATAGGCTATTTGGGGTGGTCCTCGCCTGAAAATTCTTCAAAATGACATGCGTCTAGAAGCTATTTAGAGTTATTCCTCCCCTAGAGTATTATGAAATTTGATGACCTTGGAAGTTATTTAGAGATTTCCTCCCCTGATTTTTGTGCCAATTAGATGCCTCTAGTCTAGTAGTTATTTGAAGTGGTCTTCTCAGCAAATTTTTGACAATAGAATGCATCTAGAAGTCATTTGGAGTTTGATTTAAGGCCATCTTTCAGCTTTATATTCGATAATATCAGAGGATTTGAAATTTTTATAAGGGGGAATGTATTCCAGGGAGGGCAAATTATTTCCAGGGGGTCAGAGTCCCCAACAGTTCCACCACTTGTCCACACATAGTTCTATATTCGGTATTCGTGAATGAACTGCTCTCAGGAGATTATTAGTCTTCTTGATGTGTGGTATTCTACCGTCTCTATGCGGAACAATGTTCGTTACTCGCTATGCTACGACAAATATTAGTACATGAAAACGAATATTATTTCCACACTTACGTGAGTCATATCGAACATTGAATAAACGTAGACCAATAACGCACGTGGAGACGCGGCCTAAGAGGTATCTGCACGTAAAAAAATAAAAAATTGTATAATTATCGATGTTGTATTTTCTTTCCAAAATTTGAACTTTCATTTGTTTTTGTATTAATTTTCTAACATCAACAGGGGGTTCAACTGACCCTTTTACCCCCCTACCCCCTAAATCCATGCCTCGCATTAGATAAGAGACTTTTAAATTAAGAGAAAAAGTTGTTATTAATTCCAGGACACCCTTGACAATATTCATCATACGAATAAAACTAAACTATAAGTTTCTACTAAGTAAATTTGATTTCTTTTGACAAAAAAAAGTTTTGATATAAAAACTGAAAAAATACGGCTTTTAGTTTGGGCTACCTACACTTACACCTTTAAGAAACTGTACATGTTATGACAATAGCTTATGGAAAACCATCCATGAGTATTATTACTACACAATATGCATCCCAAGTGCCATTACCACCATTATTAATATAATTTTTAAGTACCAAGTCTTTCTACCCGTTCGAGGTTGTACGCCTATGTACTAATTACACTAATGTGATATGGATTTGGAAGGTTTAATTTAGAGGAAGTGTACCCGCATTTGCGTAGAGGGTTAATTTATCAGTCGAGTATCTTAAATGGCAACATCAGAATAGGCCTATATATTAATAAATACTTCGTTATATTAATATTATCTATTGATCTCATTATTGCTCTCTTATAAATTCACCAATTCAAATCCACCTATTGAAATATTTGTATTTACAATAGAAGACTGGTTACCTTGGTGGTCTAGGGGTAAGGTGTCTGACTTCTGTGCTAGGGGTCCGGTGTTCGATCCTCGGTCCCGGCACAGATTTATCTGACTGCCAAACCCTTCTTCACCTCTGACAAGACGTGTATTAATCACAACTTGTGAATGTGAGGAATGCCAGGCCTCCACCGTGGTTCGGATTCCACGTTAAACTTTAGGTCCTCCATTTCATCTCACAATCACCCTACCATTACACATTAGTGCCGAACGGGTAGTAAGACGCGGTGCTTAAAATAATAATAATAACAATAATAATAATAGGATTTTTACTAAGATAAAAAACTACTACGATCGTATTTAAAGTCATTAAATATTTTTATGTGTTTTATTATCAGATCATTGCAAAACTAATATAAATATACACTGTTCTAGGTAACCATAAGTATCACCTACACAGTGTCGTCTATTGAATTGTATCCAGATTAATGAGAGCATGTTAAAACTGTGCCTGCGATATGTTCTTACCAACTTCCCTGTATTTGACCAATCATACGTTTGAACTGCTCTGTCTGTATGCCTCACATGAGATTGTAATTCTGTTGACCAAAGAGTGTTTTACTGAGTGATGAGAACATATCACAGGCAGAGTTATCGACTAACTCTGCCTACCCTGGCAACATTCCACGGCACGCCACTTCAACTAGAATATTCTTTAAGAGACCATCTCACGGTCACTTTACTGTGTTATTAGATACATGATTAGGTTCGATCAGAAGTAGCTTCCAATTACTGTTTTCTGCATTCTGCACTTGTCAAAAGTGAAATTTTGGTCAGTTTTTTTACATAAACACTTATTCCTTTACACTTTGTTGTATTTTTACTCTCTCGACCATTCTCGGAGAGAGAAGTATTGTGATCATAAAAAAATTGTAACTTGAGATTTTGATAAAAACAGTGGTTTTCACCATGCCTTCTGTCCGTGCGTCCATCTGTTTATTTGTATCCCAGCCTAGCTCGAAACCAATTTAACAATCGGGTTAAAACATTATAAGTATCATTAAGGTTTTCCAAAGGGTATTTTTGTATTTAGATATTTAACCCTAAAATCAAGGGCAGTTAACTGAAGGGCAAATAGAGAAAAAATCGAATTTTCCAGATATGCTTTATCGATTTTGTTTGTGTTTTTTTTTTATCTTGGCATGGCTTAACATTATAAACAAATTAACTCTCATGTTCGTATAAAATGAGGATAATTTACATAAGCGCAATTATTTCAGATATTTTATTCAGGCCTACAGTGTAAGGCTGTAGCACTATAACATATTATTATTATTATTATTATTATTATTATTATTATTATTATTATTATTATTATTATTATTATTATTATTAGCATTAGTATCACGTCTTACTACCCGTTCGGGTTACACGCACCTACGCTAATGTGCAATGGTAGGGTGAATGTGAGATGAAATGGAGAACCTACAGTTTAACGTGCGATCCGAACCACGGTGGAGGCCTGGTCTTCCACACATTCACAAGTCGTGATTAATACACGTCTTGTCAGAGGTGAAGGAAGAGTTTGGTAAAGTACTATTACAATTAAAAATATTTTATTTGAAATATATTTTTACCAAGCCAATAGTTTCTGAGCTATAAGTAAACCTATTGACCTATTATTTTTTTATTTTTTTATGAAGGTCTTTGAAAATTGAAATTAATTGTTATGCTCTTTGGTGGACAGAGATATTCCTCTTATCTCAAATTTTCTGTAACAGTGTTTTCATTTCTCCTCTTTGGTGGAGTATTTCTGTACAAAGTTTATTATTTCGTTTCACATATCTTACGAATATTTTTATAAATGTCTCTATTTTAAAAAGAAAAGAGAGAGAAGTTCTCTGCTGTGCACCGTACTATTTATTTTTGTACTATGGTGAAACGTTTTCACTGGTCTCGATTGCACTGTTTTCCTAGTTGAATAAGTTATAGAAAACATCACCACGATATGACACCTGGTTCAAGCTGTAATGCCTACCTAAGTTACTGTGGATTCACACGTTCATTGAAAAACTAGCGCAGAACAGAAACTGGGCCACGTGACGAGCTCTAAGCCAATCACAAGATTTCCACCTAAACGGCGCGAGCTGTTCCGCTAAAGTTAAACTCATCCCTACTTTGTCCGCTCTGCCTGAGATGTTTGGTACAGGAGAACCAATAGAATCCAAAAATCAATCATTTAAAAACAGTGCGCATGCGCATTTGATAATGCAGTGCTCTACAGCCATGAACCAGAAGCTAGAAGACAGCTTCGTTGGCCTTTGTGAGGAGATTTGGAATAACCTGTAAATGTAAACCGTGTGTATCGGTGTAATGGCTTGTGCCAAGACACAGCGTTATAATTTGAAAACATCCATCGGGAGAATGATCTAATATATATGTTCATACCCGCCTCGGTGGCGTAGTTGGCTAACGCGCTAGTCGTATTAAGCTCGACCGCCGAGGACGGGGAGATCGAGGTTCGAATCTCGGTTGGGTGAACTGGGGTGGTTTTTCCTAAATGGTTTTCCACTCTCCTCCACGCAAATGTGGGTTCACTTCCTCTAAAATTCATCCATTCCCATTCCTAATCCATTAGCGTAATTAGTACTTAGGCGTATAACCCGAACGGGTAGTAAGACGCGGTGCTAAATTAAATTAAAATTAAAATCTATGTTCATCCACTAGAAAATAAGATATGTTGATAATCAGCTGTTTTAAGTTAGCGTTGCAATGCATCATGGGTCAACATACAGCGTGTGAATTGCTGCGCCACTGAGGCAGATTCTGCTTTCTATTTTCGGCGAACATGTGAATCAAGCTTTACGCATCTATGGGATAAGAAGGACATTGAATACACGCCCCCCCTTTTAACTAAATGACTATGATAGCCAACCATGAGTTAATGAGACCTTGGTTTGATTCCAGGTTTAACTGAGGTAGATAATATTAAAGCAAATTATATGTATACGGGTGTCAAATTATTGGGATGTGGAGAAACTCGAAAAATAAAACAGACAATATTTTTACCGCTTGTATGGTAATATTTTTTTTGCTAGAATAAATAAAATATTGCTTCAGAAGAAACATAGTTTTGATATTTTAAAAAAAACTGCAAAAACACTGTCCTTAACTCTTATTCTCTACACTCCCACGTTAGTTTGTATGTCATATGATTACATGGTCTCTATTTTATTTTATAAAAGGCATTTTAAATACTCTATTAAACAGGAGATTGACGAGATGGAGTTTATTAAGCAGTTGGAATTTAGTTTTCAATGTACTTCAAATAAACTTTAGGTTGTACTTCCAAACACTCCAAAAGTTTTACTTTTTTTAAAGTTAGAGCATTTATCACCAAGACTACAAATTAAATTTTAATCCTAAGAAGTAGATATTGTGAAAGTGACTGCATAAAAAGTAGGAATTTGGTGTAAGTACAATATCTGATATTTATAAACGCTATTAAAACTGCGTTAATATATTCATAAGTCAAATCATGTAATCTGCAAGTGTAACTTATGATAGATATTATCAATACCTATAAAATAGCGCTAATAATATATTAAAATGTTATCAATTTTGACTGAAAAGATAATATAATTATGTTTGTATTTTCCAACTAGCTCTTCTCAAGAAAATTAGACTGTAGCAGCAAGTGTCGTGTCGTGGAGTGTTTCCAGGGTAAGCAGAGTAAGTTAAAACGGTACCTCAGATATGTTATCATCATTAAGGTGCGGCAGAAGGGAGTGCGAGTAATTTTATAGTTTTTATAGCATTACACTTTTTTGGCCAAAATAAATCAAATATTTTTCCAGTAGCAGCATAGAAATTAGTTTTCTGCACATGCTAATATCAACAGATCTTGAATATCTGTCAAGTGTGTCTTGGAAGTTTGTCAAAACTTTTTCTCTTTATTTAAAAGGTTTTGACAAACTTCTAGGACACCCTTGAGAGATATTCAAAATCTGTTGATATTAGCACGTGCAGAAAACTAAACTCTATGTTGCTAGTGGAAAAATATTTAATTTATGTTGGCAAAAAATTTAAATTATATAAAAACTGTAAAAATACTTGCACTTCCTTCGGCCGCACCTTAAGTATAACACTCATTTTCCAACTGTCAAAGAAAATATATTCCATTTGGGAGGTATGCAGTGCAGAGCCTATGTTTGAATGATTGGTCAAATGAGGAGTGATTTGGTGAGAACATATAACAGGTACGCCTGAAGTTTTATCATGTTCTGCTTATCCTGGAATCACTCCAAGACACGACACTGTTATCAAGAAGACCGATGGTGTCAATTTCGACAACTGGAGGCCAAATAGAGTGGATGTTTGTCAATGTTGTCTTATCTTCAGTAGTTTTTTTTACCGTCTTAAAGTTCTTCAAAGCTCGTATTATATGGGTTTTAGCTTGAATTTGGTTGGAAGAACGGTCTAGCAAATACAAACACATTTATTTGCAGCTAACATTGATAACATTTTACAATATTGCTTGTTTTATTTTATAGGTATTGAATTTCTATCAAAAGTGACAGCATGATATAACATAGCTTGATGTATGAATATGTTAAAATTGTTTTAGTAGCTTAAGTAACTACCAGATACGGTTCTTCCTACCAAAATCATGTGCAAAAATCCATTAATCTATTTAGCCTCTTGTTCCTGTATTAATGTATAATATTTTATGTAGGAAGTCCGGTTTTGAAGGCCTTATTTCATACCAGAGTCCGAGGGTAAGTTAAAGAAGTATTTTGGTGGCAAAGAAGGACTCACAGACTACCCACTACTGTTCTGGAAGACTCTTTTACCCTAACAGTAGGATTCTGCTACGAAATAAGGCCTTAAAAACGTTTCCTACCAAAATCAGGGTAAGACATAATATGGTTGCTGATAAAAATAATAAAAATGTATCTAGTTATATTTTCTTAATATTTAAAGTCAAAATAATATTTTCCAGCTGTTCCAAAGCTCTCTGTTTTCCTGATGGATTAGCCAGGAAAGCCACCTGTAGAAACAAAATACGGTGAAAATCATCTCTTAGGAACTGTACTTGGTACCAGTTGGAAACAGCGTTGTCATTTACTTTTTTTCATGCTGTCAATCTTTCTTCCCTTAAATATAAGACATTTTGCAAAGCGGTTCGTCTATGTTGCCAGTAGCTCCTTCTTACCCCAGCACACCATCTTCAGACACAGGGGTAAGGAAACAAAATAATTGGGGTCTAGGACTCAATCTCTGAATAATTTATTTTAAAAAATGTTATTCTAAGATTAGACTAAATTATCTCAATTATCAAAACGGATTGATAAGTAATGGCCATTAAGCTCAGTTGAGTCAAACCAAGCTATTGACAACCTTTTGAAGTCATCCCCTTTACTAACAATTAATTATATAAAATAAATGTAGCAAAGGCATTTAGTTTAATAGGGCATGCATGCAGTCTTTTGTGAGCGAAAATTGCAAGTAAGAAAAATATTTCAAACAAATTACTCAGATTTATTTTAGTTTGAAGGGGCCTTATCTCCAGTACAAACATAGAGTTAATTTTCTTCACATGGTGATATCAACAATTGTTGAATATCTGTCATGGGATGTCCCGGAATTTAATGACAACTTTTTCTCTTTTATTCAAAAAAACGTTTTTAATCGAATGTTACTATGCTCTTGGCAGATATTCACAAAATACTGTTTATATCACCGTGTGTATAAATTTTAAAAAAAACTTAAATATATAACAGACATAGCACCCCAGCCCAGCCGTTAATTCATCACTGTGAAATGTGAAAGGGGAAAACCACAATTTCACAAATGATAAATCTTTTGATCATGTCTGGAATCGAACCGAGACACTTTACGACTAAGCTAAGTCGTTGGATCTTTGGAGCTTTATTAAAATGCTGATCCATCGTTTTGTAATTATTTTATTGCTATAAAGTTTATAAACAGCTAGTCAGGGTACTTTGGTTAAGTCATGACCTTTCCGTTAAAACGTAACGATTACAATAAAACATAATATTGAATTCGTTTAAATAAAATATGAAAACCAAAAACTCCTACAGCCATGTAAGCCATTTATGTTCATAAGACGTAATCTGTAGTTAAAGAACCAAAAATACTAATACTATTAATAACATTCTTGGATAGATATTTAATGTCTACTCATCTCCCGCTTTCACCTACTAGCTCCACACACACAATGATCGATATGTTAAAAAGAGTTTATTTTTTAAACCTCCTCTCTAAAATCTATCTTGAATATTATTTTATTTTAAATTCTTGAGACCTTATCAAATGCATTTCTTCTCGGTTTGTGAACAATTTCAAAGTGTGTGTGTTTTGTTATCCCATGACGTGTGAATGACAGGGAAGACTGGGATGCTGCTGGTCCATGTAGGGCTACTACGTATCAGAGACGATATAATCCCGTTCTCATCCTCTATTGTGATGGTAATAGCAAGCCGCGGCCGGTAGCGGTATATACAATCTAGCTGACGTGGGCTTTGTAAGGGCTGTTGGCTGTGTCTACAACGTAACACTCATTTAAAATAATAATAGGAATGTCAACCCCTTGCCTGTTTGGTTTCCAGTTATAAAACACTCCACATAGTTTCTTTTTTTACTTTCTCTCTATCTTACAGGTAGAGAAAGTATTGTGATCGTCAAAAAATTCGAACTCGAGATTTTGATGAATTTTGACGTTTCATGACTTCCTGAATCCGAAAAAGTGGTTTTTGAATTTCCGTCTGTCTGTCTGTCTGTCTGTCTGTCTGTCTGTCTGTCTGTCTGTCTGTCTGTCTGTCTGTCTGTCTGTCTGTACCTCCAACTAGAGCCTAAACTATTTTACCTATTGAGCTGAAACTTGATATCTAGGGTTTTCATAGGGTTGCCCCGAGGGGTTTTTGGAATTGGATATCTACCCCTAAAATTAAGGGTAGTTTACTGAAGGGCAAAAAGAGAAAAAGTCGATTTTCTGAAAATCGGCTCTAACGATTTTGATTAAATTTCATTTATGAACATAAATAAATATTCCAAACAAAATGGCTACTCTCAATATTTCGGCAAAATCGTTTTAAGGGCTCCGGTCTGATGCGTAAATTAACATTTTTTATAATAGCTCCGAAACTATTTGAGATATAAAATTACTTAGCATTACAAATATGTATATATATTTATAATACAAATATTTTATTCGAAACATATTTTTATAAAATCAATAACTTTCAATATATACGCAATTATATATATATTTTTAACTTTTTGGGCATTAAAGCTTAAGTATTGCGACCGTAAGAAAAACTAACCTGAAATGTTGATGGATGTCGACGTCTCATGACCCCCCGAACCCTTAAAAATAGTCTTTGCAATGCCGTCTGTCTGTGTGTCTATTAAAACTTAAAATTAAGGGTAGTTTACTGAAGGGCAAAAAGAGAAAAAGTCGATTTTCTCAAAATCGGCTCTAACGATTTTGATTAAATTTCATTTATGAACATAAATAAATATTCCAAACAAAATGGCTACTCTCAATATTTCGGCAAAATCGTTTTAAGGGCTCCGGTCTGATGCGTAAATTAACATTTTTTATAATAGCTCCGAAACTATTTGAGATATGAAATTACTTAGCATTACAAATATGTATATATATTTATAATACAAATATTTTATTCGAAACATATTTTTATAAAATCAATAACTTTCAATATATACGCAATTATATATATATTTTTAACTTTTTGGGCATTAAAGCTTAAGTATTGCGACCGTAAGAAAAACTAACCTGAAATGTTGATGGATGTCGACGTCTCATGACCCCCCGAACCCTTAAAAATAGTCTTTGCAATGCCGTCTGTCTGTGTGTCTATTAAAACTTAAAATTAAGGGTAGTTTACTGAATGGCAAAAAGAGAAAAAGTCGATTTTCTCAAAATCGGCTACAACGATTTTGATTAAATTTCATTTTTAAACATTAATAAATATTCCAAACAAAATGGCTACCCTCAATTTTTCGGCAAAATGGCTTTAAGGGCTCCGGTCTGATGCGTAAATTAACATTTTTTTAAATAGCTCCGAAACTATTTGAGATATGAAATTACTTAGCATTACAAATATGTATATATATTTATAATACAGATATTTTATCCGAAACATATTTTTATAAAATCAATAACTTTCAATATATACGCAATTATATGAATTTTTTTTAACTTTTTGGACATTAAAGTTTAAGTATTGCGACCGTAAAAAAAAACTAACCTGAAATGTTGATGGATGTCGACGTCTCATGACCCCCCGAACCCTAAAAAATAGTCTTTGCAATGCCGTCTGTCTGTGTGTCTATAAAAACTTAAAATTAAGGGTAGTTTACTGAAGGACGAAAAGAGAAAAATTTGGTTTTCTCAAAATCTGCTTAAACGATTTTGATTAAAATTCGTATCTAGGCGTTGATTAAGATTATAAATAAACTGGCTATTTTCATTTTCCTATGAAAATTATTTTTAGGGTACATTACAGAAGCGTTAATTTCCGTATCTCCACAACTATTGGAGAAACTAAACAACTTATCATTGCAAAATTGTAGGACTATTAGAAATAAAAAACTTTTATTTGACATATATTTTTATAAAAACAGCAGTTTCTGAGATATTTGCAAATATATTAATACAATTTTGTGAGCTTTAGTTGTAAAAATATACTACTTAAGTCTTAACGCAATAATACTCCAATGCCATAGAGTAATTAAATATAAGTATCTAAAAAAAGTATGTTATTTTTCCTTAAATCTCTTAGGAGAAATGTTTGCATAGCAATGATCTATCTCCATTTTAGACTCAATAGTCAATATTTACATTTTTTATTGGTCAAAATGTATAAATGAATAATTAAATATCAATGCGATGACTTGAAGATCTGCAACATCTTTTAAAATGTTAAAATTTTAACCAGAAATCGAAATTTTAATACGAAGTGTTGACCCTTGTGGAAGACATTAAACTGTTTGAAATGTTCTTAGGTGGACAAAGATGCGCCTCTTTTCTCATTGATTATATATCATTGTATATTATTTTATGCGTGTTCTTATGTGGAGTGGTGATGATACAATGTACATTATTCCGTTCAGAAATCTTACGAGTTTATAGAAAGAGAGAGAAAGTCTGTGCGGTGTGCCGTACCATTTATTTTTTTAAATAGGAATAAATGTTTTTTAAGGGAATAAGTCACATGCCTTGTGGTTAAGTGGTTAGTGGTGTGAGGGTTAAGTAGATCTTGTTAAAACTGTACCTGTGGTATTATATCTTCATTCTGTCCCCATTTGACTAGTCAAACATGGCGGCAGTGGCGTGACGTGGATTATAGGCTATGTGCGACAGTGCTGGTGGCGCGACTCGTGATGACTTGGTAAGTTCTTTCAGGGAAAATCCGAGTGGCATCATGTTTACCACGATCAAATACTCGAACATTCTAAAACATAACTCACCGTTTCTTGTAAACTACTTGGACAAACACAGTAGTTTTTTTTTTAAGAATTTCTCATAAAAACCTTAAAATGCATTAAGATATTATTAAAATCCCCATATTCGAATTGGTTTGCTTTGGAAAAAACTGTTTTCTAATGAAAGAACTATAATGAGGATTTTATTAAAGACATATTTTCACTCTGTGTAAAAGTTTTTTTTCTAATTGAAATAGATGGGTGGTATAAGTGTACGAAATGATCATCATGAACTGAATTTTATTTTTATATAATACTCATTCCTCTAACACCAATACTTTTCAAAGTTTCGTGTGTTTAGTTACGAGCTCTTCATACACGCCAGGTTTTCGATAAACTGAAGAATAGATACACTAGCTAATTTTTTTATGTAACTTATTAGGGCCCACTATAAATACAAGACAAACATGAATACGTTTACAGAATTATTATTGATACTAATTAAATGTAGTGATATAGTTTTTAAATAATAATTTGTGCAAACATTTATAGATTAATATGTCTATGTAAATATTATATGCACAAAATAATAATAATAATATTTAGCACCGCGTCTTACTACCCGTTCGGGTTATACGTTTAAATGCTAATTACGCAAATGGATTAGGAATTGGGAAAGTTGAATTTAGAGGAAGTGAACCCGCATTTGCGTGGAAGGAGAATGGAAAACCATTTAGGAAAAACCACCCCCAGTTCACTCGACCGAGATTCGAACCTCGATCTCCCCATCCTCGGCGGTCGAGCTCAACACGACTAGCGCGTTAGTCAACTACGCCACCGAGGCGGGTATATGCACAAAACATTACCTACCAACTCACTGCAGCTATAAATTATTATTTTTTAATATTTCATTTAACAAATTAATTTTTTATTCTTATTTACAGGTGGTCCTAATATTAAAAATGCTTCATATAAAATTGCTTAGAAACGATGCTTTTTCCTGCTTTATTTTTCCAAAAACTCTCTTACCCTCACCCCCAGATCCTCTTGTTGCCTCAATTACGGTGCCTAACCTCAATTTTGTGATACTCCACTACCCAAATTTTGAGAATCCCTGTCATTGACGATCTTTCCCCTGGCAAGAGACCATTTCAAAGTGTGTACTGCCCAGTAGCCTACATCTAGAGTAGCGAGGAATAATTACCCCCGCCCCCTCTTTTAACAGCCCCCCCACTCCTCATCTAGTAATGAACGAGGTAATGTGAAACAGTCCTCGGATGTTTGAGCGGCCGTGAATCTGGCTCCAATTATACCGCTGAAAAGACCATCTCTGGAATGTTTAACATTCCTCGACCTCTTCTGACCGCTGCTCTATACCGCTCCGTGTTGTGTGCTGTACTGTCTAGGGACAGAACCGACTGATAAGCCATCTGGAGAAGAGTGGACCACAAGAGTGACATTGGAAACCGGGCAGATCTTGAGACAAGAACACGTCTTGGTGGTAGATTAAACCGTTGCTAGGGCGTTGGTAAGAAGAAGAGGCAACGTTCTTTACATATTATATATCATTAAATATAATACAAATCTCTTTAAATAAATAACATATTTAAATATATTATATTTAAGAATATATATTTATGTTTTTCCTAAAGGGTTTTCCACTCTCCCTCCATGTAAATACGGGCTAACTTCTTCTAAATTCAACCTTCCCAATTCCTAACACATTAGCGTAGTTAGTACTTAGACCTAAGCGTATAAACCGAACGGGTTGTAAGACGCAGTGCTAGATAGTAAAAATAATAATAAATATAAATTTAAAGATATATATAAAATATTATATCTTTATATATATATATATAACTTATTTATAATAATTCAGGGACACACAACGACCCATCTATTTTATTTATATATCAAAAAATATATATGCAATATATAGTATATAGTTTTATAATATATATGATATATTATATACACCTAAAAGTTTATAATATATATTTTAAATGTATATTCATACTTGGGGCTAGCTGTAACGGGATAAAAAATAGTTTATAATATATAATAAATTACTGTATAGGCCTATATGTCAGCACGTCTTACTACCCCGTTCTGGTTACAAGATATGTACTAATTACGCTAATGTGCTAAGGATGAGTGAGGTTGAATTTAGAGCAAGTTTACGCAAATCTACGAGGGGAAAGAGAGAGAGAGAGAGTGATTGTAAAAACATGTAGAAAAAAACTTTGTACACTGATTTGAAACCCAACCCTTCCACCCACCCCATTCCGCACCCTTTTCTCTTGACCTTTTTTGCCTTGTAAAGCTCAATTTCGTCCCCGACTGTATTCCTAATCTTTTTTTTTTTAATGTGTTGATCTGTAACTGAAATGAATGCTGAACTAGTAGTAGTAGCATTCCGATATTGTCTTGATCAGATAGGAAGAAACGTTTTTGAAAATGACAAAAGTTGCCAAAACAAAATTTCATTTTAATTACGTAAACTCATGTTATCTGCAGCTGTCACTTTTGATGAAGGTCTATATTATCAATTCCTATAAAATAATAATGATAGTAAAGCGAATTGTTATTAAAGTTGACCAGGGGAAAAAAATAATTAATTTTTCTAATTAGTTTTTCTTAAAAAAACCTAATGTAAAAGTAAAGATGTTATCTGACTTAAAACATTAACTAAAACTTTTTTAAAATATATTAATACATGGAAATTGCGGCATCCTTTTTGTATATATAAAATCAATATACATACATAATAATTTACGAGTAGTATCACATTTTTTTTTTTATTTTTGACAGCAAAACCATGTTTCTTTTCTTCTAAAGCATCCTTCCTCACGGGCTCTTAATATGTATGTATATGTGTGTGTTTGCCTGTGTGTGCATATGTGTGTTTTTATAAATATAGTAATATAAATATATGGATAGATAGAAATATATATCGATAGCTGGATAGAAATATATATAATATAGAGAGAGAGAGAGAGAGAGAGAAATAGAAATATAGATGTCGAATTTTAAAAGTAGGTGATCTCTAGTTGGTGGATGTTTTGGAAATAATTTGAACTGTTTGTTGGTGTCGTTTCACTGCTTTGAAGAAGACCTCAGCAAGTCCATCTATAGGCCTACCTACACCAGAATGTTTTCAAACACAGAAACACCCTTCGGTAACTTGTAAGACGCACTTTACCAAATCTGGTCTGTTATCTCGTTAGACCCAAGGATCAAGGACCAAGAAGAAAGAAGAATACCTTCACCTAGACTCGTCACCGGCACCTTTGATCGGATCAAGTCCACCAACATCTTACACTGGAGACTACCTCTCTGGCCCAAATAGCCAGATCTTCCAAGTCTGCCTCCCCCCCCCTCCAGAGACAGACGGACTATTATCAGGGCCAAAGAGAGATTATACGGTACAACGAGCAGTGGAAAAAGATGACCCGAAACCCACACCCCCTTCGAAAACCCCCCGTCCAGGGGGAAAGGTTTCGGAGTAAGTGAAAAGATCGGTTTCACTTTATTGAAAGTCCTTTCCTATTTTTATGAGTTTGATCTGTACCTGTTTCTTTTGGCTTCTCTTAACCTCCTTTTTTTTTTTTTTTCGTCTTCATTCGCGAGTTCTTTTGCTTTAGTTAGTGTGAGCGGCGTGGTGGTTTTTACCAACAGTCACCATTCTTTATTTACTTATTTTTTCATCTATACGGTCAACATCAAGGTTATTAAAGATTGAATACAAATAATAAAAAAAAAACGGGGAAGATAACACCTACATTACAATGGGAAACTCACATGTTTGCATGGTTGGTGGAACTGGAGGGGGCAGGAAGGAATTTATCCCTCAGAATATATTTGTCCCTCCCAAATATATTTACAAGCCTCTGACGTTATCAAATATGAAGCTGAAAGATAGCCTTAAATCCAACTCCAAATAACTTCTAGATGCAAACAAATTTCAAAAAAATTTCTAGGGAAGACTAGTCCAAATACTTTATAGAAATAATATGATTTTCAAAAAATGGGGAGGAGGACCACTCCCAAGTAGTTTTTAAAGACATATAATTTGCCTGTTTACGAGTAAAATCACCCTCATTGCACTAACCAGGGATTTGAACCATTATCTCCTTGTCAAAGGTGATTAAGTACTCTGAGGGAATAATATGGTCCAATTTTCATAGGAAGAACCTCATTTGAAAGCTCGAAAAGTCACTACATATATTTTACGATACATGGGTCGTTACCCTTGATAGCTATCAACACAATAAAATGTATATGTATTATATATATATGCCTATTATCAACCGCGTCTTACTACTTGTTTAGATACGCATATATGTTAATTACTTAATGTGGTGAGGATGAGGAAGGAAGTATTTTAAAGATAATCCACCCGCATTTGGGTGGAAGGAATGTGGGGGAATATTTTAAGGAAAACCACCCTTGTTAGACCCGGCTAGGATTCTAAACCCGATCACCCGGTCTTCATCAGGCCATTCTTAACATGAGTGACGTCTTAGACCATTCGGCCACTGAAGCAGGTAATAATATAGTAAAACATTATAATTGTTAACGGAAATAATTTTTTTTTTCCAAAAGTTTATTTTTTTACAGAAACCCCAACTGTATTTGTCTATACTCAATATAGACTCCCCCATTCTCGACTTTAGAAGAATTTAAAAACTAAGATATTCTTACTAGATGTCTCCACCTAGAATCGAGCTCAAATCACCCCTACGAATCCTCAACTTGTCCGGTATTGTTGTGGTATCAGCGCTCTCAGTCGTCAGAGGGACCAGAAGTGGTCTGTTTTGTTCCCTCACTGGTGTGGTCTTCCTAATCTCCAAGCTATACACTACAACTTCTGAAGATGAGTTTAAAAAAAACCTGTCGGCTACAGCGTGACAATAACCAACTAATTTTCTACCCATAATGCGTTTCTCTCCACCCCCTTAGCCCTAACAATCATCCTGTCTCACTTTAAAATACACTGACTGGTCTCCACTCATGTATTGTTTGAGCTCCTACTAACATCGACAATGCTTTGGGGGGGGGAAGTACGCGCATAAAAGAAATGAGAAAAAATTCCCAATTTTCCTGTGTAGAAAAGGTACGAAAATGGGGAGAGAAGAGAAAGGAGACGCACAAAAATACCCTATCTGTTCTTATATTTGTTTACAACAGTGTATGGAGGTCATTCTTACAGGTGCTGGTCAAAGGAACCGCCCCATGATTGGCTCGGTTCAAAAAAAAAAAATATATATATATATAAATACACAAATACAGTATATAAACTAGTTTTTAAAACTTTTGGCAGTAATTTTTTATGTTTACATTTATTTGATCATACTTTTACTTCCTCATTAAGAGAAAGTATTATAAGTGTGAAAAATGTTGACCTTGAGATTATGAAGTATTTCGACTTTTTATTTGCCCCTGAACCCAAAAAAATCTCTGCTTGTCCAGGGAATCCTCCACGACACGGAACTGTTAATTATGTTCAAGCCAAGGAAACTCTAGGTAAAGGACAAAATAAAAATACTCTTTAGGGATTAAAATTATAGCCTACTTAAGTAACAATCAGTATTCCCCCTCCCTCCCCAGTGGATCATAAGGTGGGATTGTACGTACATCACTTTCTCCAAATGAATTGAAATTACTACAGTCCTTTGTGGTACGTTTGTGCTTATATGTGCCCGGAGCACAACGTTTATGCTATTTAATTACTCAAATTATAACGATTTTAATGTGGCGGATCAACTTGATTTCAAGCTGGCCCAACACATTTTTTAAAACATCATATCTTGATTTTGATTAAACCAGTTTTTTGTGCTCCATTTGTGCTAATATGTGCCCAAAGTTCAGCTTTAGTACTATTAAATTACGCGTGTGGCAATGATTTTAATGTGGTGGGCCAGCTTGATGTTCAAGTTGGCCCGCCACATTTTCGAAATAAAAATTTTCTTATGCCATTCGTTAGTGGTGCGTTTGTGCTCATATGTGCCCAAAATTCAGCTTTTGTGCTTTTAAATTACACCCATGGCAACGATTTTAATGTGGCGGGCCAGCTTGATGTTCAAGTTGACCCGCCACATTTTCGAAATCAAAATTTTCCTATGCCATTCTTTAGTGGTGCGTTTGTGATCATATGTGCCCGAAATTCAGCTTTTGTACCATCAAATTATGCTTGTTACAACGATTTTAATTCTGCTGTCCACTGTTGTGAGGTGAAGTCAGGCGGGGCGGATTGCTTGGTTGGATACTGAGGGAAGATAGCTTTTGCTATAATTTTTGTTATAATTTGAGTAATTAAATAGCACAAACGCTGTGCTTCGGGCACATATGAGTCAAACGTAGCACAAAGGACTGTAGTAATTTCAATTCATTTGGAGAAAGTGGCGGGCCAACTTGATGTACGTGGGATACGTAGAGGACGCGAGGAAAATTCAATGTTTTTGCAGTTTTTAGAGAAAAACTTTTTTTTTTGCCAAAATAAATATAATATTGCTTCAGTAAAAACATAGAGTTTAACTTTCCTAACTTGGTGATATCAACAGTTGTTGAATATCTGTCATGAGCATATCTGTATTATATGAGAAACTTTAAAAAAAAAGATAAAAACTTGTCATTAAATTCCATGACATGGGGCAACAAGAAGCAATATGTAGCATGCGATAATGTAGCATGCTACATATTGCCTTCTGTTTCCTCTGCCGCATGCAGCCTTGCCACAAAAGTTGTTTGTTGCCACTTGATTCCTCTGCCGCATGCAGCCTTGCCACAAAAGTTGCTTGTTGCCATTTGTTTCCTCTGCCGCATGTGACCTTGCTACAAAAGTTGCTTGTTGCCATTTGTTTCCTCTGCCACATGTGACCTTGCTACAAAAGTTGCTTGTTATCATTTGTTTCCTCTGCCACATGTGACCTTGCTACAAAAGTTGTTTATTGCCACTTGATTCCTCTGCCGCATGCAGCCTTGCCACAAAAGTTGCTTGTTGCCATTTGTTTCCTCTGCCACATGCGACCTTGCTACAAAAGTTGCTTATTGCCACTTGTTTCCTCTGCCGCATGTGACCTTGCTACAAAAGTTGTTTGTTGCCACTTGTTTCCTCTGCCGCATGCAGCCTTGCCACAAAAGTTGCTTGTTGAGATTTGTTTCCTCTGCCGCATGCGACCTTGCTACAAAAGTTGCTTGTTGCCACTTGTTTCCTCTGCCGCATGTGACCTTGCTACAAAAGTTGCTTGTTGCCATTTGTTTCCTCTGCCGCATGCAGCCTTGCCACAAAAGTTGCTTATTGCCACTTGTTTCCTCTGCCACATGTGACGTTGCCACAAAAGTTGCTTATTGCCACTTGTTTCCTCTGCCACATGTGACCTTGCTACAAAAGTTGCTTACTGCCACTTGTTTCCTCTGCAGCATGTGACCTTGCTACAAAAGTTGCTTGTTGTCATTTGTTTCCTTTGCCACATGTGACCTTGCTAAAAAAAGTTGCTTGTTATCATTTGTTTCCTCTGCCACATGTGACCTTGCTACAAAAGTTGTTTATTGCCACTTGATTCCTCTGCCGCATGCAGCCTTGCCACAAAAGTTGCTTGTTGCCATTTGTTTCCTCTGCCACATGCGACCTTGCTACAAAAGTTGCTTGTTGCCACTTGTTTCCTCTGCCGCATGCGACCTTGCTATAAATTTGCGTGTTGCCACGTGTTTCGACCTTGCCCTGGCAGGGGGTTCAGAGGCAACAAAGCCTGTGACTTGGAGTATTGTTCGTTGTATTCAGTGCCACTATTTTGAGTTTTTTATTGTTTCTAGTGCATATTTTCGGTGTTTCGAGATGAATTGGTCAAATGAGAAAACTCTGAAGTTTATTGAAGAGTTTAGGGGTCATGACATACTTTGGATCACTATGTGAAGAAAATTAAACTCTATGTTTCTAATGGAGAAATATTTGTTTTAATTTTGACCGAAAAAAATGTATGAATACAAAAAGTGCACAAAAAAAAACACCGACTTTTTTCCGTGTCACTCCTACACTCCCGCCTTAAGGTGCCCCAGCACCACCTCTTGAGATCTATCTCACTAAAGAATAGTTTAAATCATGATCAACGGTACTATTTAAAAAATATTTTTGTATACATTTAGTGAACAAATTAACCATTTTTTGGTTTATTCCTGTGTAAAGTTAGTTATTGGTCGTTACGTATATAAGTAGAATTTTGGTAAAAATAAACTTAGAAAACACAAACATTTATTTTGTGGTCAACGTTTAAACCATTTCACTGTTATTGTTATTTTATTGAATATTGATTATATCTAGCTGCAGATTCCACGACTTGACGTTTGAATACGTGAAAATAGATCTATTAACTTTACTAGCTGTCAGATCAGGTCCTTTCTATGAAAATTGCGCTGTAGAAACACCGCAAGTTAAGTCTTACCTTGATTTTTGAACAAATTCGTTATTTTTTTTTCATTATTATTATTTAAATACGTATAAATCAGATGGTTTATCTCAAAATATGAGATGATAAAAGTTAAAAGGTCCATGCAGACTGTTCGAAGTCTTTGGTAGAGATTGTCTCCTGATAACCTCCACACGCCTCTTTTTCTAGTGAAGAGGGAGGGGGGTGAGCATGACACATGACAGAATGGCAGGTGACGCGCGACTTGGAATGACAGGCTGACAGCGGGCTCTTGTTTGTAACCCAAGACTAGGCCAGTCTCCAGCCTCTGCTACAACTTCCTAGACATACCTAGAGCCAGCCACTCTACATCAGGGACCATATAGCCGAGACTGAGTGACGTCACCACGTTCAACAAGAAACCACCACTGCGGTGGCCACAAGGTCTAAGGCAGTCACACTCACAATAGACTAGACTGCCGGTGAAGGAGAGACCGAGGTTCGAATCTAGTTCAGGTGTGCTGAGGGTGTGCAAATACAGGTACACTTCCTCTAAATTTCAACCTTACTCATCCTTAGCCCATTAGCGTAACTAGTACATAGGCATATAATCCGAACGGGTAGTAAACGCAGTGCAAAAAAACTGGTATCAAAGAGGTAAGTTTATATTCTATTTACATATGAAAGGCCATACTGGCAGCTAGAAAAAGCTTTTTTTTAATCACGCGCCTTACTACCCGTTCGGGCTATAAGCTTATGTACTAATTAGTATAATGGGTCATGGACGAGTAAAGTTGAATTTAGAGGAAATGTACACTCATTTGCGTAAAGAGAGAGTATGAAAAACTATTTTAGTAAAAATCACCGTCAGTACTCCCGACCAGGAATCGAACCTTGATCTCTCCTTTCTATTGTGTGAGTGATTCCCTAGAAAATCCGACCATCGAAGTGTTTACTAGAAAAGGTACTAGATATACTATCTATTATCCATACGTCAAGTCGTGTGAAGCGCAGCTATCATTTTTAATAGATATTTAAATACCGTTAAAATAACACTGATAACAAAGTAATTTTTATCAAAATTTTACCTAAAAAAGGTGTTTGTATTTTATGAAATATTTCTACCTACCAAAATTGTAGTATGGATCCACATTCCTTGATTACACTTTATTGGGGATTTACATTCAAGTAAAAGGCTAGAACGCGCTTACAGTACAGTATTTATGTATTGTGAATGTTACTATTAATTCGACTAGCCTAACTTCCGTCCCATGCAAACACTGATATACTCACTTGCATTTCAAAGTTTACTTGATTAATCAAAGGATATTTTTTCTTCCTTATTTAAGGCCTTATAATTTTTTTCTTTAAATATATAATCTCGTTTACATTTTGACCATATTCGCAGTTTTTAGTAAATTTTTTCTCATTTTCAAAAATTGTAATAAGCTATTTGGCATCAAACATTACTTTTACTTATTAAATCCTTTAGGTAGCGAGTATTTTTAAAGTTTTATTGTAATAAAAATAAATAGAATATTTGCTTCAGTAGACAGGTTTATTTAAATTTTCCACGTCTTGACAGTTCTGGAATATTTTTCTTGTGCATCGCAGAGTTTTAACGTGTCTTTTTATCTTATTTAACAAGCCATATTCAAATTACACGATGCTCATGACAAACATTCGAGAAATGTTGAGCTTACCATTAGTAGAAAATTACACCAAGTGTATCTAATATAGCATTATTTTATTTATATTGGCCGAAAACGTAACTTGTTATAAGAAATTAAAAAAATACTTCCCTTCTAAAGTTACTTTCCATTTCACATTACTAACAAGCCCCGTGGTGTTGTGGTCAGTAAACCTGGTTACGAGCCTATGGGTCCCAGGATTGATTCCCGGCTGGTACTTTGAATATTTTTCCCAAATGTTTACTCCAACGGTCACAAGTGTTTGGTTAGTTAGGTTTGTGTATTTCCAATGGTTACATCCCCTCATACTCACTATCACCATCACCTCATCTCATTGGGACATGGTAAAAACCTCCACGGAAATATTGTACAATCAGTACATTCGGGCGTCCCCTGAATAATGGTACATTAGTACTGGCAAATCCTTCCGCTACTGAGCTACAAATAATTTATCCCAGACACGCAATATCATTATTATTATTATTGTTATTATTATCCCACATTACTGGGCACAGATAGTATGAATTCCTCTTATTGGTGTCCAATGTTATCGACCTGGGAGTGTAACAAAAGAGGTCCACATCTAAGACTCCCGACAGGTTGTAAAGAGATGACAAATAATGTGCTCCCCGCCCCCACGTTGTCAGCATGACAGGTCCGAATATAGACTGAGAACTTTACCAAGCTACCTTATATAATAAAACTCATGTAAGAAAAAAAACTCTCCGGTATAGAGCTACAGAATTCTTATAGCTCGTCGACAATCTTACATTCTTGGCTTTGTACCAGCCTTGAATGAAAATAGTTGGCGACCATTTGATGAAGGTTTTAACTTTTCGTCTAAGCTCGGTGCTGATAGAAACTAGAAGATATGGTTTTATGTGTTATTAATAATTTATTGTACTGGTTCTACCACCTTGGTCAGCGTATCTGGATACAGATACAGAGTTCCCTGGTTTGATCCTCGGTGGTTCCAGATTTCTTTGTGAAGCAATGGGTTTGGAACGGGATCAACTCAACTTCTTAAAGACAAATGAGGAGCTATTTTAATGGAAAATTAGTGGCCTCGGTCTTGAAAACTTAGAAAAATGGCCGGTGAATTCGTTCTGCTGACCACATGACACCCTCTATCTGCAAGTGTTGGCATTATCTTCGCCAATATGTGGCGACCACTCAGTAGGTATAGCTCACTTGTGCGATGATGTTATGGGAGGTTTTTTTTTATTCTTACGTTGATGTATTGGTTCTTCCTGAAGTCAGCTCTGTAGTTTAAAAGTTACTACTTTTTTCTGTCGGTATTTTCATAGATATCCACTCTAAAATAAATGGTGGGAACCAGAAATTATAGCTGTCATTTAAATGGTACATAGCTAGAAATGGGACGTTGAAATCCTCGATTCTTAGAAATCATAAAATCCCATGGTATCCCATCCCATCCTATTTGAGAGATTCTAGATTTGTAAAATTCTAAAAAAAGTATCATGAATATAATTATAAATAATGTTACTTAAAAAACAATTTTAAGCAATTGGTAAAATGAATTATATAGACTTGTATAGTTGTAAAAATAACAAAATCACACACAAAAAAAAATTATATTAATTTAACTGACATAAAATGTGTCCTCGTTGTTGTTTCTAACATGATAAATTTGATAAACAAAATAGCATTTGTCGGGTACACCAAGACTTAAAACAACTCCTTTTTAAAATTAGACTTTTAAATATTTTAACTTTAATTAAAATTATAGGGATCTACAATTTGAAAGATTCGAGGATTCAAATTTGGATTCAAGATTCTAAGGAAAATTTAAGATTCTGACTAAATATTTGTATTTAAAAAATATATGATTTGACCCATCTTTTTTATAAAGTTTTTTTAAATCCAGGCTCTGGTAATGTGTTTGGTAAGTTGTTAACTCGTGCAAATTCTTATGAAAGCTGAAGAGTATTTCAGGCTTGGTCTCCTTGGTTCTAAATTAATTTGATTGGTTGTAAATTTATTATAAGAGGTGCAGCACGGGTTCTGCTCTTGGTACCGGGCCCTGGATTGAGCACCTGGTTGGTCTGTGATATGGTACACAAAAATACCTACTGAACTAGAATACTCACTCAAATTTATAATTCAAAAATTTCATTACTTTGAATTGTTATTTAAATTATTCATAAAATAAATTTCTTAGTAAATGTGTAAAATTCATAATCCTCCAGTGATGCAACCTTTAAATGGAAAAATAAAAAAATATATAAAATATAACATGGCATACATAAATAGATACAGTTATTATTATTAATATATCTTACGACAGGCCCATTCCTTTTGTCAGTGACCTTAGACCGCCAATGCACCCTGTTCTTTGCCTCCTTCTTCTGCTCCCAAAACTCTTTTCTGTCCTTTGAATACACTAATATTTGAATCCTCCTTCTTCCAAAGCGCTTCTTTCCCTCAATCTTAATACAATAAATTAAATGCGCATGCGCAGGATTCTCGTGAGACCTTTGAAACACATAAATTACACAAATGTGTACTTAAATCTCTAATCACAAGTAATACTATAATCTTCATTTAATTATCTCACAGATATACTTACCGATAGAAGAAAAAAGACCAGTGTTTTAAAAACTTGTTCGGCAACTTCTAACAGTTTTAGTTGGAGGTTTTTTTTTTCCACTCGTCCACAAAAGCGGACGAACAAGCACATGCTGCTTTTTTCAAGTGACACACACGCGCATAACACATACAAAAAAAAGTAGCCTATATACAAAAAAATAAAGTATCTAGGTTGGTTGTTGGATTGAAGTTGTGTCCCACGTGGACTTGATTATCCACAGCATCAAACAAGCCTGTCCGGCCGCTTGAGTGCAGGACGCTCGACTTGACAAGACAGTGACGTCATCTTAGAGAGGAACAATGTAGTGCATCATCGTAATAATGGTAGGATACAAATGTTTGACTATTTTGTTCTAATTATTTATTTAATTCACACGTTAGGGGAACATCCTGATTAGGATAAAATACCCTTAGAATAAAGTTAACATTTTCTTTTTTCTTGGCCTGTTCAGCGACAGCTATTTCAAAATCACTGGTGGGATCTAGAGAAGGTAAAGTCTTATTTTCTTAGGAAGACTGTTATTTGAAAACTGGAAGATCATGTTGCCACAATGGCATTAATAAAAATATTACAATTGTATTTATATTATTAGTCTGTAGATAGAGAAATTATACAGTTATATATCAGGAAGAATTATTGAAAGCATTTGATAACTTTGTGGATGAAAAGTTTTATTAAATAAATCAAGTAAAACATATTTCTATAGTGCCAAATTTTAGTGACTTTCAATCAATGTTGGTGGTAGAAAGTAGGCTTACTATATAAAAATCAGGGTCTAGTTGCCACTCTGACGCTAGGATAGTTGATCAGAAATTCATAAACGCTAGAAACCAAGTGGGCTTATAACATTACTGGGGGTAGCTGTCTGGGAGTAGGAGAACAAACAGGGGAGGAGGGGATACAAATGACTACAATATTTGCACTGTGACGCTCCTTATTAAATTACATGATTCGATTCACAAAGATCCATTCCTCGTTCCTATACCAGTTACCTTTAATTTCTTGTGCATTTAGCTCTTAATGATCAACCTGGCAGGATATGTGGATTTTTTGATTTTTCAGAGTGGAAAATTTCAACTTTTAATTATTTTTGTAAGTAAGTTACTGTATATATAAGTATATGTATGGATAGAAAATAGTTTTTCTGTTGATTCCAGTAAGCACCAAACCCGTGTACTGTTAAAGGTTTTGTCAATATTTAACCTATGATTGGCAATAACAAAGTTACCTAGGCATCCCGTTTAAAATGAGTCTCCCCCACTAGTGGAACAACCCAGAAATTTACTTTGGGGTGGGCATATGATCAAGGCTGTAGCCGAAATTAAATATGTGTGGGTTAGTGGGGATTGGAACAAACAACCCTCTATAAGAAATCAAAATAATGTATACCCTGATTTTGGTTGGAAGAACAGTAGAGAAAATTCAAACATATTAATTTGCGGCCAACATTGATGACATTTAAATAAATTGTTCGTGTTATTCTCTAGGTATTGTTGATGTCTATTAAAAGTGACATCTGGAGATAAAATGACTTGATGTATGAATTTATTAAAATTGTTTTAGTAACTTTAGTGACTAATTTCTACTGTTCTTCCTACCAAAATCAGCCTTTATGCATAGTTATTTGTAGTTTTTTTTAAAGATAGTTGAGCGCAAGGAATTTATTAATGTAAGTAACCTTACTTATAGCGTATCCACGATATTATTTTTGTACTATTTTTTTCCATTGTGCTTTTGGGGTCACTTAAGTGGCCCACCTCGATAAGCGAGAAATTGTCGCGCAGATGTTCAGCTTTAACACGATATTTAATTCCACGATGCGTTATTTCAAAATATGGTTTACTCCAGAATAAATTCGAAAGGTTAATTTTACTTAACAATCCTATAGTTTGAGCTTTATTAAATAGAAAAAAAATGTGTGAAAATGTGAATTTAGCTAATTTTCAACGACTTTTTAAGCATATTTGCGGAGCTATGAGACTAGACATGATGAAAAAAGGTTTTAACAAATACAGTAAGTGGTTTAAGAAAAAGACACAGACTATTGTATCTAGGGCCGTGTGGCCTGGCAGTGATTGATAACTTTATCGCTGGACGAGGCGGGTGCCTTAAAATGTGATTAATATTGTGTGTTTTTTTATATCAAGTGATCATAAATTTAATCTTTACATTCAACGAATCTTCATTGCTCTGTATTTCAGTTAATTCACATAATATAGGATCTTATTAAAATTATTTGTCGTTTTGGGAGGGGTCAAAAGACTCGAAATTCCCCCTCTGGGTGTACCATCATGTCCCACTAAATATATCACACATAGACGGTTGTTCCGCGCTCCCCCTGTGATGTAAACGAGCGGCTACTGTGTGGCTACTTGTTCCTTTACAACTCGCCGACAGAATGACTGCGAACACTAGAGAAAAACATTCAAGTAAATGCCTAGTCATGCTGACTCCCTTTACTCTGCTCTACCATACCTGCCCCGTATCTGCCTACATGTTCTCAGGGGGTTTACAAACTATACGAGAACACGTTACCATTACACTCTGATTGTCATAGGAAGCCCCTTGTTTGAAAACTGGAAACTCATGTGGCGGGGGAGAAAAAACATAAATGGTACAATGCACCCAAACAGACTTTTTCTCGCTTTTTTCTTAATATAGGGACATTTACCCAAAACTCATAAGATTTGTGAAATTAAATAACATACATTGTCACATAAACACTCCACCAGAGAGCATAAATTAAATTATATATACTGTTACAGAAACATTGATAAAAGAGGAACATATCTGTCCACTAAAGAGCATATCAATCAATTTCATATTTCGAAGACCTCAATAAAAACCATATAGTATATTTTCTTATAGTTAAGAAACTATTGGTTTTATAAAAATATTATTTCAAACTTTTTTTTTAAATTCTTAATAGTATTACAACTTTAAAATAAGTTATTTCATATCTCAAATAGCTGCGGAGAAATGATCAAAATTGAAAATTTGCGTTGATGTAAAGTACCCTCAAAGTCATTTTCATGGGAAAAGAGAATCGCCATTTGGTTGTTAATAAAATAAGTTCTAAGGGAAACCTTATATAACTTTTAGAAGAACTTTATAACTAATAAATCGTGACAAAGTTTATTTACGTAATGCCAAATTTTAGTGACATTTTAATCAATGTTAGTGGTCGAAAGTGGGTTTCTCATAAAAATCAGCTACTATTCACTTTCCAACTTTAAGGGACACACATTATTACTAAGACCCCCCACACCCCCCAAATCATGTAAACATAAATGAAACCTAATCTAATATTATCCATTAAATACTAAGCTTCCTATTTAAATTACTTATTTTAAGCAGAACATTAATATTAATTCGAGATTTCCATTGCTTCCCCCAATTGAAATGGGTCCAGTCATTTTATCAGTAATTCATTCAATTCTGGTTCAAAGTATATGCACAAGACTATTTAAAAGAAACTTAATCATTTTGCTTTAGATAATAATTAATACTTTATTCAAGTGAACATTGACTTGACCAAAAATCTTCTTTCTTATTTCATTAGCTGTACACATAAACGTGTTTAGACAATGTAATAGATGCTGATCTTTTTCAAAACATATTTATGTATGACGCAGCCAAGTTATATTTGAGACAAACTGTTTCTCAAGTATTTTGAGGTAACAGAGATAACAGAAACATATTTCTACCTTATCGGACGATTCTACATTTGCAGCACTATCTTAAATCTTGCAATTAAATAATATATTTAAACAAATGAGAAAATTAGGCAAATTAGTCAGATTTAATTTATTTTGAAAGTAACTTTTCCTTAAAGTAAAACACAAATGTTGGGGGGGTGTAGCCCCCAAACCCCGCCCCCACTGACCCCACACCTCATCATTCCAGCCAGACACGATCATGCAGTACTTCCTTCTAGAGAAACGAGACTGGAATAATAGAGAATGGGCAGAATTCCTTATCATTGTAGGGAGCGGATTCTTAGGCACAAAAAATTGCTTTTGCTGCCTACTATTTTATGACCTACAGCTGATTCCCATTGCTGTTTTTTTAGCACCACGTCTCACTATTCGTTCGGGTTATACGCATATGCTGTATGTACATACGTTAGTATGTTAGAGGTTAGGAAGGTGGAATTTAGAGGAAGTGTATCTGCACCTGCGTGGAGGGAGAGTGAAAAACGATTTAGTAAATAACACATCATGTACACCAAACTGAGATTCAAATCTTGATCTCCCCTTCATTGACAGTCCAGTTTACTAAGAGAGCCTATTCGACCACTGGAGCGGGTCACATTCTATTAATCACTAGATAATTTTCTAGATTTTCAGTATTGAAGGGGAATATATTTTCAGATATTATGTTTTTTATAATGTGAAAATCTGAGTTATAGATATTCACTATTGTCAAGAGACAAAATTTCAAAGTTACCATTTTTGAAGAAGTTGAAATTTCTCCTGCAACGTCATGCCATTTCCTCCCAAGATGTCTGCCACTGCTCCCATTGTCCTCCAGAGATGTCTGCCACTGCTCCCAATGTCCTCCAGAGATGTCTGCCACTGCTCCCATTGTCTTCCAGAGATGTCTGCCACTGCTCCCATTGTCCTCCAGAGATGTCTGCAACTGCTCCCATTGTCCTCCAGAGATGTCTTCCACTGCTCCCATTGTCCTCCAGAGATGTCTGCCATTGCTCCCATTGTCCTCCAGAGATGTCTGCCACTGCTCCCATTGTCCTTCAGAGATGTCTGCCACTGCTCCCATTGTCCTCCAGAGATGTCTGCCACTGCTCCCATTGTCCTCCCGAGATGTCTGCCATTGCTTCCGTTGTCTTCCCCAAGATGTATGTTTATTGGGTGCGATTTAAAAAGTGTCGACTTTTAAAACCACTCCAAAAAAGTGTGCCACACACACAACTTAACAATTTACAAGAAACTGGACTTTGTCTTTCAGCAGAAAACCCATACCGTATGAAAAAGAGAGGTCAAAGCCTAAATAGATGTCTTAGGGTGCTTATTAATAAATTTGGTAGAAACCAACAGAATAGGCCATTATAGGTACTATAAAATTAACATAATATACTCATAATAACATGAAATGCATATTTCTCAATTTCCTGTGATTTAAGATCAAGGAAAAGAATAGGCCATTAGGAAATTCGTGTCCCTACGTATCAGTGTCGCATTATGCCTCGTAGATCTAATTCTGAAGACGTGTTTTGTTTGTTTTCTGCTTAGTTAGCTGAGACATTATTGTCAATCAGATGTGGCATTTAGGTTAAATATTGACAAAACCTTTAACAGTACACGAATTTGGTGTATATTGGAACTAATACGAAACTATTTTTATGGCTCTATACGTATATAGATTTTGTAAATATGTTTTAAAAGTTAATAATTTTCCACTGTGAAAAGACAAAAGATTAATATATTTCGTTTGAACATTAAGACCTAAATACCTAGCAAACGAAAGGTGATTGGTATAGGAACGCAAAATAATTATTTGTCATTTAATAGAGTTTAATTTTTTTCGCATAGTGGTATCAACAGTGTTGTTGAATATATTTCAAAAGTGTCCTGGAATTTAATGACAACTAATTATCTTCATTTAAAAGGTTTCCCATCTAGGGCTGCCCTGCTTATGACAGATATTCAAGAACTGTGGATATCAATATTCGAAGAAAATTATACTCTTTTTTTACTGAAGAAAAATTGATTTATTTTGGCTAAAAAAATTGTTTTCTATAAAAACTGCAAAAACACTTAACTTTTCTCCCACCGGCTTCGATGGCCAAATGCTCGAAAATGCTCAGTAGACTAAACTGCCCATGACACGGAGAACCAGGTTTTAATCTCGGTCGGGTGTACTGAGGGTGGTTTTTACCAAAATGGTTTTCCACTCTCCCTCCAATCAAATGAGTGTACACCTATAAATATAGCCTTCCTCATTTCTAAAACCAGTAAATTAACTCATTTAACTTAGAGTAACTAGTATATAAGCGTGTAACCTTAACAAGAAGACGTGGTCCCAACTTAACACCTAGGGGACGGCCAGACTGGGCGAGCGACTAAAATATAAAATAGAACACATTGGTTGTAATTAGAGGTGGCCAGACTGGAGCGAGCGCTTGAAAGATAGAACTGGTTTACGGACTCGACCCGGTACAGTCTAGTTTACAGGCGCTATAGGCAATATTATTATATGTTGGTTCATTGAGTGCTAGGAAAAACTTCTCATTTTGACATTTTTATTAGTATAGATAGATTTAGCACACTTGCTACTAACGGCCTAATTTAATTGGTAAGATCATAAACCATACCTATATGAATATATATATATGTGTGTGTGTAAAACTGATATGTTAAAATACTGCAATATTTTCACAGTAGGTCTTTATAAATAATAATCGCCATTAGCGTGGAGAGAGAATGAGAAAACCACAACAATAAATCACTTGTCAATAACTACCCTCAGTTCACTGAGCCAAGATTCTTTGCCTCCTCATCAACAACTATCGAGGGCCACCCAGTCGCTTGCGCTCTCGCTCGCTCGCACGCTTATATATCTGGCCGAACCCTACAGTTCTAACAGTCAGTTACTCAAAAAGTTTGTTTTGTCTTTAAGATTTCCCCCCCCCCCCTGCCCTTAAAGGACTAATAAACCCATATTGGCTTAGCAGAAATGTTGTATATCCCTGGTAATCTCACACGATATTAATAACACTTTCATTTGGTAGCGCTTCCTTTTGATCTTTACAAACTACTTTATAATGCATCGTCGGCTTCTGGTAACAAAACGTAAGTCCCAACCGACGTACAGTAAGAACACGGTGAGAAGAACTTTTTAGGAAAATACAAATATAGTTTACGGTCAATATTGATAACATTTTACTATTTTTTTTAGCATCAGGTCTTACTATCCATTTGGGTTATATACTTATGTACTAGATACGCTAATTACTTTAAGTATTAGCAAGGTTATATATATTTAGAGGAAGTGTTCCGAAATTTGCGTGGAGAGATAGTGGAAAACCATTTTGAAAAACCATTTTGGAAAACCACCTTCAGTACACCCGACCGAGATTCAAACCTCGATCTCCCCGTCATTTGAAGTCCAGTCTACTGTGAGAGTAGCGCGTTAGACTATGGGGCCACCGAAGCGGGTTTTATTAGTGGATCAATTTATAGGTATTGATAATATCCATCACACAAACCTATGGGAACGCGGACAAATGTCACGCTCACCTAGTTTATTTGCCGGTGACCGGGGGGGTTGGGGGGTGGCGGAGGAGGGGTTGGGGTTCAAACCCCAGCCGTGTGTATTGAGAAAGTTTTTTTTATTACTTTCCCACGCTCCCTCCACGCAAATATGAAAGAATTTCCTCTAAATTTAACCTTTCTCATATACAATGGTTTGTGTCGTTTTCCGGAATTACTTCTCTATTCTGTCTAGATTATACTTCCTTTCACCCTTCACCAACAACCACCCTGTGTCATATCAATAAGAAGGAAAGAAAAGGAAACTGCGAAACTTCTTATCTCAAGGTAAAGAGGAAAGCTCGTTGATAATTCTCAAATATCTCAAAATTTGCTATTGTCAGCCTTTCAAAAAATTATTGTATTTGTCAGAGGAAGGCTAAATTTAGAGCCCATTTTCATCAAGTCTAGTCTCGAAGTTCTACAAATATAATTAAAAAGTAGTTCAAAATGAGCTAATGTCACATTTTAAACCATTTGATTTATATTAATAAAACTCTAACTTTAGGGTTTATAAGGGAAAAGTGACCTATTGGAATATTTCGACTTTATTTCGGCGTGAATGATATTTTAAAATGACGCATCGTAGAATTAAATATCGCGTCAGAGCTGAACGTCTGTGTGTCAATTTATCAGTTACTGAGGCGACCTCTTTGGTATATCTTTTAAAATGGTACTTAACCACTTTTAATACTGAACGTGAGAGTAAGGCAGAAGGGTGGGTGGGCAGGGACCACCATTCGTAATGTGTGAATCGAACCAACGTCCCCGTCCCATCTCTCCTTCCCCAGAAGTTATTATTGATTACCGGTGGGCTTCCGACCTCTCTTTTGGCATGGGCCGCATCTTTCATTGGCTTTTCATGGCTGGCCCCTTCTTTTGTAACACAAGTGTACAGAAAATTAAAGTTCCCTTTCATCGTTCGACTAATTACGTTAACACTTAAGATGACTACTTTTCATTCAAGCACTGGTTGTAGTTGTGTTGTTTTTTTTTCTTTAGAAAAATTCATTACTGTATGCAGTTCCATTTTAATAGGAAGAATCTTATCTGACAGCTAGAAAAATTACTAGATTTACTTTCACTTATTCATACATTTGATCTTCATCTGTCATTTTTGATATATATTAGCAATACCTATAAAATATACACATACATGCATGCCTAATCACGCCGTTCCCTTACGGGGTAGGCAAGAAACTGTGCATATAGCTCTAAAAACAGCTCCTTACTTAATCTATCCTCGCTAACTTTCTCCACACTTCCCTATCCTTGCATACTCTCTTCGTCTCAACAACATCCATACACCGAGTAATACATTCTCTTTTATTCTTAAAGTTCTTAATGTTATTCGTTTCCACACATTCGTCTACAACATTTAGCCACTTATTAAATGGCCTACTCCTTCTTTTTGACCCACACACTCTACCTTCATATATTTGCTACGTCACTCGATCCACACTCATCCTCTCAACATGCCCGAACGAACGTAACACGCTTCTTTCCCATTGACCGATTAGATTCCCTTTCAGACCACACTACTTCATCAGTCAGCACCCATTCATTACTGACTTTGTCCATACGAGTTTTTCCACATACTATAAAATACCTATAAAATACACATACCTATAAAATAACAATAATAATAAGTAAAATTTGGTCAGTGCTGCCCTGCACTTACTGAGTCGGCTGGTTTCGAAATTTGATTTGGTCTCCAATCTGATACTGTCGCGCAGAAAAAGGAATAATGAAGGTTTTTCAACTCGCACCGGGCGGACAACGAAGGTGGTTGTGATGCTTGTGAGTGTTTTAAATCTCGTCACGTGATTACGTTTCTGCTATGCTCTTGCTTTTCTGTGAACGTGGAATCTCCCAGTTAAAAGAACGTTGCTAAAATATACTGTACACACTATATGATATATTTTTTATCGCCGCGTTTTACTACCCGTTCGAGTTACACGCCTATCTACTAATTACGCTAACGAGTTAGGGCTGAGAAAGGTTAAATTTAGAGGAAGTATACCTGCATTTGCGTGGATAGAAAAAGAGTTAGATGCTATCCTTAGGGGGATTAAGGGATCTTAAGGTGGAAGTTTAGAAGACACGAGAAAAGGTAATACTTTTTTTTAGTTTTTTACAGCAAAAACAGTTGTTGAATATCTGTCATGAGCAAATCAGCATTAAATGAGAAACTTCTAAAATTAAGAAAAAAAGTTGTCATTAATTTCCAGACACCATTGACAGATATTCAACAACTGTTGATATAACCATGCGAAGAAAATTAAACTCATTGGTTTTAATCTCATCAGAGGTCTTTCAAGAGGAGTTTTTTTTAGAGGAATGTTACGAGTAATCAGGACGTCGCAGGGTGCTAATAAGCCAAGAATGTTGAGTGAGTACGGGTTGAAGGGGGTGGTATGGACACCAGTATAAACTAAGGGCATAGCTAAGGGGAAAAAAAAAGAAAGCATCTAAGCCATTTGCGAGAAAAAAGAAAAGAAAAATGCTCATTAAAATGAGAGAACTATTGAAACTCAGGATAAGGCAACCAGGGTGTGCCCCTGTCAGTCGAACACCAAAACACAGGACCTCAACTTCCAACAATCGTCCGATGACAAGCGTCCCTGAAAGGTTGTGCGGGTGAGGGGTTTGAAAAGGGGGGGCAAGAAGCAGCTCCGTAAAACTCCGACGACCACCCGGTTACCATCAACATGGCGGGCCCAAAGGAAAGACCTGATCTGATGATGTGATATTACGAAGAAAACACACGGACCACTCATCCATCTTATTCCCTTCCTCCCCCCTCACCTCCAACACCCCTTTCCCTCTCCTCACATGTTGTCCTTATGCTCGGACCATCAGATCTGCGACTAGAGATAAGCTAAACCCCGCGCATGAGCTATTGGCAACGAAGGACAAACTCGTCCGTTCAAACTGTCCCTGTTTTTTTTTATTAACTTTTTAATTGGAACCAAATTTAGGCTTAGTACAAGAGATACTTTTTTGTTTCTTTGTTTTAAGGGTTGAGGTATGAGAAGGGGAATACTACTAACAATGTGTGGCCTCAAATATTTGAGGGGGAGAGCTTTTGTAGAGCTATAGCAACAACTAGGTTTGAAGAACGACATCTGCCACCATCAAAACTATTAAAACTGTTTTCATACACTCATACGTCAGGTAATATGATCTACAGCTGTCATTTTTGATAGATACTATCAATACCTATAAAGTAATATTCATAATATAAGAAAATAATATCAACGTTGACCAGAAAAAAACTAGGTTTTTGAATTTTTTAAAAGTTCTTTCCAACCTGTTGTTACTATATTTTGAATGCTTTGATCTTTACCTAAGTTTTAATTTAAGTTGATCGATTGCCGTGGTATATCCAACGTGGTGACCGTTTGACTAAAAGTTTGTTAATTTAATCATTCATAGGATATTTGTAATTTTATTAATATGCTCTGCTGAGTTTTTAGAAAGGCTTCTTTGATCCAAGTCTGCGTCACTTATAATGTATTATTGTTTAATGTATTTTTAATGGATTATCACTCAGTAAAGGTAACAAACCCAATTTTACAGTGATGAATCTTTTTATTTGCCGGGATTCAACCCAAGGGGCATAAGATTATTACACTACTGACAGATCATTGGTGTCTGACCAAAGATAACAGTATCGTTGAGTGATGGCTACAACGTGCGTTTTGTAAACTCATGGTTACATCACCAAATGACTTAAAAACTAACTTAACCTAGAACAACACCCTTTTACCGATTATTTCTCTGCCTAAACAAACTGAAATTTTAATTTATGTTTTCCATCCTCTTTCATCCCTACCAAATCGGGTAAAGTCACTAAAGGCGTCAGCAACATATTGTTTTGTTTGGGCTGACTTTCAACGGGAAAAAAAAGGGGTTCAAACCTAGACTAAGTAAACTTTATGTGTGTACTTATTATTATTGGTTACCCACTCTTCCTTCACATTTTATCTACATTTTACGTTCCTCATCTTTACTCCTTTAGAATAAGGGGACTATTCGTTTACAGAAAAAGGCTTTTGTTCCGTATTAATTAAGAAGATGCATTCCTCAGATAAATACCTCAAAGATCACTTCGTCAAAATAATACTGTCTTACATATTAAATTACATTAATATATTTATTAGTTTCAGTGAATAGGCTAGTTCATTATCTATATCGAATCCTATCATCTTAATTATATATCTATCCTTACTATAGTCCATAAAACTAATTTATGGACACTATCCAATAATACTAATATAAAAACATGAATATAAGGTGTAGGCCTACTATAAACAAATCTCCATGATATGAGCCACAAGTGAGCTACACCGACCGAGCGGCCGCCACCATTAGTGCCAACATTTGCGGATATAGGGTGTCATGTGGTCAGCACAACAAACCATCCGGCCGTTAATCTCAGTTTTCTAAATCGTACTTGTTACGTCTTTATTCAAGTAGCTTCTCATTTGTCCTCACGAGGCTGAGTTCAATACCGTTCCAGACCCACTGCTTCACAGATAAATTTTGGAAGCACCAGGGATCAAACCCAGGACTTCTGGTTCTGTAGCAAGGAACTCTAACCACTAGAATACAGATGCGGTCAAAGGTGTGCCACATACCATTTAAATGGCAACAACCTTCTCCAGTTCCCACAAGAGATTTTAAAGTGGTTGTTCCCGAAAATGTCAATAAATAAATGGTAGCTTTAGATTAGAGTGAATATGTGGATAGCCCCAACGGGTAGTAAGTCAAGACGCGTGTCACAAAATAAAAATAAGTGCTGTGCTAAACATAGAACCTACACAAATGAAACATGGCATCTATGATCTAACCCCTCCTCTATGAGTACAACATGGAGGAACTAAATCGATACTTATTTGGTCATGTGTCTTATCTACTTGCTCATATCCAAAAGATAAAAAATGACGTTAATATTTATTTTTTTATCTTGACTTCATCTTTGTAGAAGAAAGTGTCGAGAAGTATTCTCGTCCAGGTAACCATGCCTTGTACTTAAAATGGAATACACCGTGAAGATATCAATCGTATCGGGTATTCAGGAGAGTTTGATCGTTATTGACAAGGTATGACGGCCGCGGTCGAATACTGTGCTAGGTTCGACATCGGTTTCAGCAAACTGTCAGTGGAATGACAAACTACTCGAGAGGAGCAGATTTACGGCACCACACATGTGTATAGAGTTCAATGGCGCAGCGTGGACTGTTGCCAGAGTAAGCATAGTTGGTCAAAACCTGTACCTGTGATATGTTCTCCCTTACTCTCTCTCCATTTTATCAATCATACGTAGACTCTGCTCTCTGAAGGAGATCGAAAGCGTGCAAGAAGGAGTAACCTCACATCAAAAGCGCACACAACCGCATAACATGGCAACATGGCAAACATCTTGTGTCCAATTTGATGGGGAGTAATACTAATGAGCTATCACGTCGAATGTGATTCTCCAAAATATGATCGGTAAACTTTAATAGCTCTTCATTATTTGGTGATAGGTTAGGCTAGTCGTTGTCAACAAGCGGTGTTGCCATATGGGGATCAGGGACTGCAAACAATGCTGAACTTTTGATGCACCTACAGTACCTTGTGTGCTTCTGATGTAATCCAAAGCAGTAGCTACACAAATTAGGCCTGTGAGCTTTTCAGTACTGAACCCTCTGCTCTACATACCTCACGTGGGAATGTAATTATTGTATTTAGATTGATAGCTGGCCAGTGAATGTTCTACTGAGTTAAGAGTACAATTCACAGGTACAGTTTATGTTGGAACGAATGGTTGGGAATAGGAATTAATGTCCATATGTCCAAGTTTGTATGACAAAAACCACTTCCGCACAAATTAAATCAAATATTGCTTCAGTTACTACATTTAGTTTAATTCTTTACACACTGTAATCTCAACAGTTTAAAAAATATATACTAGTATCATAGGCATAATACATAAAAGTCCCTATAGTTTTAGTTGTAGAGTAAAAATTTGCATAAACAGACATCTAACAGCTAGAACCGTAACTAGATCTACTTTCAGGTATTCATACATCAAGTCATGGATCTTAAGCTATCACTTATGATATATATATTATGTATCAGCACACATGAAACCCGCTTCAGTGGCCGAATGGTCTAAGTGTCACTCTCATGTTATACTGGCCTGCAGATGACGGTGATATCGGGGTTCGAATCCCAGTCGGGTCTACCGATAGTGCTTTTCCCTAAATTGTTTCCCACTCTCCTTCCACGTGAAAGTGGGTATATTACCTCTGAAATACTTCCTTCCTCATCCCTACCCTATTATAATAATTTTTTTATATAAGAGTATAGCCTGAAATGGTAGTAAGACTCGGTGATAAAAAAATCACTAATAACAAAGTAAAATGTTTTAAATATTGGCCGCAAAAATGTTTGTAATTTCATAAAAAAAATTGAACTGTAGTTTCTCCTAACATAAAAAGAAATAAGTAAGAAATAACTATTTTGCTTGTCAACGGATTATAAGAGTGTAGGCCTACCCTACATTGTGTCAGAAATATATGCAGTAGGCCTAAATATACGAATAATTTGCATAATAATGTATTATTACCTCAGGCCTGTAATATTTTCCAAACAAAACTATTATTATGACATCATTAGAGGAAACTTATTTTAACAAGGTGGTTTAAAAAAATTCTTATACCAATAGATATAAAAATTAATAATAATAAAAATAAGGTATTCCAAAGCAGCCCAAACCTTCCACAGTGTCTAGATATATGATCTCCTTGGACAATATCGTTGAACCTTGCGCGCCTGCGCGGTTGATGTGATGTCAATTTATACCTGTTCATGAGTGAGTGAGTGGTAGAGGGGGATGTTTTAGGGGTGAAGGGGAAGACAGTCGGCAAAGACCATGTTCACACAGTCATGATAGAACCGCTCATTTTACAGATCTTTTTTTATCAACGCGTCTTATTATCCGCTCGGGTTATGCGCACATCTGCAGTACATACTAATCACGCTAATGTGTTAGGCATGAACCAGATTGAATTTAATAGAAGTGTAACAATTTGCGTGGAGGAAAGTGGAGAAAAACTTGTTTAAAAAACCTCAATACATCCGACAGAGATTTGAACCCTGATATCCCCGTCATTGGCAGATCAGTCTATAGCGAAATTGACGCCTTAGACCACTCGAACACCGAAGAGTTTTTTTTATTTGTACTTTTAACACCAACACTATAAATTGATTTTTGTGTCGAGAATAGCTTAGAGGAAATGCATCCACATTAGTTTGAAGAAGGAATGTGAAATCCATAGTATTAAATCACACGGGGAAAACCACCCCACCACTATTCCAAGCCCGCATGGAATTATCCTCTAGCTCTCCGTCGCCGGCTTTTAGTATATTGTAAGCCTGACACAATAGACCACGTGACCACCATTGCTTTAACCTATAGCTATTTACATTGATGAGCCAGGGGTGAGGGAGCTAAAACCTTAGAGGTGATTAACAGTTGACTGCGTTTGCGTGTAAGGAGGGTGAGAAACAGTTTAGAGTTAATAACCAGATCTCCCCTTCAATGACAAACCACCGGCTAAGAACAATTTAACATCAAAATTGAAGTGCGGAGCAAAAAATCGTCCATTTCACCTCCAGCGCATAGTATATATATATAAATATACATATAACACTTAAGTGGAAATAATCATTAGTAGCTTCATAATCTGGCTAGAGAAATATGCGCAGATTCTATGCGCTGTGTATGTTAAATATATATATTTGTTTTATTTATATATATATATAAGACAGTAAAATAGGCTCCACAAATATTTTGAATTGGAAAAATGGAAGAGTAAGATCAGATTGTTTAAGGTGGGATGAAAGGAAAGGGAATGTTAAAGGCAGTATTTTTTCAGGTTTTATATCAAAACAATTTTGTGGTCAAAACAAATCAAATAATTCTCCAGTAGAAACATTACATAGTTTAATTTTCTTCAATAGTTGTTGAATAGCTGTCAAGGATGTCCTATAATTTAATGACAACTTTTTCCCTACACTTAAAAAGTTTTGTATCTAATGCTGCTATGCTCATGACAGATATTCAACAAACTGTTGATATCACCATGTGAAGGCAATAAAACTCTCTGTTTTTACTGGAGAAATATTTTATTTATTTATTTATTTATGCTTTGTCATAAAAACTATTAAAACACTGGCCTTAAGTCGCGTTCCCTGTAGGCCTACTACCACCTTGATAGAATTCTACTCGGAAGTAACTTTTAGAATAAAAAAAAATATTTAAGGTATTTGACTTGCAACTTTATGAACCCACTGATTATATCAGCACACAACTTATAAACTAACTTAAATCTAGAATCTACAGAACCCAGCCGTCAATTCGTCACAGTGAAAGGGGAATCCCACATCTCAACACATAAATTGTCTGACATTCAGGAATGGAATTGGGATTCTTAGGTCAGTATGTAAACACCGTAAAGATAGGCGGGGGAGGGAAAGGGGGGGATGGTAAATAGGGAACTCTAATGTATCAATAATGCTAGATGGGGGGGTGGAGGGGAGGTGGGTACATCACAGTGTTGCGTAACACAGATATTATATTCTGAAAATTAAAAAATGACACCTGGACATGGGAATCGAAACCGGGACCTTTGGCTTAGTACGCCAATGCTCTAACCACTGAGCTATCCAGGAATCGTCCCATGCCCACGTCGTTGGCGTACTAAGCCAAAGGTTCCGGGTTTGATTCCTGTGTCCAGGTGTCATTTTTCAATTTTCAGAATATGATATCTGATGGAGAATTCCTCACTAAAAAGCATAAATAATAGCTTCGGCTAATTGATTCTTACAGATATTATATTATTACAATATTGTTAATGTTTCCCCCGTTAGTAAAGATACTTACTATAGTTATCTTCTGAGTCTGGGTTGTATTAAATCTGAATCCCTCTTTTAGTGTCACAAAGGCTTTCATTTGGAATAATGACATTCACTCTTGATGTGGAAAGTTATATAATACAGTTTGGAGGAGGAAGGTGTCAGGATGATGTTTACTTTGTGTTACATGGATGAGGAGAAGGAGGAGGGTAAAAAAAGGTAAAAAAAGGCGTTACGTGGTTTATGGGGCTACGTACTGAAAACGCATAGGCTCAATTTGTGTACCTGCTTTGGGGTATATCAGAAGCGAACACGGTAGGAACATCAAAAGAGAAGCATTGTTTGTGGTCTCTGAACCACAAATGGCAACACTGAACATAACTTGACCTAACCTAATTATGTTAAAGAGTAAGGAGGTTGTTCCTTGTAGTTTTATTATTTTATTGTCATTATTGTAAAGATTAAAGCGGTTGTTTACAATACATGTTTGTCCATGCTGCCATGTTATTCAACTGTTATTTTCCTCCTGTGAGCTTTTGATCCATATCGTCGTGCTCTTTTGATATGAGGTTTCTCTCTCTTGTGCGCTTTAGATGTTCTCCGGATTCATGGATGATCCCCTATGTGAACCCACCTTAACGCAAGAAAGCGCTTCGGGGTCACGATGCAGCTAAAGATAAACAAGCACCGGACCAAACACAAGCCTCCCACAATGCGACACACTAATTGTTGACGTTCCATCTCCGAACATTCTACCTGGGGGGAGTGGTGGAGATGAAGGGGGGTAACATAATGACGGATCACAATTAGAGAACACCTACAGACTTGCAGTCCGTTACTTGCTATCGCTTCTACGGCTCATTAAATAGACAAAGATACACCTTTTAGTTTTATTACGAGTCTAGATTCATCGCTCAAACCGGTTTAAAATAGAGCTGTTTCGGTTTATGATTTTCACAATTTCTATTCTTAATTTTTGAACCTCGAAATTTTCTACTCTAGATTTTAACTCTTAAAAATTAAAATTTACAATTTAAATCATTTTCAATACATCCAACCTCTCATTATAAATATTTTGTATTTATACATACAGTAGAACGTCGATAGTTTGGACTAAATGGATATTTGACCCTGTCCGGATTATCAATGTATCTGGATTTTCTAAAATACAGTACCAATATCCAAAATAAAAAATAAGTATGGATGGTATCCTTACGAAAACTCAGTGGTTAGAAACGTTTTAACTTTTATCCAAACAACGAACTTACACATTGTTTTTTGTTGCTAAATATCACAAATTCTGAAGAAATATAAAAAGCCTAAAATTTAATAACAAAATAGTCAATTTTTCTATACAAGGGCTTAGGTGCGTTTTTTGGCGGCCATGTCTCTGATGTTGATACCACTTTGGTTATTTTTATAAATACTATTTTTTCTTGGTGATCTGGATTATAGACAATCCGGATTTTTGAAGTCCAATTTATTAACACTCTACTGTATATTGAAACGTAAATGGGGCTGCACAAAACTAAAAAAAACTTAAACCATAAAAAGTATATTGAAACAAAATGGCATATGGAAGTAATTTATTTCAACTTCTTTTCCTGAATAATTTTAATATTAATTTGTTAATCATATTATCAATCACGTACGTCATAATGTTACTAGCTTTGAGCTCATAACTATAGTTTTATAATCCGACAGTAATTTTTTACTCACTTCTTTGAAGGAAAAAAAGTGCAGCATATCTGACATAAACAATTTCATTGATAATAATAGCCTATTTTTTTTCTTAGCACAACCTTTTATAACCCGTTTGGGTTGTACGCTTATGTACTAATTACGCTAATAGTTTTAGGGACGAGGAAGGTTATATTTATAGGAAATGTACCCACATTGGCGTGAAGGGAGCATGGAAAACAATTTTGTAAAATTCACACTCAGTTCACACGACCGAGATTCGATCCTCAATCTCCCCATCATCGGCAGTCTAGTCTGATGCGAATTAGACCAAGCGGCCCCTGAAGAGGGTAGTAGTAATAATTACGACTCGAAAAAATAGTTCTAGCATTAGTAAAAGTTTTTTTCTCCAAACAATGAATTTACTTGATCGAAGTAAATCCTACTGTGTCTTTCTGTAAAGTATATAAGAAGCTAAAGTGAGTGATAAAGATATTAAATCCATAAAATCCTTACTTCGTCTTTGTTCCATAGATAACAATACAGAGCCTATAATCCGTTATTAGCTAGCGGGGTGGAGAGGGGGGTAGGGGTCTATAGAATAGGTCTATTTAAACACTAAACAGTTTAATCTTTCTAAATACTTACCAACATTTCCCTTTTATACCCCCTTTTTACGAAACGAAACAATTGCAACACATCGGAACGGTCCCAATTATTGTCTGATGAAAAATATATAACAACATTTTCTCTATTGGATTGCTTCATGCAGTTCAACTTTCATAGGAAGGATCTTTAAGAAAATACTCGTGTTAAGCTCGACCGCCGAGGACGGGGAGATCGAGGTTCGAATCTCGGTCGGGTGAACTTGGAGTGGTTTTTCCTAAATGGTTTTCCACTCTCCCTCCACGCAAATGCGGGTTCACTTCCTCTAAATTCAACCCTCCCAGTTCCTAATCCATTAGAGTAATTAGTACTTAAGCGTATAACCCGAACGGGTAGTAAGACGCGGTGCTAAATTATTATTATTATTATTATTATTATTATTATTATTATTATTATTATTATTATTATTATTATTATTATTATTTAAGAAAATACAAATATAATTTTTAACTGTCAACAGCGATGTTATTTTATAGGTGTTGATATTATTTATCAAGAGAGACAGCCATAAGTCACGTGACTTTAAGTATGAATAAATGAAAGTAAATATTCGTATAGTAACCTTTTTCTTACCCACGTCAGTGGCCGAATGGTCTAAGGCGTCATTGTTCTGTTGAACTGGCCCCCTGATGACGAGAATATCGGAGTTAATATTCCTGTCCGGTCTATTGAGGGTGATTTTTCCTAAATGGTTTCCCACTCTTATTCCTCACAAATGCGGGTATATTACCTCTACAATGCTTCCTTCCTCATCCCTACCCCATTCAGAGTAATTATCATATGTGCGTATAACCTAAACAGGTAGTAAGACACGGTGATAAAAAAAAAATCTAGCCGTCAGATATTTCCATTCATAAGAAAATTGGGGTATACTTCTCTGATGAACAGGATCGATATAGCCGCACCGATAACTGCGCAGTCTAAGGCGTTAGATGCTCATAACTTGGTTGCCTGTATCAGGGAATGTAGAGTGGGTTCAAATACCAACCACTGACCGGGAAGTCGAGGATCGATTCTCAATCGTGTGTACTGAGACTTTTAAGTGATCTCCCACTCTCCCTCCACGCTATCGAGGATACATTTACTCTGAAAAATTCCTTCCTCATCCTACCTTTTAGTGTAAATATTAGAATAGCCAGTGTGGGTAGCAAGACTTGATACTCCCACCCCTTTGCCCCCACCCAAAAATGTCGAGTATGGACCCTAATTGTTAAAAAAACATAATTCCAGAAATGGCTGAACAATTATTTGTATTCCATCTGTTTAGCTTAGAAGTGGCGCCAAGCTCGGACTTATAAGGCTGGCGGATGGGGGCTAAAGCTCCCACTTGACACTTTACTAATCCTTGCCTTTTGTGAAGCTAAGGAGGAATTTTGCAACACACTCCCGCTTGTTTTTGTTTTGTAAGCAGGCTTAACTCCTTCTAGTGGTTTGGGGGGGGGGGGGGGTAGGGAGCGTAGTTGACGGGTTTAAGGGGTCTATCTGATTGACGCGATTGCTAGTTCAGTAAATATGACTGATGACAGCTCTAACCCCCCTCCACCCAATATTCTTGGTTTGGTGTAAAAGTGTAATAAGTATTAAGGTATTTATTTTATATATTATTTATTTAAATGTCTTTATTTAATCTGGCAATGTTTTTGTAACACCTTGTGAAATAAAAAAATTCAAATTATTTTAAAAAAATGACAAATACAGATATATATATATCTGTATTTGTCATATATATATATATATATATATATATATATATATATATTTGTATTGTCATATATATATCTGTATTTGTTATATATATATATATATATATTACGAAATAAGCTAATAGAATGAATACGTTATATATGTTTTATGATATTTTATAAACGATTTTTGCTTTTAATGTGAAGAAAATATACTTTAGAACCGGCAAATGATAACTCTAGTAGACGGGACAAAAACCTCCTGCCATGAAAAATCTAAAAACAGATAAAACAACTACACAACATACGTCACGAAAAATCCAAGATTTCACCTATCAGAGACAGGCCTAATCCCTAGTGAGAGTATAAGTGTATAAGAATAAGCTAATACGAATATTTGTATATGTATGTATTCAATACTAATACCGTCGGTATAGTACTGCGAGCTAACAAGAGACAGAAACTTTGGCCCTTGGACATAAAAAGATTGAAGATCCCTATTGTAGTATATTAAATATGTTACACGGCAATGAATTTTCAAAGTTCCTAATGTCATAGTGTATCACTAAGTAAAACCATTTTTTAACAACTGTAATAGCGTGTCTATTTGATCCATTATAATAGGTAGTTGCTTAATATCTATCGTCATGGAAATCATACGATTTTTTTAATCAATTTATTCAAAATAAGATGAAAAACTGCTTAGCATTTTTATTATTAATTTAAATAATGTGTAAACCAAAGCGGTTTTTTGTTGTATTTTTTGAAAAAAATTATGTCGCCTGTTCAGCACCTTTGACGCGTCTTTAACGTACGTTTAGTTGGCCTGAATTGAATTTTATATATATATACATATATATATGTATATATATACATATATATATATATATAAAAGAGTAATAGTTTTATGGCTTTATAATTTTCTCCGCTTTTTATGTTTTACTTCAAAAATCTAATTTCAATAATATATTCTTATTTTACCGTAGTATACTAGGCAGATAAGACGTCAATTTCAATTTTAATAATACTTAGCACGACTTTTTAACAACCGTTCGGGCTATTCGCTTAAGTACTAATTACGTTAGTGGATTATGAATTGGGAAGGTTGAATATATAGGAAATTAACCCACATTTGAGTGGAGGGAGAGTAGAAAACCATTTAGGGAAAACCACCCCCGGTTCACCTGAGCGAGATTCGAACCTTGATCTCCCCATCCTCTCCAGTCTAGCTCAACACAAAACTAGTGCGTTAGCTAACTACGCCATCAAGGTGGGGTTCCAAATATAATACATGACCTATTTTTTTATTTTATGACCCATGACTGTAAAATATTTTATTCGAAATTCCCTTTTAGTTGCTTCTACCATCCTCTGCATTCACTACACTGAGTATGGGGTCTACTTTAGTATTCTCCCTCGAAGTCATTTCAAGTAACACCCCTCGTTTCACTCTAACACCCTTGCATTCGGGTGACAAATGGGAGTCGACTCTTTAACTTTGAACAACAGTGACATTCCTGAACTGCCCCATGAACTTATACAATGCGCCCTGCTTCTTGAACAAATTTCCTCTAGAATAGGTCAGTGCTGGATTTACCAGAGGAAGCCATAGCCCAGGGCATCAAAATCAGAGGGGCAGCACATTTTGTAAAAAAAAAAAACTATTCATATTGAAAATGTTAACACTATCTACCTCTTTGTTACTCTACAAACAAAACTTTTTTTTTATAAACACGTACTCTACCTCCCGAGATGAATGTGTAAAACCCTTGGTGTAGACTATTGGGTGTCCGTGTCCTGTCACCCTGCTGCCCCGCCTCCCTATAAGAGAATTCCTCACCCCCCCCCCCCCCTTATTTTGGCAACACGATACGTGGCATCGCCTGGCCGCCGGTAGGAGTATGGATAGGCTACACGCAGGGTAATCTAATCATATATTTTAGCACAGCGCGCCGGTTATACGTTTATGTACTGATTACGCTAATGGTTTTAGGGATTAGGAAGGTTATATTCATAGCAAGTGTACCCACATTTGCGTGGAAAACCATTTTGTAAAAATCACCCTCAGTACACCCTACCTAGTTTCGAACCTCGATCTCCCCGTTATCGGCAGTCTAGTCTACTCGGAGAGTAGCGCGTCAGACCACGCGGCCACTGAGGCGGGTCAGGGTTATATTATACTATAAGATCCTTATCACTATCATTCATATAAGACTTCTTTGTATGGTATTTAGTCTATAGTTTACACAGGACGGGGGGGGGGGGTTGAGGGGTAGGGTGGGGGTTACTGAGTATGGGGGTGTCTGAAGGAATATGCGGGTTGGGAGGGGGGGGGGAGCGGCAAGTTCTAGATATCCTCTAGGTGGCAAAAATATAAATCCGCCACTAGAATAGGTGTCGATACTTTGTGAGTTTTTGTAATGTTCTGAGCGGTCTTATTTCAACCAGAATGAAATCAGCTGCCATATGAAGTGAGGAGCTTAAATTTTTTAAATAAAGGTATATTCCAGTAGCGTGGCGTGTAATTTTGCCAGTATAAGCAGAGTTAGCTTGAGAAAGGGGTGGAAAGAAAATCAGGTTTGAAGCAAGTATGTTTTTGCAGTTTTTAAAGCAAAAATAATTTTTTGTTTAGTTAAATAAAAAATGTATTCAGTAGATGCATTTATTATAATTTTATACACATGGTATTCTCAACAGTTTTACTATATTTGGCATGAATAAAATTAAATTTGAGGCGAACTTTTCTTCAGTGGCAAAACGTCTAAGCCGTACACAATCGTGTTAGACTGGCCTGCTGAATATGAGGAGATCGGGGTTTGAATCCCGGCCGGGGGGTGCAGGTCAACTCATCTACAAAAAAGTGGTCGACACGAGAGGTAAAAGTCATCGACAGAAAAGTCATTGACACGCAGAACAGTGTGGTGCAAGTGGTCGACATGAATAGGACCAGGTCATCGACACTCAACCCATTGACAGATATTTTTAAGGCTGGTTGAGGTCAAGTCATTGATACTAGTTGAACCAACTCGTCGACAAGCTCCAGTATAGGAGGGTCAAGTCATCGACAGTCAACCCATATAGGTGGATCAAGTGGTCGACTTGACTTGGACCAACTCATCGACAAGCTCAGGTATAGGAGGTTCAAGTCATCGACACTACTTGGACCAACTCATCGATAAGCTCAGGTATAGGAGGTTCAAGTCATCGACACTACTTGGACCAACTCATCGACAAGCTCAGGTATAGGAGGTTCAAGTCATCGACACTACTTGGACCAACTCATCGACAAGCTCAGGTATAGGAGGTTCAAGTCATCGACACTACTTGGACCAACTCATCGACAAGCTCAGGTATAGGAGGTTCAAGTCATCGACACTACTTGGACCAACTCATCGACAAGCTCAGGTATAGGAGGTTCAAGTCATCGACACTACTTGGACCAACTCATCGACAAGCTCAGGTATAGGAGGTTCAAGTCATCGACACTACTTGGACCAACTCATCGACAAGCTCAGGTATAGGAGGTTCAAGTCATCGACACTACTTGGACCAACTCGTCGACAAGCTCAAGTATAGGAGGGTCAAGTCATCGACACGATAATAATACATCCTATTAATAACTATTTTGTAATATAGTATAATGTAATATAATATAATATCTAAATAAAACAAAGAGTCTGTGTGTGTGTTTGTGTGTGTGTGTGTGTGTTGTGTGTGTGTGTGTGTGTGTGTGTGTGTGTGTGTGTGTGTGTAATGGGCATTGCACGATATCTATTACACGCAGGGGTCTGAAATTTTCAAAAAGTTCCTCTTGTAGCATGGATATGTACACCTCAAAGCAGGAATTTTAAAATTTGAATGATATATATTTTAAATTAATTAAAAGCTGGCTGGGGCAGTATAAATTATATATAAATTATAGCCATCAATAACACAATAATACAAATTGGTTGTTGAGGTAATTCCATGACCAGATACACTTAATACACAATTGGTTGTAGATTTTTTTTGTTCTGTCTTGATCGCTAAATTAACTGAAAACAAAGAGTAATTTACAGACTAAATTTTAATATCAGAGAAACTATATTGTGTGTAGGTTGTTTTGTAGGCTATTGACATTAGTAGATAAATTGTTTATCTTTATCAAATAAAACTTTCACATAGGAAACGTTTAAAATCTTGATTTGATTTTATCTTATATTTACATAGACAAAAATATTAATAAAAAAATATATTAACTCTCCCACTAAAAGGTAGCTTAAAATACAGAGTAGACAGGGAAATAAATAAAATCCCATTTACATATTTGCGAAAACAATGAAACCTTAAACCGGCTTCGGTGGCTTCATGGTTTAGGGCGTCACTCTCAAAATAGATTGGACTGCTGATTATGGGGAGATCAGGGTTATAATCGTGTGTACTGAGGGTGGTTTATCCTAAATTGTTTTCCCATTATCTCTTTACTCCAATGCGGGTGCTTTTTATCTAAATTTACCTTCCACATCTTCTTAGTCAAACCCCAGGGTGCCCACCTCAGTCGTAATTTTTAAAATCAAATATAGCTTTAGACCACGTGACTACTGGGAAGTGCATTACTAAACTCCATTAACTTTTTTTAGCACCACATCATACTACCCGTTCGGTTTATACGCCTATGTACTAATTACGCTAGTGAGTTAGGGATTTGGAAGGTAGAATTTAGAGGAAGTGCACCCGCCTTTGCGTGGGAGTGAGAGTGGAAAACCATTTAGGGAAAAGCACCCTCAGTGCACCCGACTGGGTTCGAACCACGATCAACCCATCTTCGAGGCCAGTCTAACACGTCAGTAGCGTGTTATACGGAAAGATCAGGATTAGAATTATTATTATTATTATTATTATTAGCACCGCGTCTTACTACCCGTTCGGGTTATACGCACTTACGCTAATGTGCAATGGTAGGGTGATTGTGAGATGAAATGGAGGACCTACAATTTAACGTGGAATCCGAACCACGGTGGAGGCCTGGCATTCCTCACATTCACAAGTTGTGATTAATACACGTCTTGTTAGAGGTGAAGGAAGGTTTTGGCAATCAGATAAATCTGTGCCGGGACTTAGGATTGAACCCCGGACCCTCAGCACAGAAGTCTGACACCTTACCCCTAGACCACCAGGTCACCTCAGGATTAGAAAACCCGGTTGAATCTACTAAGGGTGGTTTTTCCCTAAATGGTCCTTTACAGGTATTAATACGTGGAGATAAAAAAAAAAATGTCAAGATGGTGGCGAATGACGTGTGTTTGGGTAACAGCAACAGTAATGGTGAGTTTTATATAGAAGAATCCACGCATGAGCATACTTCTGTGACGTCATTGCCAGCTTTAATACCATCTATCACTCGCTCTTAAACTAATTGACGATAAACAATTAGTTCTATAAGAGTGTGCATGCAACACATGATCAATTCTGTTGTGTCAGAGATACCGACACTCGCCTCAGGAAATCCGTATCCAATAACATCATGATAATACGCGGAGAAGAACATCTTGGTAATACAGTGCCTGTCTCTGAATTGAATACTCATTTCATGTAAAGAAGGAATCTATCTATGCTTATGCTCATCTTATTTATTAATGGCTCATCTTTACATAATAATAGTGTCAGAAACAGTGTAAATATAGTGTTTCTTTTTGTGGTCCATTTTTCATATTTTGTCTTTATGTTTCTTCATATGTTTTTTCCCCCCTAACCTTGTTTGGTATTATATTAGAAACGCACAATAGGAGTGTAAAATGAGACTTGGAAAAATAATAAAATAATGTAGAATAATTTAACCGACCTCATAATTATATTGGTGAACTAGTGCTTTTTGGATGATTTTTTTTACAATATTTCTTGAAGTCTGTTTAATATTGTATTGTCGCTCGAACTTTGATTCATATTTATATAGTTTTAAATTTCTTATCATTGACTTAATAATGTTTTATTTGAATCACACAGCTAGTTGATATGTAATATTGATTTTAAGAGTTTAAATAATGGTCTTTATTTTAGTATATACTATATTGTATTAACTCACCATCTCATATAGATGCTGATTGGTAAAAAATAAGAGATATTGAACACATTGAAAATAAAGAGGGTTGTTTCATAATTTTCAAACTCAATGGGTGCTTCAATAGTGCGCGAGAACCTACCTCGAGATCACTGGTGTAAGTTGCCTGATAGGTGAGTTTTAATATATTTATATATTACTAGCGGACCCGACAGACGTTGTCCTGCCCGAAACGTTGGCTTTTCGTTTGGGTGGCATAGTTGATTTCGATAATAAAACAAATACTATGTGATCATCACAATTACAAATTCACAATGAACTCCAATTAGTGAGTAACACAAATATTACAAATTCATTGTTTGTCAAGACAACATACAAAATAAATATGCAAAAAATCTAAAAAAAAAAAATTCCCCCAAAAAAAATTTCCTAAAAAATAAAAAAAATCCTAGAGCCCGATTACAGCGCTACCTACCGGATCCAATTGTGAATCTAAACCATCCACGAACCCACTCAAACACACACAAAAAATTTGATCAAAATCGGTCCAGTCGTTTAGGAGGAGTTCAGTGACATACACACGTACAGAAGAATGATATATATTAAGATATTATACTATATTACAAAATAGTTATTGATAGGATGTATTATTATCGTTTCAATGACTTGACCCTCCTATACCTGAGCTTGTCAACTAATTGGTCCAAGTAGTGTCGATGACTTGACCCACCTACCCTTTAAATATCTTTTTTACAGCTTGTCAATGGGTTTTTGGTCGATGAGTTTGTATGGTACCCCGGTCGGGTCTACAGAGGGTGGTTTTCCTAAATGTTTTCTCGCTTTCCTTCCACGCAAATGCGGGTGTATTACCTCTAAAACGCTTCCTTCCTCCTACCAACCCAATTAGAGTAATTCTCATATGCATATGATCTGGGACCGGTAGTAAGACGCGGTGATATAGGATATACCTATATAAAATATATTGAAGATATATTTTAAAATGTACAGTTAAATATTTAGAATAGTATAAGAGGGCAAGGCCTACACACTTACCAGAAAATTGTAGTCTCTAAGTTCACAATTAAAGCACAACAAAACACATAATTATGTATTTTTCAGGGTACATCAGTCACCTTCTTCAGCAGAAGAGGGTATGAGACTATGGCAGCATGGCTATGGATTGATCAAGATCAATTAGATACTGCTGTTGGAGTTTTACAGGGCTCATAATCCATATTGAGATCTATTTTTAGGGACTTTAGGGTACTTTCAGGCCAAAAATAAAGGTATCAAAAAAGGGACCTCATAAAAATAACAGGAACAGCAAAAATGTTATTCAAAATCATGTTTTTTTTAACTCCTACCCCTAAGCTGGCTAAAGTCAAACCCAAAAATTTCTGTTGGATCTTAAAGTTCTATTTTTAGCTTGTATTTTAACTTTGAATCTAATTTTAAGTCGATTTAATGTTTTAGCCATATTAAATGACTAAAATAAGGTTTTTGATTTGACCCTGGATGGGATATGGCTAATTTTTTTATAGTCAAAATACATAAATACTGAGTGCTCTTATATCTTTAATTTTTTATTTATTTCTAATATGTATTTCTTAAAATTATACACATCATATTTAACTATTGGCTATCATTTACATATCACATTTAGCTTAGGCTAACAGTTAATTAAATTATAAAAAAGAATCAAATTAAAGAAGAAGAAAGTTAAAAACAAAGAAAAGTAAAGTAATAAAAATACAAATTTTGTATTTTTACCAAAATGTTTCAAGGTCATCATCAATTTCTATGAGTGTTTCTGCTTATACTATCTTCCATTCGTCGATCAAGCGGTCTGTATGGACATCAAAAGTCATCATCCTCACAATTTTAAGAAGTTTTGCTTCACTGCTGGTAGCTTAGAGAGTTTTCTGATTTAAAAAAAGTAATATCATGAAGGATAAAATCTCTTTTTATGTTGCATTTCTTCTGGAGGTATTTCCAAGATACAATGAAGTGTTTCTGAACTTTTGACTTGAAGTTGAGGGCTTCCAATTCCTTAACGTTTTTTACCTCACTCTGGACTTCCTCACTTATATAAATGTTGTGAGGGTTTTTTAAAGAAAAGAAACGTCCCGATTTGTCTCAGGTTTGCCAACTCTATTACTGGTTTCCCTCTAAAGTTCCTCCAAATGCTTGTGCAATACATGAATCATGGGAGTTTCTTTTTGAAAAATCAGAGAGTACTCTGAGAACATATTAGCACTTGATATGACAAAAAGAATTTCGACTTTCATCAGAGGATTTTTAAGTACAAAGAAATTATTTTGTAGGACTGATTTTTCATCAATGATGACTTTTGAAGTGGTACAAATTCTAGAAAATATTTTGTTACGAAAGACCATTGCTCAAGGAGTCAAACAGCTGCTGGTCCTGGTGTCAACCACCTTGAGTAGACATGTTTGATAAAAACTTTGGAAGGAAGCTGAAGATCATGTTGAATATTCATTCCTTAAGTCTTCCAATCTTGCTGTGAAATCATGAAAAAAATTGTAAACCAATATAACAAGTTCAGACAAAGAATCCACAAATTCATCCAGGCCCTTTAATTTTCAATGACATCAAGCCAGAATTTCTTCAACTTGCCTAAAAATGTATACTGAAAATCATAAAAATTTACATTAATTATCCATAAACACTTCATATACTCATTTTTAGGGAATTTAGGGCCATAGAGTTAAAAAAAAAGAGGGACTTTTAGGGACTTTATTTTAGTTTAAGGACTTTTAGGGACCTTAGGGACCTAGTATGAGCCCTGAGTTTTACTCTCTTCCGTTGAAGAAGGGGACTGATGTACCCTGAACATTACATAATTATGTGTTTAGTAGTGCTTTAATTGTGAACTTTGAGGCCTACAGTTTTCTGGTAAGTGTGTAGGCCTTGCCATTCTACCCTTCTTTCAATGTTTAATTTAATACAGCCATTTAGTGCCATTTTCCCTTTATTTTGAAATGTACATAAAGAGTTATTGTCAAATCCCATTTTGCCCATAACTTAAGAACAGCTCTTTATTGTGAGTTAAAAAAACTGCAAAAAACATTGACCTTAGTTCGAATTCCCTACCAGTCTACCTTAAAAGTAAAATGTATTTTTTTCTTTGAATTTTTGGGTAGGTATGGTCACTTGAAAATCACTTATGGGAGGCGGAGAAGGTATCTGCCATTAAAATGGTACATAACACACCTTATAGTCTTTTTTTTTTTACATTTGTGTTATTATAAAGTGTCAAAAAAAATTATATCTATGAGATGAAGCGATACATACTATGAAAGTGGTATGATACAGTACATTAAAGCTGTGAGCTACAGTACGTTCTTAAAACCGCTGTGCACTTGGGCTAAGGTACGCGCTCGGCAGCGGAAGGTATCGATCGGGTGCAGCTCATAAAACGGTCCGAGTAAAAATTAAAACTCTTCCAATACAAAGTAACAGCGGTGCAAGAATTGAAACCATCGGATCATGAAAAATGACTCCATTACCGTGAGTGGTTTACAAATTGTATTCAAACTAAAACTGTTTATATTCTTGATGTCACCTTCTTCACCTATGAGGCCTGGTTCCACCTCTCGGGCTATGCTACTACATAAAACATATGAATGTAAACGTCAGAGAATCCTCATGGTGTGTATGAAGCATTGTTGCATGACCAGAAACACGACGTGTGGGTTGTGATATCCAGACAGCGCATTGTTGGCACTTTATTCTTTGAAGAAAGAGTGAATAGTGACCGCTACTGTTCACTGATATTTGATTTCATTCGCCAACTCAGGAATACAAAATCACCTACTCCTGGTTTCAACACGATGGTGCTGCTGCGGCGCACACAGCTAACAACTCTATGAAACTTACGAACGGCCCCCTCGCTCACAGGATCTTACTCTACCAGACTTTTATCTGTGGGGTACAGCAAAATCAGCACTGCGTCGTGATTGCCCGCGCACGCTTAGTGACTTAAAAACTGTAATAACTGCGTACAAAAGAAACATCTCAAAATCAGAGCTGCAGAAAGTGTTTGCGACTAAAATTAAACGGGTCCAGGCCTGTATGAACGCTCGTGGACATCACTTTTTGTAAGTGCCGCGTACTGTAGCATAAGTGCACAGTGATTTTCTGAACTCATTGTAGTGTACGTACAGTTAAATTATTATCATTATCATTATTATTATTACTATTATTATTATTAGCACTGCGTCTTACTACCCGTTCGTGTTATACACACTTACGCTAATGTGTAATGGTAGGGTGATTGCGAAATGAAATGGAGGACCTACAGTTTAACGTGGGATCCGAACCACGGTGGAGGCCTGGCATTCCTCACATTCACAAGTTGTGATTAATACACGTCCTGTCAGAGGTGAAGGGTTCGGCAATCAGATAAATCTGTGCCACGACAGAGGATTGAACCCCGGACCCCCAGCACAGAAGTCTGACACCTTACCCCTAGACCACCAGGTCATCTACGTACATTTAAAATCTAGCATATCGTCGATGGCTAAACATCTCGATGGGTGTGTAGGGGACGCGAGAAAAGGTAAGTTTCCTTGCAGGTTTTATAACAAAGATTTTTTTTTTCCGTCCAAAATAAAACCAAACATTGCTGCCACTTTCGCACTCCCTCTTCTACACCTCTAGGATGAGGTGTAGCTGTCACTTTAGACTCAAGTGATTTCCAACCATTCGGGGTAGTGGGGGGAGTGGCGTGTTTCGCTTTGGGCACGGGAAGATCCTTTGATAGCTTAGTGGGTACGTTAAGTCAAAGGTCCCGTGTTCGATTCTAGTGTCCAGGTGTCATTTTTCAATTTGAAAAATAAAATATTTATATGCAGCTATAACCACACCTAGCAACTTGATAATAGATTGGATATTTAATTCATCATGTTTATTTTTGTTTATATGCTATAGCTCTCCGACTATAGCTGAGAGTCAGTAGCCTTCAACCCAATTGGCCCTAGAACGGACTCTCATGAAACGTCTTGACACAAACACACATAGGTCGAGCAACGCCAACCTGCAAAATATGCCAGTCAATAATTCTCATCAGCACAAAGTATCGGAAATGAATTGTCCATTGAAAGGAAGATGGAAGCTACAGGTCACCCGCAGGGGAACAAATGAACGTCAACAATGACCGGCTTCTACACTCGGGAAGGAACAGCGCGTATAGAAAAAGTCAACAATGTGTGTTTTACAAAGGACATTCGTCATAAGGGAGCTCTCCACTTGGGATCCTGGGAACAATGCCACCTCCTTAAGTTTATTTCCTTTTTTTTTAATCATATACGTCACTTCATGAAGATGGGGTGGAAGACGCGAGAAAAGGCCAATATTTTTGCAGTTCTATAGAAAAACTTTTTTTTGTCAAAATAAATAAAATATTGCTCCAGTAGAAACATATATTTTAATTTTCCTCACATGGTGATTAATATCAACAGTTGTTGAATATCTGTCAAGAGCATAGAGGTGGAAAACTTTTTAATGAAGAGAGAAAGTTGCCATTTAACTCCAAGACATCCTTGACAGATATTCAACAACTTTTGATATCACCATTTGAAGAAAATTAAACTCTATGTTTTTACTTGAGCAATATTTATTGTTCTTGCCAAAAAAAAAGTGTTGATATAAAAACTGCACAAATAAGCCCTTAACTCGCGTTTTTTTTATACTCTCACGTTGCTAGCTTGGTGATTTCAAATCTATTTTGCAAAGCGGGCTGCATATTAACTTGACTCATTCTTAGCACAATCTCACATTTTCTTGTTTACTAAAAAACATTCTGAGTTGTAGACAATTTTTTAAAATACGCCGGAAAAAAAATATTTGAAGACTGAGAAACTAATTTTGTGACAATATAAGACTATTTTATGTAATTATTTAAGCGTGTATGTTTTTTGTTTCAATGCTATATCTGCTATATCTGCTATATCTATAAAAACCCACCGGATAAAATGTATGTATACACATTACAATATGAAATCCTATATTGACTACGTCACAGGTAGGTAAAGTCCTTAAAAAGGACAGTTCTCAATCAGGAAATAATCAAACTTTTAGGTGAAAGTCACGTGGCTCTTACTACCCTCGTAACTTGGAGGGCAATATTAAGGTAGAAGTAATTAATCTTCCAGTAATTATCAGTGATTGCCACGTTTCGTGTGGAAACCAACTATAAAACTATCCACCCAACACCGTCATTAACTCATCAACTAATCTCGGATGTAATATCGAGTAGAAAACCATGTTAGCGGTAATTTCACGGGGGTTTTCTGCCAATTTTGTCGGGACATGGTAATCTCCAAGGTAATCTAACGGTGCACCATCTCATAGTTTGAAAACTTAACAAAATACCAAATAAAATATATGATGCGGAGAAGGATATTCGAGACAATATTCCCCTAATTTAGTTTTTGAGGAAGTTTGGTGGAATCATAGACAGCCATACCCAAATCATAAGACAGGTCCATAACTAAAAGTTATTTTATTTGAGGAGAGGGGGGTGGGATTGCGGTGGGCATGATAAATTAGGGTCAGGAGAGGAAAGCATTTTGTTCTATCCGTGGTGGCTCTCTGGCAAGTCTCCCGATATGAAAATGCAAGAATTGTTTTTACTTTCTCTCGACACCTCGGAGAGAAAGTATTGTGATTGTAAAAAAAAAAAAAATTGAACTCAAGATTTTGATGAATGTTGACATTTCATGACCTCCTGAAACCAAAAAAGTGGGTTTCGTAATGCCGTCTGTCTGTCTGTTCATCTGTCTGGCTAGAGCCGAAACTATTTTACCGATCGAGCTAAAATTTGGTATCTGGGATTTTCATAAGATCCTCCAGAGGGATGTTTGGAATTATATATCCAACCCTAAATTTAAGGGTAGTTTACTGAAGCGCAAAAAGAGAAATAGTCAATGTTCTCGAAATTCGCTCAAACCATTTTGATTAAATATTATATCTAGAAATTTTTTATCAATATAGAAGACATGTCAATACTCATTTTCTCATAAAAATTACTTGAGGGTACTTTACATGGGGGAAATTTTCCAATTTTCATCATTTCTCCGCAACTATTTGACATACGAAATAACTTATCAGTGTAACGTTGTAGTACTATTAAAGATAACAATATTTTATTCGAAATATATTTAAATAAAAGCAATAATTTCTTAGTTATACGCAAATATATATACTTTTTAGTTCAGGTCTTTGAAATTGAATTTGATTCTTATCTTCTTTAGTTGACAAAGATGTTTCTCTTTTCTTAATTTTTCTGTCCTATCGCCATAGAATAAGTAACAGTGTATATTATTTCACTTATGATCTTTGGTGCAGTATTTCTAAAACAATATTACGAGTTTTTAGTAAATGTTTATTTTAAGATAAAAGCACCGTACCATTTTTTTTTCTCTTGAAGCAATTTAAAGTGTTTTAAACCAAATTAAAATAATTGATGGTGATTTAAGAAATGTTTATAAGCCAACAATACTAGTCAAATGACCCGCTTCAGTGGTTGAATGGTTTAAGGCATCACACTCACAATAGACTGGCCTGCCAATGACAGGGAGATCAAGTTTCGAATCTCGGTCAGGTGTACTGAAGGTGTTTTTTCCAAAACGATTGTTCACTGCCCCTTTATACAAATACGGGTACACTTAGTTTATATATATATATATAAAACCTTCCTAATCCCCAAAAACATTAGAGTATTAATACATAAGCGTATAGCCTAAAAGAATAGTAAGACGCGTTGCTAAAAAAATATTTAAAAGAAATCCATGTTGCCTAAAACTGATTTCAAAGCCTAATTTACCTGTAGACAAAACAAAGCAATTTAGTTTTGTAACTAACTAAAGTGCTGACAATTAGTGAAGCATTTTGACGCCTTTTAATTTACTTTGTGTTAAAACTAAATTATTGCTGAAAGTATTGGAACTTAGCTTTCAAAAAAAAAGTTAAGCGTAAAAAGTCTATCTCAATTTATTTATTTTCCAACAAAATTACTAATAAAAGAAGTCAATTGTGTCCCTAACTTACCTGCTACAGTTTTTATATTTTATATTTCATGTTCGTAGGATGAGTTATAAGATGTGGAAAGACGACAAAGGAAAAGGAGGTATTTTGAAAAGAATTGGTTGAAAAAGGTTGAGAGAAAAAAGGGTTTTAATAAATTGAATTTGGCGCTGGTTAAAACCCGCTGTAGCTGAAAACTTGGTAACGTGGCACTGATATTTTTTATGGGGTAAGAAGACAGGAAGACTTCCAAACAAGACAAAAAACAACTATATATATATATAAGTTGTTTTTTAATATATATATATATATAAAACAACTTTTATATAAATATATATATATATATATATATATATATATATATATATATATATATGATTGGCCTGACGGAGATGAAAGACTAATTTTATGTTATGAAAAATAACTTTTATTGAGAAATATACTTGGATATTGTTTGCTTTTACTGTGTCCTTTTTCTTTGGGTGCATTAGGTTTTTTATTTGATTTACTGTTTATTTGTCTTGTGTCCTTCACACAATATTTATATGGCCTAGGCCAAAATATATTTTCAGTATTATTATGTTATGTCTAAAAACGATGACGCCGTTTCCTCGAGGATAAATAAAAATAATAGAAAGTTGTCAGTTTTGTTTTTAGAAAAATAAAAAGGTACTTTAAACATGTACTAAATTTTTTTAAAGTTAGTGTGTCAGTCACAAAGGTTATTGAAGACACCCGTACCGGTGTAAACGAGGAACCAAGACTTCAGTCTCACATTGTATTACACATCTATGCATGGTAACACAGGGATCGAATCCCGATCGGGTATGCTGAGGTGAGTTTTCATAGATGGATCTCTATTCACTTTCCACGTAAATACGGTAAAGTTTTTGAAACCATAATTGGTAACATTTCGTTTCTTGTCATGTTTAAGTCTAGTTGTGCTTTCTTTTATTAATTCTATTACTATTAAAATTATATATTTTTAGACCATTGGGGCTGGGAGTGTCAATAATGTGTGTCTGGCTCTGAACCAGGAGTCCAGGGTTAACTTCCGATCAGTGATAGCAAGATTTTGTTTGGAAGGAACCTTTAGAAAATACAAACCTAATTTTTGTGTGGTCGGTGTTGGTAACATTTAATTGGTATTTTAAAGATATTTAAAGATCTATCAAAATTGACAGCGCCAGATAAAGTTTTCATAAAAGAAGGAAGGATATATAAAATAGCTTGTTAAATACTACAGTTATTATTATGATAAATTAATAACAAGAACATATATCTCACCTTAAAATCTAACCTCATCACCAGTGGCGTGTCGTGGAGGCCTGCCAGGGTGAGTAGAATTTGTATTAAACTGTATGTGTGAATAATTATTCTCATCACTCGGTAGAACAATAAATTGGTGCGGTGTGTGAGGTATGTAGAGATGGTAATGATTATAATTGGTCAAATGGGGTTTTAACACTCTCTTCTTGCCCTGGCAACACTCCACGACGCGACACTGCTCATTACCCAATCCTTTCATAGGGCTTGGTTCAATAGCCAATAGGTCTACCAACAAAACCTCGATGAAGACGATGTGTAAAGGGCAAAAGAGGGCTCATCATATCCGACAGATGCAGCGGTTAAAGATGATAGAGAGAGAGAGACTGCTTAAGGGACCAATCAGCTGCTGCCGGCATTGATTGCGTCACGTGTTCTGCCGAGTTGCGTGCGCACTCAGGCGTGAAGGTGTGTGAGGGGAGGTTGAAAGCAGTGGCGTACGCGTTTCACATATCGAAGGGAGGAGGTTTAGGGAATATAGAGTGAAAGGAGGGAGGGTACAAATCAAAAGACGACCCAACTAGCACTCAACGAAGACTCATGGTCACGCGCAAAACATTGTTTCATGTTGAGATTTGATATAGTTTTTTTTTACTCCCTTTAATACATTTGAAATGGAAAGCGGAAGGAGAATTTTTAATATAATACCTAAGGTTAATTGGAATAGAACACTAGGCTAAATCATGGTTTAAATTAGGAGGGATAGCCAGCACACTTACCTTGGTGATACTGGAGTAGAAATTGTTTAGATAGAACACTATAAAACACACAAACACATTTTTAAGGACAAGCTTTCACTGTCACAGACAGCTTCATCATCTCTCTTGGCCTGATGAAGCTGTCTGTGACAGTGAAAGCTTGTCCTTAAAAATGTGTTTGTGTGTTTTATAGTGTTCTATCTAAACAATTTCTACTCCAGTATCACCAAGGTAAGTGTGCTGGCTATCCCTCCTAATTTAAACCATAATATAATACCTAAAAATTCTGATATTTATTCCATGGAGTCGAACTGAAATACTTATGGGTTTTCTGGTTCCATTCTGGTTCTTCAAATAAAACTTTAAAAATTCCAGTTCTAAAAAAAGTTTCTGTTATTTTCGGGTCTGAATTAGGTTCCGGTTATTAAAAATTTATTTTGACTAGTTTCAGTTCCATTAAAATATTTGTAAATAAAACATAATATGCACAAAACAAGCTATTATACAAAAATACAAATAATTCAGGAGCTTAATATTGCATAATTTATTTCAAATTCAGGGTTTGATTTTAGCAGATTAAAAAAAAATGTTGTTTGCCAGAACTCTACAAAATAATAAAAAAAAGACGGCTTACGTGGTCTAGGGATCAAATTTCTTGCTACAGATCCAAGGTCCCGGGTTTGATCCCCAGCGCATCCAGATTTTTCTTTGAAGTGTTGTGTCTGAACCGGGATCAAACTAATCCTCGTAAGGATAAATGAGGAGCTACTTGAATAATTAAGTAGCAGCTCCGATCTGGAAAACTTAGGTTAACGGCCGAAGGTTTCATCGTGCTGAACACACGACACCCTCTATTCGCAGCGGTTGGCACTATCTTCGCCAACAAATGTAGGCCGCTCATTCGGTATGAATTTAACCATAAAATTACAGTCCCAACCAATTATTTAGAATGTCTGCTTCACAAATAATAATTATTGTAGGCCTTTGACTAGATTTTAGTCTAAACTCTCAATTTAATCAACAAAGGGACTTTAATTCCGAAACAAGAATAATTAGTGGTTTTCAGTAAAATAAAACGCCTACCAATATTAATAATAAATCAAACTTACTTGAAAATCAATAGAATTAATAAAATATACAAAATGAAATAATTGATTTACTTTGGTTCTATTTTAATTAGTCAGTTACACCAACAGAGCCCCAAGTTTTATAGATCTTTCATTATTAATTCACAAAGCAGCACACGCTAACAAAATACACTAACCAATCTAATTTATCCAAAACAAGGTAGTCATACGGATAAAACATGCATGTAGCCGCCATTACGGTTTATATTTCTTGACATTTAACAGACCATTATTTTATTAAACCTAAGCAAATGAGAACTATTAAAAACAAACTAAATAAGTAAATAAATTTATATAAAAAAAATCACCACAAACCTAATTTTAAAAATGTTGAATAGACTTTGTTTTTCGTTTATCATCTTAAAACTTAATTTGGAATCTTTTTTATTCACTTATTCAACTATGTACTTTGATTTCAATAATATATTCTCTATCTTATTATAATACCATAATATACTCGTACCTCACAGCTTTTTCACAAGAGATATTCTAGAGAGATGTGTTTTAATTCAGTTTATGCCAGTTATGTGTCAAGTCCTTATTTTGAAGACACTATAGTGCAATGCAAGCCAAATATGAACTAGACCAATAAGAGATGAGTCTTTTCATAGGACAGGCTAGAATAAAAAGTATTTTTGATGTAAAAAAATTACTTAACTATTCACGGAGAGAGGAAAAAAACCAACTAGTTTCCATCTCGAAGCTTCTTAACAAATGAGTAAGCTTACTGATTCCGAATGTTGATGTTTTATTTTATTTTGTTTGATGCTTCAAATGATTTGACTAAATAGATGACTAAAGCTTAACGTTAGATTGAATTATTTTAATATTCTATGGAATGTTAAAATTTTGGAAAAATATAGGCCCTACTACGCAATTAATATTAATTAAGTTTATTTCACTTTATATAAGAATTTTTTTTTATTGTTGCATATATTTTAACCAAACATTTATTGACCAAGCAGGAAAAAAATTAATAAAGAAAAACTAGCCAATTCTCCTCCATACAAGAAATCAAATCAAGCGGAGAAGAGCAATGAGAATGATGTGTTTGATTGACATTATAATATATAATTTATTTTTTCAGTAATTGAATACACACTGAAGAAAAATGTTTCAGGTAATATTAATATCAAATGAAAGCATTTAACCCGATCTCGTTCAATAAATCAAACCTCATGATTATGTTTTTATTTGATTCTAAACTTTGACAAGGAGCCTACTATACTAACGCGCAAGCAAAAATTTCCTACCTCAACTTAAATGTATCCCTTTGTCACCAAATTAAGCGTGGGGCCACCAAAATCATGGCTCACTGTGTAACGGCACCATTCGCACACCCCAAAGGGCAGCCTTGCATAGGTACCATGCCAACATTACATTATTTTACCCAAGCTCTTCTCAATTAGCGCGCAGTTGTAACGGATATTTGATGCCATCTAGCGTGAATTGGATGAACTCGTAGAAGGAAATCGTAGCGTATGGGGTGGATTTCTTGTGAAGCCAAGGTGGTGAGAGAGGGAGAATGGATATACAAAACAACGGTATATAGACAAAATACTTTAAAGACGTGTCTCAACAGCTAGTCCTGTTTCTTCACATTTAATATAATTATGCATAATTTAAAACTTTTTTTTAAAATGGTAGTGCACTTAAGTATAATATTATTATACTGTTTATATGTTGAAATACAAGCATTCCTGACTTAGATATAACATTTTACAGAGAGCAAATATTTTATTATCAAATTCTATTCTCGGTATTTCCTTTTCATGGTGTCACACTTAGAGATAACACTTTTGTGTAGTTAGTAAATTTTTCCTTACTTTATTAATTACTTATATCTAGAAATAGTGAGACTGGCAAACGCTGTGTTGACAAATTATAAATAATGTTAATACCGAATAATACTTTGACATTATTTCCCTCATACTATCAGTTTAGATGTTTTCTATTATAATATTAATACTATGTGAAACATAGCTCTTTAGTGCGTATTCAATTAATAGAGTAAATAAGTTATAGATTGGGTCAATTATAACATGCCAATTTGACTTTATTGCGGTTTCTCCTTTTGATCTGATATCTTGTAAGGAGAGGAATGGTCTATTTCTTCTTTATTTATTTTTTTCTCCTGCTTGGCTAATAAATACTTTTATATAAAATACATGTAGCAAACAACAGACTTTAATACAATAAATAAAAGATCCTGATTTAATGTGAAATACACTTAATTAATATTAATTTAGAGTATATTTCTAAACTTTTAACATAGGTATATACCCTACATACTTACATACATACATACATACATTGTACGGGGCAGGCAAGACATTGAATGTAGTTAAAAAAAAACTTAATTCATCCTCACTAACGTTCTCCACACTTACCTATCCTTGCACACTACCGTCGCTTCAACAACATCCATGCACCGAATGATAGGCCTACATGTTATCTTATTCTTAAAACTCTTAATTTTTCTCTTTTTCACACATTCGTCTACAACATTTGGCCTCGTCTTACCTGTCATACCCCTTCCTTTTGATCCACACACTCTACCTTCATATTATATATGCTTCCTCACTCAATCCACACTCATACTCTCAACATGCCCAAACCAAAGTAAGACGCTTCTTTCACATTGACCTATTGGATCCCCTTTCAAAACCACACTCTTTTAGCACCCATTTATTACTGACTATATCCAAACGATCTATAGAATATGAAAATGGTTCATATTTAACGTTCAGGTTCAGTCATATATTTAATCAAAACATTTGAAGTGTTAAATAAAATAAATCATAAAGCATCAACATTCGGAGAAGGTACCTACTCATTTATAAAGATGTTTCGAGATAGAAACGAGCTTTTTTTTCTCTCTTGAATAGTTCAATCACCACCTTGACATAAAACATACTTTTATCATAGTCTCAAAAGACTTATCTATTGTTGGTTAGCTCAAATTTGGCTTGCACTATAGTGTCTCCAAAATAAGGACTTGACAAGTAGCTGATATAAGTTGAATTAAAAAACAACTTTTTGTATTCCCTCTTGGGCAATAGCTGTGAGGTATGAAGTTGTAGGAATATATTGTTTAAACCAAAGAACACATATGTTAATAAGTTAATAAAAAAGATTTAAAATTAAGTTTATTATTGCAGATGTATCAAAAATATAAAAAGGACCTGTATCCCTATGAATTTTAGCTCTCATGAAGTATAAAAATAATCTGATCTAATAGTCTACCACCATAGATTATTGATTAGTCAATGCTGGCTAATATACTTAAATATATAAGGTGCTTATTTTTGTTACTTTTACTATTAATACCTTAGAGTGCAAATTAAAATATGTGAATACTGATAATACAAATATGCACGTGAGGAAACTGATTTTATTGTTTTAGTGTTCAAACTATTTCTCATTATAAAGTAAAACTAAAATTTCTAATATATTACTTATATAGTTAGTTTTTAATCCCTCTCATTTGCTTAGGTTTAATAAAATAATGGTCTGCTAAATGTCAAGAAATATAAACCGTAATGGTGGCTAAATGCAGGTTTTAACCGTGTCTCTACCTTGTTTTAGATATATTAGCTTGGTGTATTTTGTTAGCGTGTGCTACTTTGTGAAATGATAGGAAGCTTGGGAGGTGTTGGTGTAACTGACTAATCAAAATAATTATAACCAAAGTAGATGTATTTTCTATTTTGTATATTTTATTGATATTTACTCAAGAATTAAAAGTTTGAGTCTTCTTTGATACTGGTAGGCGTATTATTTTAGATTAAAACAACTAATTTTTTTTTCTGGAATTGAAGTCCTTCTACTGATAGAATTTAGAATTTAAACTAAAATCTAGACATACTCTACTAAAAATTATTTGCGAAGTGATTTTTTTTTTCATGTTTTGTCATTTTTGGGTTTTTGTCTCACAATATTAACAAAGGTCATCAAAAACATTTATTTACATCTTTAATGTAATACATAGAAGTATCCATATATTCTACCAAAGTTTAACTTGGAGAGTCCCGACCACCCCCAAATATATATTCCTATTTAAATAGTTGACAAACTTACTTTCAAAAATAGATTTTATATTGTGTTGTATGTTTGTTGGGAGAATAAAATTCTTATAAAAGGTTCATTTAAAGCCTTAAGGGTATATGATACCTAAATAGTACTAGGAAATATTTATTTTATGTTCCAATCATGAATTTTCCCAAGGAACAACATTTTGCAAAGCTGAACTCAAACCATCTAGCCCACAACATAATATTTAAAGCCTATTATTCAAACCTCTTCTTTACACATTTTATGTGACATTAGCAAAGTCAAAACAGAAGCTTCATGGGTAAGTAATTGCCTAAAATTTTGGCTAGTCTCAAACGAGTTATGTAATTTGACTGTCATGAGAGTTATATTTAGACCTAAGTTACATAGGTATAGTACAACTGGTAAACTTTATTTTAGAATAAAGTATTATGAGATTTAGATTTATCTGTAGAGATATTATACTTAAAAACTAAAGTAATATAAAAATATTACTATAACATCTTTTTTGTTTCAGTGATATATCTTGTACATTAATTGTCTAATAGGCCTATTTACTTTATAAATATGTCAAAAGAAAAATTTGTACTGGCAGAAATTGAAAACCTTTTGCCAATATCAGCACCATTAAAATCAACACAAAGAATTAAGGTATGTTAATAAAACTCTAAAATAAAAATTAAGTTTAAACCTATAACATATTATATTAAATATTTTATAGCTCTCTGCTTTGAATGAATTTTGCTTAGGGTAACCATTCTGTGACCTACATCACTTCCAACATTTTAGCTTGATTGTTTTGTAAAAGTGTGTTTACATGCATGCATATTTCATGGGGCCCTAATACATTTTTGGTGGATTAATAAACTTTTTGGCAGTAAAATTCAAAATATTCTACCAACCAAAAGTATAATTTTTATACAAGTATTGAAAATAACTATTTATTAAGTGGTGTTTGTATGCCTAACTTATATTAAGTTGATGGTATTATGTCTTCGGCCCGCAATGCAAACTGATGATTGTATTTGTCCCTTTTGGCGAAAAGCGTTGGACCACTCTTCCTTGGAACTTTGGCGGGTAATAGTTCTTGTTGTCAGGGTCATTGTAGAAACCATCAATTTGCATAAACCCTACTTAAACTATGTTATATAATGTTTCCAACATCATTTTGTTATCAATGAATTGTTTCTGACATGCCCCTGTGGTGATATCTAAAGGTCCAGTTTGCACTGAAAAATTAGCTAGTAACAAAGCTATAGCAAAAAGCTAGTAAGTTAACAAAAGTATTTTTAGCTAAATATGTTTTCCAAACATTAAACAATTTACAACAAATGTAATTCTCAAATTGTTGACAACAAAGTTAGAAAAAATAATTTTGACATGAACTGCTAGTAGCAATGTTATTAGCACAAAATAATATCAAATGTTAACAACAATGTTGTAAAATTTATAACCATTATTAACATTGTTAGCTACAAAAAATTTCTCAATTGTAGAGTGATCAGTCTAGTATAATCTGTGCACATACAATATGTTTCTAATAGTGATCTGTGGTCTATACTAGCAGCTGCTCTGTTATTAACAGTTACCAACACATACCTAGTTAATTTTTCTTCTATAACAATGCTACTAACATTTGCTTCAAACATCGATACCGCCAAGTGTTGGGCTACAAGAATTTTGTTTTTGACACTGTTCATAACAAAGTTATCAGCATGTTATTTAAATAAATAAAATTTGTCAATAACACATGTTTTCTGCAAAATGTTAGAAACAAATGTTATTAATATTTTTAAAATTCAAATAACAAAGTTAATTGCAAAATGTGAATAACAACTGTCAGTAACCTGCTACAAACAAATGTTTTCATGTTTTTGTTCTAACTTTTGTTGTTAACACTGCAACTAACACGTGTTATTAGCAATGTAATTGTTGGTGTAAAGGGACCTTTAGACAAATTCAAAAACATTTAAGAAAGTGGATCATGGCCAGAAGTTTCTTGTAATTTTTAAGAATGTACTGTAACATGGTTTTTATGATTCTAGTACTTGTGTTTCAACATATCTGAAAATTACCTAGTGTTTGGAGCTACTAGTGGTGGTCTTTATGTGTTCAAACGGCAACCCTGTGCCTTTCTTCAACTTTTACCAACAAGGTGAGGTTAGTCTTATATTTCTTAAAGCACTTAACAAATATGGATATTAGTATATAGGCTACCTACCTGATCATTAACATTTCTTTATTTGAGTTAGATTTATTTAATGTATAGCTTACTTTCTGAACTGACTGATTATATCATCACACTACTTATACACTAGGTCTCAAGCTAGAGCAGACATAACACATCAGCACCAACTGTGAAAGGGTAGACCCTATTTCACGAATGATGATGAATTTCTCGGCCATGCCATGAATCGAACCTGGGACCCTTAACTCAGTAGACGAGACACTACCAATGGAACTAAGTGTCAGACTCATTAATGGAAATGAACCATTGTTAATACAAATTATTATTAATGTTAATACAAGACCTAATTACACCCAAAGTGAAATAGGCTATTTTTTTTTTTTACAAAGTTAAAAACTTTTTGTAATATTTATTTAATACTGCTTTTAATGTTTTGCTTCATTGAGCTCTCTACCATGGACCAATATTAACCACAATGAGTTTAAGATTCGCAGGAGTTGATTTCAAAATAGCATTTTAGTTATCAAATATTTCAGAGCGTTAGTAGTTATTTTCTACATTGGGATTTGTTCTCGGCGAAGGGGAAACAAGGGGAAGTTTCTTGTTCAAAGCAACAGCCGAGAAATTAATAGTGAAAGAAAACAGCCAACATGGCTTGCAAAGGATTATTTAGTGGAATTTCAAAACAAAACAAAAACAACAAACTTTAGATAATGTGTGTGTGGCCGCAGTCCACACGGCCTAGCTACTTTCATGTTAGACTTGACTGCCAAGTATGAAGAGATCAGGGTTCGACCTCGGTCGGGTGCACTTCCTCAAATTACACCTATCTCATCCCTTACCCATTAGCGTAATAGACGTATGACCTGAACAGGTAATAAGACGCGTTGCTTAAAAAAATCACAGAATACGGGAGTGTTTTACTAAGTTGTTTGCAACTTTGCTTTCACGCAAATGCATGTACATTTCCTCTAAATTTCTAACTCCAAGTTAGAATAATTAATATACAATATGGCATTTTGACTGGTTAATGAAACCCTGAATAAAACAGTTACAATAAAATAATAAAGAATATACTTAGCCAATGTGATAATAATAGTCATATAAAAATATAATTAATATGTATTCATATTCTTGATGATTATTGCTTTTTTTTTTAATATATTATATATATATATATATATATATTTATATATACCTAAATTTATTTAACTATATATTAGAGTACTTTTTAATGATGTGTGTGGTTGATACCACGCTACCCACACGGTGAGCATATGGGAAAAGACGTTAGTTTCATCTATCCTAGTTTTATGGTGACTAAGAGATCGGGGTTTGAGTTCCTGTTGGGTGTGCATACAGTTCTCTTACCTTAGTTCAAATTATTTCCCAAGTTTTATCCATGCAAATGCATGTACACTTCTTCAAGAATCCTACTTTTACATATATACACCCCAAAATATAAATTTGCGGATAGCCCCGTCGAGTAGTAAGATGAAGCGGAGAAAAAAATCCAATGTTTTAACATTGGCACGATATGAAGCAGCTAAGTGTATAGTCGATACCCCAATATCATAAAACAACCATTCCAACGTTGAATAATCCACATACCAGCCTCAGTGGCCGCACAGTCTAATGCTCTGTCTCGTGTTAGACTATAATGCCGAGAACTAAAGATTGGGGTTCATTCTTGCTCGGGTGCACTGATGGGTGGTTTCCCTAAATGGTCCACCCCCCCCCCCCCCCACACACACACTCTCCACGCAAATGCGGGTGTACTTTCTATGAATTACACCTACCTCATCCTTAACTCATTAGCTTAATTAGTACATAGGCGTATAATATGAACAGGTAGTAAAGACGCGGTGCTAAAAAATCCACATAATCTGTAGTCGAATGCTTTAAAGTCTTTGGCGTCCTTTTCTCAATAAACTGGCCTGCAGATGATGGGAGATTGGGGGCTGAATCCCGGTTGAGTGTACTGATGATGGTTTATCCTAAATCGTTTTCCACTCAACTTCCACACAAAGGTGGGGGCACTTTCTCTAAATTACACATTAGCGTAATTATGACATTTTATGAGTATAACCCGAACAGGTGAATCAAAGGGACAAAGAAATAATATTAATACAATAATTAGGAAGTCACAAACGTTGATCTCGTATGACAATTTAATAAACTTATTTATATTCGTAACCTTTTTACATTCAGAGGCACAACAAAAAATAAAAAATAATTAAATCAAATCAATATAAAAGGAATTAAAAAATAAACATAATTAAATTAACCTTATTCATGGTATATATAGCTATCTTCATTTTTTTTTAAATATTCCATTACAATCTATTAAAGGAACTTCAATATAGTTTTGGTCAAGATGATTCAGTTTATCCTGATAAGCATGAATAGTTAATTTTGGGCTGTGTGATATCAGAGCCAAAAGCTACTCTTTCTCCAAGTTTGTTTAATTTCACTTAGATAGTGTAATCAAAATACCTTTATCATTACTCTCATAAACAACAAACAGAAAATCATAATTGTTCCTTTAAAAGTATTCTCCCAATATATTGTTTAATTTATTTAACAAAATTCAAATATAATCATGAGAGAAAGTTTTATCTTTTGAGTTAAAAAAGAGAAAAGGCCTAACATGATTGTGTGTCCTAAAATCCAAGTACTGTCACATAATACATTATATTATAAAACTGATATATATATCCAATCGGGTCTTATTATAATAACTCTGGTAATTTGCTAAAAAAAATCATACTTATATTAATATTTATATAAAGAACAGGATTAAAATAATGATTTACTTGCTATCAACAAGAGCATTTTCCAATAAAAAAGTCATCATTTCTTATTCAGGAAAAACCACCCCCAGTGCATCTGACCGGGATCGAACCCTGATCTCCCCGTCCTCAGCATCTAGCCTAACACGAGACAAGCACATTAGACCATGCAGCCACCGAGGTAGGTATTTATTATAAAAAATTTGTAAATAAAAGACTATCATCGTAAATAGAAATATTAATTGACTGCGGCATTCCCTTATTCCTCTTCCAATCATTTCCAAAGTTTCTGCACCTGTTGTTTGTTTTTAATCAGAAAGTTGTTTTAGAAAGACAGGGAAAATTACTATGTGGTTGGGAAACCTTAATGTTAGTGTTGCCCTGAAAGAAAACTGCTGAACTACATTAACCAAATAGCTGGCTACAGTAATTTTTTTATGTTGGGCCTGGAAAGAAGTTTTTTTGTGGAAACGGTAAAAAAAAATTTAATTTTTAAAATCTCATTAATTTTTCTTTGAACCAACAATTTTTTAAAAATAAATTGTTTGGATTGTTTTTATTTATTTCATTATTTAGCGTAAAACTTATTATTTGAATTTTAATTGATGCTAGCAATAAATATTTTTATTTTTTCTCGATATTGTTAATTTCTATGATATAGAAGAACAGAAATAAAAAACCCACCAGTGAATAGGTATATTATAGTTTTTGAAATATTCTTTCCTTCAGATTAACCTATAGTTTCATTACAGACAATTTATCTCCCGCCAACTCTTAAGTTAAAGTACCATGGTAAAATTAATATTTGGTCATTCAATAGTGAAATTCTAGTCAATAGGTCAGTGATTTTAAAACTGTGTGTGGTCTCTGTGGCTAGGTTCAAGGTGGTCCGCGAACTTTTCTAAATTTTAAAAATCAAATCAAAACTTTCACGACATTTTAAAACAAGACATGCAGATTTAGCCCATAAATCTGTTGAATAATTTAAAAACAAATGTAAAGTGATGCTGTCATCACAGAAATCAATTACTTCTGGTGCTCCGGGTGAAGAAGAGAGTAAACCTACAAAGGCAGCATTCCAAGTGGTTTTACTTGTGGCAAAAATTGGTCAAGGGCATACCATCACTGTAACACCTTAAAAGCCAGCGGCTAAATTGATGGTGAATATTATGCTTGGAAAAAAGGCAGGCCGAGCAATAAACAAGATTCCTTTATCGAATGATACAATTCAGCGCCACATAACATCTTTGGCATCTAATGTGGATGTGCATGGTAGTAGTTATTTTGCTTTACAATTGTACAAAAGCACAGGTGTAGAAAACTTGTGTCAACTTTTAGCATATGTAAGTTACATTTATGAAAATGAAGTTCATGGTAACTTTTTCTCTTGTTTATCGTTAAAAACTCAAGAGTACAGATATTTTGGTATAGTTAATGATTATTTCATAAAACACAATTTGGATTGGAAAAAATTTGTTGGAGTTGGTAGTGACGGTGCACCAGCTTTGTGTTGGGGGTAGAAAGGGTTTTGCAGCAAAGGTAAAAGAGTTAGTGCCTGAATCTAGTTCAACTCATTTATTTGCATATAACAATTAGCGGTAAAAGCAAAGACTTCTGAACTGGATATTGTATTGAAACAAGGATCTAAAGTGGTTAATTTAATTAAATCACGGTCATTGAACTCTTGCATTTTTTATGTACTGTGCGAAGAAATGGGAATTGAGCACAAATATTTACTTTTCCACACAGCAGTACAGTAATTGTCACGGGGTAAGGAGCTGTCAAGAGTTTTCGAGTTGAGGGATGAGATCAAGATTTTCCCTCATGACATTGATAAAGTAAGTAAAGCTCTTTTCCACGATTTCAAGCGGCTAGCACAAGTGGCATATCTCAGAGATATTTTCAGCATCCTGAACAGCCTAAATCTCTAATTTCAGGGGTGCGATGAAACCATTTTCAAAGTGCAAGATAAAATAAAAGCATTTCTACAAAAAAGTGAACTTTGGAGGCTTGGTCGTGAGGAGTATGATTCATTTTTTGCAGTCTGCAGAAGAACTAATCAATGATGAATTAGTGCAATTACTTCAGAACCACATAGAAATTTTGCAAGATGGCATAACAAATATTTTCCAAAGCCTGATCAAAGTAAGGAATGGATTAGGAATTATTTCAGTACCATCTGTGATTGAGTCCCTTGGCCTTTCAGCTCGTATGTGGGATCAGCTTATTGAATTGGCGTCTAATGGAGAACTAAAAATCAAGTTTAGAGAAAAAAGTTTAGAGAAATCTCTCACAAGCATCTGGATCCATGTAAAATCAGAGTACCTTTAATCTCGCCAACAGTGCCATCGAGCAACTGCTATCGTTTCCCACAACGTACAATTGTGAAATGGGATTTTCCGCCCTGGTTGGAATAAAGTGTGAAAAGGAACAGATTTAATGTTGAGCCTGATTTAAGACTGAAACTCTCTTCCATTGCACCTGATGTAACCAAACTTGTCAAAGATTGCAAGAAACACTATTCACATTGAAATGGAGAATATAAAATGTATTTGTTTATTTAATTTCTTGAAATATCCTAATACCATTTTAATTCTGATAATAATTATGCTGTTATTGTTTCTTGGCCCCTGGTCTTAAACAGATCACTGAGGTTATATTTTTTTTTAATTAATTTTTATTTATCATCTTGTATTATTTTCTTATCGACACCTATGTATTGAAATAGTTAATGATTGAAAGAACGTCTAAATAATCTCAAGAGGTATAATAGAATAGAGAGATAACCAAAAAGAATTATTAAATTACAGACATAATTTAATATTAATCTCAAACATCCCATTCAATTGTGTTAATATAAAATATGACTTGAACTTAATTCTGACAAATATTTTTATTTGTGTCAAGGTTATTACCTTCAATTCATGATATACTTTTCTTATGTCTGTAATTTAATAATTCTTTTTGGTTATCTCTCTATTCTATTATACCTCTTGAGATTATTTAGACGTTCTTTCAATCATTAACTATTTATATTATCCCTCTTTACTAAATTACTATGAATATATTTAATATGTAATGAAAGCTGTGGTTTGGTGTTGATTAGTGATTTATCACGTTCTTTTGGGGTTTAAAATATTATTAAAAAAAACAGTGCTTTTTAATTGATTTATTAACTGTTCTACAGTTAAATAACTTTAATATCAAGTTTTTATGATGATAATACATTTTAATTCATCATTAAATCATGATTACTTCATTTCGGTACTTGAATGGAAGAGATGTTGAGGTAGGTGGTCCGTGTTAGATTGACAGTCTACACTTGGTGGTCTGTGGTAAAGGAGAATTTGAGAACCACTGCATTAGGTGGTAGTAGAAAGCCATTTATCTGGACATTTGTCTTTATGTTAAAAGAGATTAACAAATAATTATTAGAATCAATTCATTAAAAAAAATTCATATACAGTAATTCATACCTTAAAATTAAAAAAAAAATTAATGGCTGTATTTAAACCAATAAATCCTTAAGGGTTAAGATTTAATTCAATTATTACAGTTACTTTTAGTATAAATTTTATTAACTGGTCATTCTCTTGCCATACCTTAGTTTGCAAATTAAGCTTGACTTTTATTACATTGTATGCTTCAAATTTAAGTTAAAAAAAATCTCGCAAATCTGTGTCAAAAACATGGTAATTAGTACACAAATTTATTATTTGATCTAAATTACTTTAACTTACTTAGTAATGACTAACCTGATTTTAATAGAAAAACAGTACTGGTAGTTACTTTAAAATTACTAAAATAATTTTTATATATTCATGTCATTTAATATCTCCCTCCAGCTGTCCCTTTTGATAGATATTATCAATATCGATATAGGACTTAAGTTTAATTTTTCTAGAAATAACTTTTAGAAAACCCATTTGATTTTGGTCAGTATTGATAACATTTTACTTAATACTATTAGTATCATTGTCGATCACAATGGTCTTGGGGTAAAGTGACTCATGACTCAATGTTTGTGGGTTCAAACCCAGCCAAGGTTGGCAGAATTTTCTTGAGCGATAAAAATCCATAACACAACTTCCTTTGGAGTGGAAGTAAAGTCGTTGGTCCCCTATTGATTCTGGCATGTAAAAGAACCCTGGAAGGTGTGTTAAAATACTATTTCTGATTGGCTGAGCTTGTGACATCACCCATTACACAAGACATCGCGTTACACACACAAAGCTATACCTCAGTTTTAGCTTCTGTGGTGCTGACTGACAGCTCACAGCTGACTTCTGACGGCTTTAAAAAGCTACCAGACCAAATTATGTATCCCTACGCCGAACCATATGATCTGCAAAAAACATGCCTTTAGCAGTTGTCACTTCTGACAGTCAAAATTTAGGTATATACCTAAATGTTGACTGTCAGAAGTCAGCTGTGAACTGTCAGTCAGCACCACATAAGCTAAAACTGAGGTATATGTGGAAGACAAACTAAGCTTTTAAAATTAACACACATTTTGGAACTTTAAATGATAAATTTAAATCTTTAAAATTCACACCAAAGTCCAAGTAATGTCATTAATCTACTTATTTAAAAAAAAAAGAAGAATATGTGGCTGTTTTTGTATTAAAATATAACTGCTGTATACTGGGTGATGTAAGCCATGGCATAATCAAATTCCTCCAAGTGATGCGACCTTTCGATTCTCTTTACATTGCTTCCTATTATGTTCTTATTATATATGGTACAGCCTCTATATAGAAAATCTGCATACTTACCTAATTTATTTTGTTTTAAGGGGGGACGGAAGAGAGAGCGATTTAATGGCCGTACAGGCCTATTTTTTTAATAGTTTTTTTAACAATTTTTTAGCCTAAATTAATAAAATATTTAAATTTACTAACTGTACGGTAATCTCAACAGTTTTGAACATTTGTCTTGCTCATCGCAGAATATAACTACTAGGACTTTTTATTTATATTTAAAAAGTTTATCATCAAATATCACTATTCTCATGACAAATATGAAATAACTATTGATATTACCATATGTAGAAAACACATCCACTGCAGCATTATTTGGTTAATTTTGGCAATAAAAGGTTTTTTTTGGTCATGATATGAAAACTAAAAATACTGGCCTTAGCTCGCATCTCCTTTCAAGTTAACAAACTTACCAAAACATAACTACATTGTAATAATATTTATCCAGGATGGAGCTATTACTCGACTGTCTATTTCCCCCAATGAGAAGATGTTTGTTGTCGCCACATTGAAAGGGGTGGTATGTGTGCTGGAACGCAACGAAGGCCGAGGTGCGCGTCGTGTTCTGGTATCTAATGAGCATCAGGGCTCGGAAGTCACAGCCTTGCAATGGAACTCCTCCAGCAGTGAGATATTCATCGCAGACGACGTCGGTCGGGTGTCTGTCCTCACCGTGTCTCTGTTCACGGTTAGTTGAGCGACTTTTATTTTTAGCACCGCATCTTACTCGTTTTGACTATACACCTATGTACTAATTACACTAATGTGTTAGATTATTAAATAGATTGAAGATTATTTTGTGAAACATTTTGTGAATTTGCATTCATCCGGTTCATTGTGTTTTGTTTTCAGACCAAGACAATGTTCCAAACACCTTCCTTCCAACTGATGCAACTTGACTCTCGAGTGGTCCAGTTGGACTGGTATTCGGACCTACTACTGGTGTCCACTCTCTCCCGCAGCTACCTTTGTGACACAGTGCGGGAACAGTACCGTCAGCTAGGCCAGAAATTGCGGGAAGGAGAGTATGGCGCCTGTTTCTTCTCTACGGTCGACCAACCCTTACCCTCGCTCGCGTCGGGCCAGCGGAGTGGGAGTTTCAGGTCCATTGATGATGCCCAAGAGTCAAGAAATTCCTACGAGGAATTAAAGAACGTCAAGATGTTCTGCGCCAGGCCTGGCTCCAGAGTGTGGGAAGTGAACCTGAACGGAACCGTAGTCAGGACCCATCAATTTAAAGAGGCGTTAGCCATACCCCCTACCCGTGTGATAAACTTACTAAACTCAGTAGAGTCTAATCCTGACAAAAATGCTGCAACCACTTCTTGTACTGATATTTCTGAAATTACATGGGGCATCAGTCGTTTAATTTTTCTAAACTATTTATTATTTCTAAAAAACTGTTGTTTACCTTCAAGAAAGATGGAATATATGTTTTCGACCCTGAAAATGCTAATGTCGTTTTATGGAGCGATGATGTGAAAGATATTGTTGATGTAAAGGTGTTGAAAGACACGTTGTACATATGGACAGAAAGTTCAAAATTACGTGCCTTTACACTTTCATCCATTGAGAAATTTCTTGTGAAATTATATTTTCAGAAACATTATTTGGTTTGTAGTGAAATTTGTTTTGATCACCAAGAGTTTCTTTTGAAACATATTTCTACATTTTCAAAACTATTTCTGCTTTCAGACCTAGATTCAAAGTTGAACGATATAGAATCCATCCAAAAAATATCATCTCTTTTACAAGAACTAAAGAGACATGCGACGGAGAGACCAAAGCAGCTTGCGACAAAGTTAAAGTCTGGCATATTTTTGGTGGGGAATTCTCATGCTTATGAAGAGGAGGAAAATTCATTGCGAAGCAAGAATAAGGGATTTTCAAAGGAAGGTGTGAAATTAAAACAGTCCAAAGAGAAAATACGTTCGTCAAGTGTATCACCAAAAGTACCTCGTCGACGAAAACCACCTCTTGATACGACTAGCTTGACAACAAGTGAAAAATCAGGAAGTACTACATCATTACCTGATTCCTTAGATAAATCAATTAAGTCTCTCGTGGTTAGCAAAGCAAACCCAACAAATGCAGGGAAAACCACTCTTACCGGTGATGTACCATTTCAACCTATGACCCCACCAGAGGCTATTCAGGCTTTAAAAGAAATCGGGCAGTCGGTATCTGGAAAGTTAGTCACAGGCACTAGAGTTCTCAAAGAAAAATGGCAAATGTTCGAAGGTAAAATGAAACTCTTACATAGAGAAGCGACAGTGGAAGTTTTAGATGTCAAACCTCAAGATTATATTGAAGATCAAGCTAGTTTAACAGAAGAGGATGAATTGAATGGTGGAAAAAGTGATATAGTCTATGATAAAAAGAAAGATGTCCCGGTTTCTAAGTGTCCTCCCCTCAACGTTACTCGTGTCGTCGAACTTTGCCAAGCGGTGAAAAGCTCGTCTGTGAATGATTTTAAAACAATCACCTTAGAACTGCTACACAACCTTTGGATTGCTATTAATAACTATTACAAGTTTTCAACACCTCTTGACATATCTGGGACACAAAAAAATGAAATTAGTTTTAGTTTTATTGTTGAAGAACCATTTCCCTTTCACTATCACTTTTCAGAAGATTCAATAAAGGTAATTTTGGACATTTTCTACAATTCCTTTGCCCACCTTCTTTTTTCAATTCAAGACTTTGAAATAAACTCGGAATTGAAATACCCAGATCAACTATTCAATGTGTACAAAGAAAATGATATTAAGACTGATATTAGATTAAGTATTGTTATTAACATTTGTTCAGAAATATTAGACCCAAATATAATATTTCTAAACATAAAAGCATCTGCGATAATGTGCTATTATAAATCTCTATGCACTGTATTAGATCATATTCTTAAGAGAAAATTAATCAATCTTCATGAAAAAGCGGGTGAAAGTGAAAATGTTTCTTTAATTTGGCAACTAAATACAATATTTTTTATGCTTCGGCTAGGCCAAGTTGAAAGTTGCTCTAGATTGAAGAAAGATATCAACCTCCAGGATGTTTCTTATTTGGTTTTAAAATTAGAACAGTGTTGGGTTGATGAAGGCGAAAGTAAATGTGTTGCTAGACAGAGAAGTAACTCTTTGTTCCTGTCTTATGTGGACAAATTGTCAGATCGTGTGGAGGCAGTCGTGTCTTCACTTAAAAGCAGTAAATTAGGTGTGTTTATGGTCGAAGCTTATAAAGAATTGAACCAAGAGCCCGAATGCAGCTGTCATTGTGGCTATCCTGGACCACAACCTCGTGAGCCGCAGTTTACAGAAATTGGGGCATTGATTTTTGAACACTTGCTGGCACAGGGAGGATCTGAGGTGCAAACATTTCTTCATAAAGTACCAGGTGGGTGTGTCCATATATTTTATTCATCTAGTTGACATAAATATTATAAATAATTTGATGAATAATAGGGTATGCCAAGTCGACTATTTCGATTTTAAGGAAATTAAAATAAATTATCTGAAATATTCTCAAAGCCGAAGATAAGTTTGAATTAGGCCTGTTTGGGAAATTGGATTTTCCCTAAACTCGGTCGGGAAAATTTATATCCCAGGGTTTTTCAGGGAAAATTAATATTAAAGGTTACAATAATTAAGGACTGTCTTATCAAAGGTGCGTACAACCCGAACAGGTTGTTAGATGTGGTGCTAATAATAATAATAATAATAATAATCTTATCAATGCTATGTTTGTATTTAATGCTAATTAACAGTATTATTAATTCACTAAAATTAAATTAACCTTATCTTCCTTCAATTAGACAGATACCTAAAATTTTGGCCACATTTATTTGACAATAACCATACCTTGTCAACACAATTGAAGTCATTAAATAACAATCACTATCATTGGATAGATTTAAGGGAGGAAAACATATGTTTGGTGAAATATAATATAGTGGCTTTTAAATATCAAATCATATAGGAAATACACTTTCACCACACTTATTTTACATCAAGACATATATTACATTAATGTTATTATTAGAATGGCATCCATTTGCTTTTGTATCTTGGATATTATTAATAATAGTTTGAATAAACTACTATTTTTGAAGTCCAAGAGCGCTCTTTGCGAGAGGTTTAGTAACTAAAACTTAAGAGGTAATCAGATACCCCTGGCTCAGTTGAGAAATTTTTTGTAATTTTATAGACAACGACTGTGGCTCACTTTTATCTATTCAGATTAGCTTGAATATCATAACATTTTATTGTGAAAGTGGTTATTGAAATTCATGCATTAGGTTTTTATTTAAGACTCAATTTAGTCAATCTAGTAATCTATATTTAGAATTTATTAAATGTATACCATCCCACACCTTAGCTCAGTTGATAGCATGTCTATCTACTAAGCTAAGGGTCCCGGGTTTGATTCCTGGCATGGCCGGAACTCTTTCATTAGTAAAATGCTGGTTTAATCTTTCATAGTGATAAATAACGACCGGGGACAGGATGTTGTACCTGTCCTAGTCTTAAATTAGATTATAAGGGATATGAAGTAATGACAGGCCAAGCAAGCTGCTAGTGAAAAAATAAAAGACTTGAAAAAAACTGACCCGGACCAAAGACTGGAAACAATGATGGATGTAAAAAATTAAATTTATAAAAAAAATGCTTGATTAAAAATACACAATTAAAATAGTTGCATTAGACCTAGGTTTTTTTTTTTATCTTATACTAAAACCTTACTCAACATTTGTCAAACACAATATTATTTTGTTTTTATTTGGAAAACTTACAATTTTAAAATTATTAATCTACAAATTTTGTGTACTTTTTTTCCTTTAAAACATTCCACAAGATTATAGAATTTAAATTTTTTGTTCAGATCTCTAAATTGCAACCTAATCAGAGTTTTTGTTTCTTTTCCCGACCATTGTCGAGATCAAATTGCCATAAGGTTTTAAATGTATCATCAAATTTTTTTATTGGAATCAATAAGAAGGGTAAATTTAGACTAAAATATTAAATCTGAAAAATAAATATAAGCCTAGTGGAAAATTATGGCAGCATTGTAAAGTATGAACTGTGTCCTTCTTCTCATTGTAAAAGCCATATTGTGTTTGTTCCCCTTTTATATGTTTTCTATCCACCTTTCCAAATTCTCTATGTTCTAACTATTATCTTTCATTACTATTATTGTTTCGGCCCTAATATTATAGTGCACTGTTTTTCTCTGAAAACTATACTCAAATTATAACATTTTTCAATGATGAAAAATGTTGGATTCCTACAGAGTTTAATTTTGTAGCGTGCTAAAACTGTAACAGCCAGCCGGTGGTATGACATTGCATGCATTTAATAATAAACTCAAGGTCAAAACAAAGTGAGAGATGGATTTTCTCCCTTCAATGTCACTTGAACTGGTATTTCATTAGGTAGGTCGGTGTTAGTTGGTGTGCTGTGTTACTGATAAAAAATCACCTGGCAGATACTCAAGAAAGTGATCGTGTTTGAAAATATGGCTTTCTCTGTGTCTCAAATAAACAAGGGAATGAGAAGAAGCTATGATATGAATCTTAAATTAAGAGCAATACACGAAACACAACAAACAAATAATGTGCAGTCTTCTAACAAGTTTGGTGTTTCCTGAGGCTAATATATGTCTTTGGAGAAAAAAATGAATGAAATGTTTAGGAATGCCTGCTCATCAAGAAAATCATTCAGAGAGCCTAATAAAACTGTCAAATTTAAGTTTTTTTCGAGGTATGTTCATAACTTTTATTTTTCATATAGAACACCTTCAAAATTTTAGTGTTTTATCATGTGCGAGACTGTACTATATTTTGGCCATATAGTATTATACCTCTTAATGAAGAAGCTATGTTCATCGAAATATTGATTTGTATGTGTTTTTGTTTTATTTGTGCTTCCTTTTCTGGAATTCTATCATATTTATATAGTAGAGTGCTTAATGCACTAAATTTTACACATATTATTTTGTGTCCAGGAATGTGGCGGCATTTCCTCCGCTTGAAGTCTTCTGAACCGATTGACTCGGTGCTTCCACTCATTGTCCACCTGGGCGAGGTGTCTGCCCTAGAAGAAAGGCTATCAGAGATGTCTCTGTTCTGGGGGCAAGCGTTTGATTACATCGTCAAATACAACTCGGGTCTCTGCCTCAACTGTGGTCAGACAGTCCCTTGGGCGAGCGGTAGCATTGGTATTACGTGGTCTTCCATTGGAGCGCTGGCAGTGAAGGGTTTGGGGCCACAGGAGACGCTAAAGCTACTTTTGAAGTATTCGGACAAAATAAAACCTGGGGAGCTAGATGCGAGGTGAGGCTTCTTCTTGGAAAAATATTACTTGAAATCTCTTGCATTGTGTATTAAATACTTTCACTAGTTTATAGATTTGGTTCAACTCCACTATTTTATAGATCTACATCTTCATTTCACCTATGAATCCCAAATTTGAATCCAAATTTTGGAAAAAAATCATTAACATAAGAGGAAATAGAATACATACTGAAGATATATTTTTAGCATCGTGTCCTACTACCCGTTTGGGTTTCACATATATGTACTGATTATGCTAATGTGCTAGGATTGAAGAAGGTTGAATTTAAAGGAAGTGTACCTGCTTTTGTAGGGAGGGAGAGGGGATATCCATTTCTAACCAAGTTTTGAATATCAATCTCCGCAACATCGGAAGTCCAGTCTATTGCATAAGTGATGCTCTAGACCATGTAGCCACCAAAACGGGTAGTAGAAAATAGAAATAGTGACTAAAAATTAGCATATTTTGTTATAATACAATTATTATAACAGTCAAATGTTAAGTTAGGTGTTAAATTAATTGGTCTGGGGTCTTGTTTAGTTTTCTTAAAACTATGTTGGGGCTTATCTACTATTGATCAGTATTGTAGCTCTAAAACAAACTTCCAACTAAAAAAAAATTGAATCTTTTAATCTTGAATTCTCTTAAGGACGTGGTTTGCTCATCCTTAATATTTTTATTTCTTAGCAAGACTAAAATTCGTTATTTTTAGTAATGAGAAAAAGTTGTCTGGGTTCCAACTTTCTAAAAGAGGAAATCAAAAAATACAAAATGAAGAAAAGGGAAATTAGTAAAGAATAATAAGCAGGGCCCGAAAGTTGATGCCCTTAAAACCCCAAAAATGTACTTAAAAATGTGTATTAATGCTTTCAAAAATAAGAAAAATGCCCTTAAAAACAAAAAATGATGCACTTAGAAACTCAATGTTTTTATCCTAACAATACAAAAGATGCTCTTAAAAATTATAAATACATTTAAAATCCAATTATTCATATAATCACAGGGCACTATCACGATTACAATCCATACCGCTTTAATTAGTGCTCGATCACGGGGCAAATATCAGATAATTAAACGGTAAGCATTATAATTGGTGCTCGATCATGGGGCTATAAATATCAATTATATCACAAACAAATTGCGTATCTTCATAATCGACGCCCAACGCGGATGAAACGCATATCTTCATAAATTGGCACCCAATCGCGAGGTCAAACAATCCGTATTACTATAACTTGGTTTACCATAATAGATCAAAATATTACACACAATTGTGCAATAAAACTTTAACCATTAATTTTACTAGATTAATTTATAAATAACCACAAAATAATATTTTTCCAAGCATAAAACGACTAACAAAAAATATACGAACTTCGATTCAGCTACGAGATTTTTTTTTATATATATTCGATTAAATTTTGCTTTGAATTTAAAAAGCTAGCTTCCTACACCTCTAGTGGCAATAATTGATTTTCTTCAAGAGCCAACCAATACTCTTTGTCCAATGGCAGCAATGTAAAGTGTGAACTGGTTTTTTCGTCTATTTGTAAAAAGCCATATTGTGTTAGTTGCCTTTTATATATTTATATCCTTCTTTCCTGTAGAAATGATTGAAATGTTTAATAAGACGGTGTAGAAACACTGTACAATAATGTAAAGTACTCTAAGTGATAGTAAAGGAAGCCAACCTGAAAGGATAGTTAGTTGGGTTAGGGTTAGATAGCAACAGACACACTTCTCTCTTTATTTCTTCTTACCCTGTTATATTTCTCACTTCTTTACTTCCCACTTCTTCACATTTCCACAGTTAAACATTGTTTTAAATTTCAGAAAATTTAAAACCATGTTTAACTGTGGAAGTGTGAAGAAGTGGGAAGTGTAAGAAAAAATTAAAAAAGTGTGATTTTTCCTATCTAGGCCTAAATTGAATATATTTTATCAAATTTTCTATAACCAACCTAAGCGTTAATACAGTAAATTAATTAATATCTTATGTTTACCATTCAAACGTGAGATTCATAGGCCCGAGGCTGAAGATTTGAATTTTAGATTTTGATTTATGAAATAGTGAATTTGGCCCTTTTCATGTTTTGGGTTGATAATTTCTTACCTCTGTAACCATCTTCAGCCATAATGTATTATGCATCTGATTGCAGATTCTACCAGAGCTGTATTTTTTCTGCAATTATAGACAACAATGCCACAGGCTTGCGGGATAAAGTGGTCGACCTGGTGCACGGCAAGCTAGATAATGCTAGCAGTTCCACTGCCCTGATTTCAACAAAGGTACGAGCACCAGGGAAAAGGAGAAGTTTGCAAAACACATTTTAAGGTCCAATCCTTCCTAGCAAGAATAATTTATCTTTTTTGGCTTGTATGAAGATTTGTATTCATGAAATAGATAGAATCCTAATGGGTTTTGATACATACTTAGAATTTAAATTGGCATCAAAATTTGCACCACAAAATGCATTAAAATTGTTTAGCTTAGAAAGGTTTAAATTAGGGGTGTGTGAAGCTTCGAAACTTCAACCTGGCTTAAAAAAATAAGTTTGATTCAACTACTTTTCAAAAATAATTCTAGCTTTGTTGATTACGAATGTTTGCCGTTAAAAATATTGAGAACTAAAATATTCAATTAATATTCATATGAAATAATATGAGGAAATAGTATTGCTTGTTGTGATGGTAACTTGATTTATCAAAATTAAAATTAAATATTACAACACAATAGTGCACTAAAACAAATTTTAAGTGATTTTCAAACTTCCATTTTTCCTCAAGAATATTTTGGGTATTTGATTTGTGTTTGCTTCAAACTGAAAGAGTGGACTTAGGACACACCGTAGTTCACATAGTTTTGGATATGCATCAAGAGACATTTGGCCATGTTTTCAACAAGCAGAGCTAAGAATGATTGTATTTCATTTTTCTTTGGTTCTATAATATCTCCCTTTCTGCCCTCCACCTCCTTTCTTGGTTAGCCCCTTAATACCGATTATATTTCCCATTCACCTCTTTCTTTGCTTCTTTTACCCGCTTCAGTAGTTGAAGGGTCGTAGGCGTTCGCTATCGTTTTAGACTGGCACGCTGATGGCGGGGAGATGGATGTTATAATCCTGGTCGGGTCTACTGAGGATGGCTTTTTCTAAATCATTTCCCACTCTCCTTCCATGCAAATGCTGGTAGATTACCTTTAAAATGCTTCCTTCCTCTTTCCTACCCCATTAGAGTAATTATAATAATGTCTACAACCCGAGTAGTTAGTAAAATAGACTGATAAAAAAAAAAGTATGCTACTTTTCTTTTCCCCTTTCTTCCTCCACCATTTCTCTTCCTTACTTATTTTACCTTCATATCCTCCTCCTATTTCCTATTAAATATGGAAGCAAAGGCGTTCACATTGAACATAACGATTCCTGCCAAGTTTGTCTTTGGATGGGGACCATAGACTATCAGTCGCCAACATGAAAGATTGGAGAAGGGGGTGCCAGATAATAAAGCAGGAAGAGAGGATAAGAATATGGAAGCTTAATCAAGTGGAGGAGAGAATGAACTTTAAAGCAAGAGTAAAAGGAGCACTACCAAAGACAACATAAAAGGATAACAGGAGTGACAAAGGTTCAAAAAGTGCATGGTGCAAGCGGTGGAGGAGATAATGCGAAAGAACAAGCAGAAAGATAATATGGAAGGAAACTCTATGGTAGAACGAAAAGGAAGCAGTTAATGCTAAGAAAAAAGCCTTTAGAGAATAGTTCACAAAAAGAACAAGAGAGACCGCGGTAGTATAAGGATGAAAAGAGAAATACAAAGAAGATAGCAAGAAAAGGGAGAAAAACATGGATGAAGCGTGGATAAAAGTGATACAGACTGATGTGGAAGGGAGCAAGAAAATATTGTATAGTCAAGTGAGCCAAAGAAGGGGGGAAAATAGGAAAGAGGTCCGAATGACGGATGAAAAAGGAAGGATAATGGAAGAGGGATTAGGAGGTAAAGAAGCTGTGGAAATCATATTTTGAGATATTGTTGAACCCAGAGGGGGAAGGATTGTTATGGAAGGAAGAAGAAAAGGAAATGGATGGAGAGATGGAGGGAAGAAGAAGGTAGAAGAGGGCTTGAAAAGTATGAGGAAGGGAATGTACCAGGAGTGGACAAACTCATGGTGGAAATGATATTGGCAGCAGGATAAATGGATCCACGGTGGTGGTATGGAGTTCTAAGGGCAGTGTGGAGGGAGAAAAAGTGCCAGAGGATTGGACAAAAAGTATTTATTATTTTACCAATATTCAAGAAAGGGGTTAAGAAGAGTTTTGAAAATTAGAGAGGCTTAACACTAATGTGTCAATGTGCAAAAATGAATGAAAATATTCTTGAAAGCAGAATGAAGAAAAGCGCGAAGAAAAGATGGAGAAAGGAACAATATGGGTTCAGAGAGAAGAGGTTGACAATAGAACTAATATTTGGAATTAGACAGTTGATGGAAAAGAGATATGAGTTTGGAAAAGATCTGGTAATGGTATTTATGGATGTAGAAAAGGCTTATAATGGTATGGATAGAAAAAAAGTATGGAAATCAATGGAGGAGGCTGGAGTAGAAAGAGGAGTGGCTGGGAGAGTAAGTAATATGTATGATAATAATGTGAGTTGGATAAAGACGGAGAGAGGGTGGACAGAGTAGTTCAAATTAAAAAATAGAGTCAAGAATGGAAGTGCCCTCTCACCATTACTATTTGTATTGGTGATGGAAATGATCATGAATAGAATAAAGTATCAGGGAAAATGGGTGAGGAGAAAATCAAAGTAATGAAGTTTGCTGTGACTTGATGGTATGGGGGGGAAAAAAGAGGAAATACAGGAACAGCTGTAGGAATGGAATGAGGAGGTGAAAAAATATGGAATGAAATTTAATATGGTGAAAAGTGAAGTGATGGTGATAACAAGGCCAAGAAAGGGGATAGAACTGGATGAAGTAGATTTTAATGAAGTAAAGAGCGTGAAGTACCTTGGTAGTGTGATTAAGGCAAAATTTGGGCAGCACAGAAGATATAGTGAGACGAGGGCAGCAGGGAGAGGTTTTCTACAAGTGTGTAAGAAACCTACTATGGAAAAGAGAAGTGCACCTGAAGTGTAAGGAGGTATCGTATAGAGCATAATTCATACACATAGTTATGTATACAGCGGAAACTTGGACTTTGGATAAAATATAACCAGGTAAAGTGGAGGCCATGGGCATGAAGTTTTGAGGAGCATGCTAGCTATAACCAGAAGAGATAGGATTAGGAATGAAGATGTAAGGTCAAGAGTTGGAGTACAGGGGGTATATGAGATAGCGGAAACTAGGATGAGATAGTATGGACACGTAATGAGGATGGAAGGGAAGAGGATTCCAAGAAGATTAATGGATATGAAGTATGTAGGGAAGAGACCGCAAGGGAGATCAAGAGAATGGGAGGAAAGATAGCAGCAAGTGTGTAATTGAGAGGAGGAGAGTAAAAGAAAGTGCAGGAGGAAGATTGGTGGAAGGACAAAGGAAGATGGAGGGATTTCACTAAACAGACCTGGCCACAGGCTGAAACAGTTAATAATGATGATGATGTGATCCTCCTTTTCCTAACAATAACCACTTCTAACCCTCTTTTATTCCCCACCCCAAACCTATTTAATGCCGCTTTCTAACATTCTTCTTTTTCCTTTCCTTAATCTATTTGAATCCTCCTCATAACCTTCCTATACTTGCCCTTTCTAAACTCTTTCTATTCCTCCATCCTATTTACTCTTTCCCCTTCTAGCCCAATTATCTTTCCTCTCCTTTATTCTAATCCCTTTCTTTATCCCCCTATCTCACAATCTCTCTATGATAACATTAAAATAATGTGCATTTTCTTTTACTTACCATGTATCTTGTATATGTTTGTTCCCAGGTGGCTCCCATGCTTCAAGAAGCGCTGTTAGCAGACCTAGAGAAGGCACCCCAGCTTGTCAGCCATCATCAGGATCACCACTGGGGGGCTAGAGTGGAGTTCAAGACGGGAGTCTGTCCCTGCTGTGCTCTGCCCCTTAGACACTACAGTTCTGCTACACGACGGAGGACTGACGGTGTTCCGCTGCGGACACGCCTACCACACTGTGTGCATCAGACACAGGCAACCGTCGCTATTGTGTCTCGTGTGCGAAAAGCTTGGCATTAAGCAGCGAGAGTTGGCGGTTGCTTGAAACTTGGGGTAATAGGCTAGTCTTTGTTGACCTTTTAGTCATCTAGACATTTTAAACAAGCAAAGTAGTGTAACTGATACTTTTTCTTGAGGATAAGTTCAATCTTGGCCAGGAACACAAAGGCAGTTATTTAAACAATGTGGTTTTCCTTCCTACAAAAGATAATGGTGCATTTAATGAAAATTCACCTTCTTTAATTTGTTATGTTTTTAAATTGTAAATATCTAATATTGATATTAAAATGTGTTACCACAACATCATCATAAAATTTTTTAACACATTCAATATAGAGATTAAAGTAGAGACTATAAGTTCGATAAAATCCTGTAAATTATTTTTAAACAATTTATCTATGAACACAAATTTTAATCCAATTGTTTCCTAAATATGCATTGTAAAATAGGATATCAAAAAACTTTACATCTGCAGCTCTAGCCTAATCTAGTTAGGATAATACAATTAAACTAACCACAACTCTTTTGGTTAGTTTTTAAACTGACTGTATATACAAACAGAGGCTTAGTTATAAATGTCAAACTTGATATCTCCATATCCTCGGTAATTAACGATTACTGGCATCGAAAGAATCAAACAAATTTGCACTACCTTGATTCCCCAAGCATAGTAAACCTAAATGACTTGACCTAATTTTATTATCTTTTCACTTCGACACAACATGGCGGCTTTTTGATAAGTGGAATAGAAGGTATTGACGTGACTTATTTGTTCTAGTTGTCTTGTTTGGACTGAACATGCCTGTTTATAGCAAGGTTCTTACTAATATTATGTTTTTTAGCACTGTGTCATACTACCCATCTGGGTTATATGCTTACAAATATTATTGACCTTGCTTGGGCCTAACAGGCTCACTTCACAAGGCTGGATATGAAGAACAAATTTGTTAAAATCAATATTTAAGAATCATATCACAATAGTTAGAAATAAGAATTGTGACCTAAAATGCTAACCTCGAAAAAGGTGAGAATATTCTGTGATCTGTTGTTTACCTTTAAAAACACATAAACGAACAACCTGTGGAAGTGGCAGCCCTTTGACCAAGGTTTTTGTTATTTATAATGGAGACCTAACTATCCATTATACTAGTCCAAATCATAAATAATAATTTAATACATTTTTAGAGTTAATACTAGATGAAAGTGCAGAATGTTAGATACATGGTTTACACCGGAGCCCCTCATTATATTACTTAAACAATGTTAACAAGGATAAACCGGATTAGAAATGAAGTTATACGGTAAAGTGTGGGTACAATGAGTACATGAGATCATAGAGTAAGTGAGAATGAGATTGTTTAGGCATGTAATGATGTTGGAGTACATGAGATAGTAAAGGAAGTAAGAATGAGATGGCATTGACATGTAATGATAATGTTGGAATACATGAGATAGTAAAGGAAGTAAGAATGAGATGGAATACATGAGATAATGGAGGAATTAAGGTTGAGATGGTATGGTCATATAATGAGGATGGAGAAGGAGGGAACACCAAAGGGAATAACGGAAATGAAGTATGTAGGAAAAGTATCGCAAAGGAGACCTAGGAAGAGGTGAGAGGAGCAGATAACAAAAAATGTTCAAGTGAAAGGAGAAGAATGGTCTAAGGATAGAGGAAGATGGAGGCATTTTACTAAACTAACCAGGTCACAGGTTGGAAACTGTAGTTAATGATGATGATGTAACAATATGTGGCCCCAGGCAAGGGGTCATCACCAAGGAGAATCTAGATTGGATAGGAACTAGTTAGATAAATTGAAGCAAAAAATACTATAAAAGATTTGAGCCATAACTAGTAAGGGGTTGTAATGTAAGGGATGGCTCATTGTGAAGGCCACCAACAAACAATATTAAAGCTGGGTTGAATTCACTAATTTACGAGTATGAATCTTGAATACAAATCTCCATTTTATCTACGTGTCTCAAATCCAAATCTTCATTTTATCTACAAATCTCGATCTTGAATCTTCACTTTTACCTAAAAATCCAAATTCTAGAAAATATAGTAAATATAAAAGGTTTACTTTACTGCATTAATTCTTAAGTTGCTATAGAAAATAGAAATAGTGACTAAATTTAAACATTTTTGTTATAATCCATTCACCATGGGATTTATACATCTAGCTGAGTTTTTGAATCCCTAAGGATATTTGAGATTCGGGAAAATTTAAGTTTCAAGACTCAAATCCATAATCTTTTTTTTTTTCAATATACCGTATTAAGTGAAATTTGTTTTAGAGTTCTAATACAGCTTATTGGTGGTTCAGAACCAATATTAATAATAGGATGAACTCGACAACCAGACCCCAGATCAGTATTCTAACACTTAATTGAATGTATGAATGTTATAATGAATGGCTATAAGAAAGAATGTTAACATTTAGTTACTATTTGTATTTTTTATTATTCTATTATATTTCCTCTTATGTTTATAATTTTTTTCAATATTCAGATTAGGGATTTGAAAGTAAATTGTAGATTCGGAACCGTAAAATAGTGAATTCACCCAACTTTAATTCTAAATATTATTTGTATAGACATTTGTGTGGGAAAAATCTTTTAGAAAATATACTTTTTTTGCTTTTAAAATTGATGCCATTTTATTAGTATAACACTAATATACTTTATAGGTATTGATAATATCTACCTAAAGTGACAGATTCAGATCATATGACTTAACGAATGGACACATAATTGTAGATCTAGTAAATTTGAGAAAAGAGTGTTTATTTTGATTAAAAAATTAGTATATAATATTTGTTTTTTATAAGAAAATTTATTTAAGGGAAATTTATTGAAAACCTATTTTTGAAAATTTTGTTCCAAGCTATAGTATGCTAGATAAGAAAGTTTATACAATTTTGTTTTACCATTTATTTATTTGTTATTAATAGCTTTATAATGTTGAATGTGATATTTTGGGAACTGTAATAGGACAAATAAATAATATTTACTTAGAAAATAAAAATATGAGTTGGTAACATCTGCTTATGTTTTAAATGTTGGAATATGAACTGGAACTTGTTCCCGTTTTAAAAGGTCCTTTCAACTATTACTCATAACCTTTAGTATGCATTCACACACACACGAACAGTAAGTTTATAATCACCACCACCACCATCACCATCACCTCCATCACCATCATCATTATAATTAGCATCACCACCATCATCATCAACCACAATTTCCTACCACTGGTAGGGTCTGTTTCGAACATAAACCTCTCCATTTACTTCTGTCCTCCCAACACCTTTCTTCCTCCACGTCAGCCCAATCTACTCCCCTCCACACTCCTCCACCCTTCCTTTATCCACCTGTCCCTAGGTCTTCCTCTTGGCCTCCTGCTCGCCACCTCCATGGAATCCTCCCCTCTTCCATCCTCTTCACATGTCTATACCCCCTCAATCTTGCCGCCTCTATCCTCTCCTGCAGCGGTTCCTCCTTCACCTTCTCTCTCTCAACCTTTCATTCCTCCCTCTGTCCATCCTTGTCACTCCCACCCAGCTTACTCAGAAATTTCATCTCACATGCCTCTATGTTTATAACGAAGTATTATGTTTTCTGCAACTTTTTGGAGAGTATATAACCTCAATAGCTCTGAAAAAAAAATTGTTTTTTGTGGGCATATTGTTATGTTTCGTGCTATTAGTGTTTTATAGATTACTTACATTCATATTGATTGTTATTCATATTGATAATTTATTCATTTAAATCAATCCTATATGCAGACACATGTTTATAAATTATTACAAATTTCTTACTAGGGGTGTGCATAGCTTCAAAATTTCGAATTGGCTTTGAAAAAATATAAGATTTGAGTTTGCCAAAAAAAAAAGATCCGGCTTCGACATTAACAAAGCTTCACCAATAAAAATGTCTGCTAAAATACTCAGTTATGGTAAATTATTGTATTCCGAGCTGCTATTTATATGAAAACTAAATCTTAAATAATTGAATTGTAAATTGTGATAGTAACTTGATTTATCAGAATTAAACAAGGGTGAGACGTAATAAAAGTTTAAACAGAATGGAGAAGTGGTTCCAAAAAATGCCACAGACATTGTATTTTAAGTCCTGTGGTCTGACAATGATTGATACTGTCTCGCTGACCGAGGTGGCCGCCTTTACGGCACACAATATGGTTTATACAATTTGCTGTACAAAGTTGGGAAACATGTGTATCAATTGTATGTGGCATAAAATAGTCCTAATAATGACACAATTAGCACACTATTAAATATATCTGAACCATTTACACATTTTAAAAATATACATTTTATATTAACTTTTTTTTAAGACAGCATCGGTAGCACAGCACACCGCTTAGCCCAGTGGCCTATGATGGTGTCCATCCTGTTAAAACTATGACCAGAAATCTTTGATTTTATAATATAAACTATCCAACTTTATTAGTTTTAATGATTTGTTTTCATATAATTAAGGCATTTATTTTAACTTCAAGGTACTGGTAAAGTAAGCTCAGTGCCAGTGTGTTTGATTGCCGTGCTCGGTTCAGACCTGGAGGGTCAAGATATGAAGTTGGAAACTCGGTTGGATGCACAGAAGGTGGTGTTTCATCTATACACCACAACAGGTAACTGAATACATTTCTCATCCTTACCATAATTTACTAAGTTATTCATGACGTTTGTATTGAAATGAATCAATAAATAAAACTTAATCAGGAGATAAAAAATCATCTTTTCAAAGGGCCTATGCCGCACATTTTTAGACATAATTGAATCATGGTTATGTTAATATGTGAGAAATTTATTATGTTATATGAAGAAGAAACAAAAAAATAACTCACAACACTTGTAAACTGTACTGGTGGTGGGGAAGGTGGCAATTTTTTTAATGGCTCAGTAAGATTTAAATTAGATTGCAATACCTAATACCAACACTTTAGGCTGAAATACAAACCACTTCATAGAGTGACATAACCTCAGAATGTGTATGTGGCAAAGAATATTATTATATTAAGTTTTGATCTTAATAAATGTTTATAATGTGATTAATACAGTAGAACATTTTTTTATAATTCAAAGTCCAACTGAATTAACCATTTTTATAAGTATCGAGGCAGCTGATACCCAATAAATCAAAAACCTCAAAATATCCTGCATATAAACACATGTTATATATACTATATGAAACGCACATACACAATATATACAAACATGAAAAAACAAGAAAAATGTAAACCCAAAATTTAAAAACTTGGGAAATTTAACATATGAAAATTGCAGACTTAAATGAGTCAGTCAGTCAGAACGTAATATGATTACATTGTCAGGCAGAAGCAATCAATGCTGAGCCAACACATCCCCTACTCGAGGAAACTCACTTTCTGCCGATGCAGTTTTCCCTGCTTTATCTTTTACTATGTGTCAATAATAACTTACTTTATATACATTCTTGGCATATAAGGGTTATTTAATAAAGATCGTTAAGTTAGGTTTGAAATTAGTACAAACTAAAAAAAAATTATTAATGGCTATACTTTGAATTATTCAAATATTTCCTTTTAAAATTTGAATTAAATGTTTTTTTTTTATTTATTTGAATAGGAATTTCATGGGTAATCATAGTGGGTTGGGATTATCAAATATTTTGAACCAACCAGATCCTACTATATTTATATACATTACATATATATATATTATGTATGTACATATATATATATGTATGTATAGTAATATATATATATATATATGTATGTATGTATATTATATATATATACGTATATATGTATGTACATATATATATATATATATGTATGTACATATATATATATGTATGTATGTATATATATGTATATATATATGTATGTATATATTATGTATATATATGTATGTATATATAATGTATTATATATATATGTATATATATATGTATATATATATTATGTATATATATGTATGTATATATATGTATATATATGTATATATATATATGTATATATATATGTATGTATATATATGTATATATATATGTAATGACTAGAAAAAAAATTGGCTTTGGAAAACTTGGAAAAGTCGAGGAATTTTAAATAAAGTTTGGCTGAACACCTTGTTATAACATTATAACATCTATTTTTAAATACAATAAGAAAATAAGGTTTAAATTTCAACCCCAATCTAGTTAATTAAATTTGGTTTACACACTTTATTTAAAATCTAAAATCCACACATACTAAATGTAATCAATCGTCTCTAGTTTGGTTTGCCAGTAACAGGGGGGTCAAAGTTCAAATCCAGGTAATTTATTAGTAATAAGCATCGTCAGTCCATGTAAGCATTGAAAGCACTGCTTGCCTACTTTAAGCGAAATAAAGCCTTATTTTATGCCTACAATTATCTTTTAATCGTAAACCTAAAATGTTTTATATAATTTTGGCAGCATCTTTGTTTAAGCTTCCATATTTCAAGCATGACTGTGGGTCTGTCCCCGCCACGAGGAATTTCTAGAACACAACTCAAACTTGCTTTTAGCGCATTCAAACGACATGAGGGATAAAATGGAGGAACAGAGGATAAGGCGCATGCGTTTATGTAGAGGAAAAATAATCAAAATTTGAACTTCTTCTCACTGCAGCAGAGTATTTTGGCCAATTAAAGAATATAATAGTAAAATATCTACCAAGTGCTCTTGGTCAATGTTGGCACATGTGCAGTGTCAGTTTTATGTCAGTTGTGTGTGGTCAGGATTGCTCTAACGGGTCTTGATTCACATTATTGAAGTGTGGTCCCTAAATCTTTTATTCTCTGTGCCATATTAATTTTAATCAAGCATAATTTTATATTGTCGATATGATAAATACATACATTTTATACCACTGAAATTATTTAAATAACTAATCTAAAGCCCAAAGATAAAAACAAGCCTTGGAACATTTTTACCCGTGACCTCACGCCAAAAAATTCTTGCCCAGCTCCTGAGACCGTCAACCTCCACTGATTAGAAATGAATATAAGAAATTTAAAAAAATTCTAAATAGTAAAACATCAAGGTCTAAAACTACAATTTGCTGGCGCTTAAATGAAACGACATATAAACTAAGAGGGACATGGTGAAAAATGCCCAATACTTCCTATATTCATTTAAAGGATTTGAGGTACCGAAAATCATGATTCTTGGATCGATTCTCTATTCTTTTGATTATACTATATGAAAGGTACAGGGGGAAAAAGGTATAGTCACATTACACACATTTTCCAGGCCAACAAATTTTATATCTCAAACTCCATAAGGAAAGGTTTACCGATTGTCCAAAAGATGAAAGCATTAATCTAAAATTGGGCTTTTCCCCCTGTATCCTTCATATGGAAATGAGTAGAAAAAGTACAAATAATAAAAAACAAGTTTATTTTAATAGGTATTCTTTAATGTATTAACTACCTTACTATATCAATCACTCCCCTCACAAACAACACTTTGATATTAAATTTGACATGGTCTTTGCTATAAAAAACAAAATTTTTAAAAACTGTACGCTTTATTTACAGTTTCAACGTTGGCAACTAGAAGTGAAAACACAATGTGTATAAATAAATAAAATTAAACAACTGGGAAAAAAATGGTAAAAAATACCAACTTCATATAATAGGTTCACAAAATCTGTTATTTCATTTCTTGGCCAAAATTTGATCACTGAACGAAAAATAAAATGTGTATGATATTATTAAAAGCTGGCTTGACCATAGTAAAATTTTCATAGAAAGGTCCTCAATGCTGACTGCAAAATATGTTTGTTTTTTCTAAAAGGACCTTTCTATGAAAATTGGAGTATAGTAAGAACACAGTAGGAAGAAAATTATTCAACAGTTATTTTCATATGTAAAGTCATGTGATGTGCAGCTCTCTGACAGATAGTATCAATTTGTTAAAATAACTCTAGTAATATAGTAAAATGTTGTCAATTTTGATTGCAAAAAAATGTTTTTATCTAATTATTCTTCCTACAGTGATTCTGCTATAGTTAGCTACCCATGGATAAATATTTTTTACAAGTGTACATTGAATATACTACAGAAAATAAACTTAACATTGAAATCAGCATAGTTAGGTTTGTGCTAACGTGCTAGTCTATAATCTGGGTGGAAGGGGGTTCAATACGCGACAGAGTTCCCTGAATTGCTTTATCCGAAGTGGGCCATTGCGTCCTCTACAGACAAATTTCCTTAAAATTCATCTCTATAATTGGATTAGATTGTTTACATTGCTAATAGCCCAGTGTACTAGCACTAAAGTGCACTAATTAAAAATAAAGATGTTAAGTTAATAAGCTTTCACTACCCATTAGCCTATCGGGAGCAACAAGTCAGTTTTGCAAATTGAAATAAGATTTTATCCTCGAAAATAATATCCCAACACAAATATATATGGTGGCATATATATTTTTTTACGAAGTGCGCACGTGTAAATATGAATTAAAAGTTGTTCTTATTTTCCAATTCTTACTACTTATTAGGTAAATAATATGTAATGTAAAGAGCTTCGAGACCAATAAACAGTTTGTTTAAACCACTTTCATGAAATCATTACTACGTGGTCACTATTGTAGTTTATTTTTCTCATTTGACTTTCTTTTTATCATCATCAAGGAAATGTTTAGTCATGATCAATAGGTAGATTTGCTGTTTGTATGATTCTCCATCGACCCCCTCCCCATTCCCTCATTGGGCAAGTTTTTTTTAAATCCTTAATTGAATGACCACCTCATAGAGTAGCTTTTTTTTTTTTTTTTTAGTGGCTCACATCTAAACTGCTGCCAATAAATCGTTTAACAATATTACCATCGCGACGACACTAAACACCAAAGTATCCGCCATGCATGTCACATGAAGAATTGGGAACAAGACGGCTTGGAGTGGGATTTTCTTTCTTAAAACATGTTTTTATGAGTATATAGAAACATAATCACAACATGATAAAAAAAAAATTATTCTTAGAAAATAAATCAAATTATATCCAATCCTAACATTATTTTTTTTATCACAATATATCAAATTAAGACCACAAAATGATTTGTGAAAGAAATGGATGTTTTGTCGCAGAAGCGGGCTTTCAAAATTTTACAAATGTGTGCATCTTTATAGTATGCATTGTTTTAAATATAGTTATAACAAGTTTAAAATAAGAAATTAAAGTTTTGAAAATTATGTTGGGTATTCTTTTATATCAAGGGGCCTTTGTCATTGCCTCTTTGTTGGACAATCGGTTATATACCACATATGTATTTCAGTGTTCACTTTAAATAGTTGGACTCTTTAACACAGGGTTCCCACTAAATGTCCTCCATTCAAAGTGAATCCATTTTCCCTGACTTTTGAAGCAAAAATCATACTTACCTTGAACACGTTTAATTTGGCTTTCTGTTAATAAGCTTGCTTAATCATTACTTTTTATTTCCTTGACATTTAATGATTTTCCTTAACTAGATGGTTTGTGGAAACCCTGTAATGAGAGCACTACTAACGTCTCCTTTTTAAAAAATAGGTTTTGTTCAATATTATAATAAAAATAAGTCAAAAATATAAGCAAAGAATTAAATTTGAAAAAGTAACTAAGCCCAAGCTACTATTATTCATGCGCAAATTTCAGATTAAATGGTCCAATATGGTTTAATATGTACAAATCAATGATTTTTTTTAAATGAATAAAAAAAATTAATATACAGGGTTTCTGTATTTTACAATTTGCTGTTTCAAGCATTTAATATCCTTCTTACATCCATTTCTTTCTGTCTGTCAAAACTAAAATGTGACATTAAAACACATAACTTTTACTATTGCCTTGGTGACCATTAAAATAATCCATAGATTAAGGAAACGGAAACTTAATGTTTCAAGTATGACTGGTCAGTTAATGGATTTTTATTTGTTATTTTGACTATACCTAAGATAATGTTCAAAATAGTTGCAAACAAATTTTATGAAAACACTCAATTACACAATTTCAAAATGGCCCACTAGAACATGGAGTTTTATATGAATTTATCAATGTGCTAGGTGAGATACTAAACAAAATAAAAATTAATGGAAAAATGTTTTTCGGAACTGTGCCCATTTTATAAATCCATCCATCATCGAAGCCCAGAAATTAAAGAACTACAGCCATTAGTTTAAAAGTATGAAGTTTTTATGCCAAATTCTAATTAATTTTAAAAACAAACACTGTTTGATAATGCATTTTAACAAGTACTGGTCAAATGATGGAGTTTAAAGACCTGTCCTAATTTGATCCTCTGCCTCTCTTAATTTAGGTGTGGCTTCCCACCCTGACTGCAAGTGAATGCTGGTGCATATTCTTTAAATTAACAATCTGAATTAGTTTCTGGGCTTAGTGTGGAATACAGAAAAAGAAGGATTTGAATATTTTACTGAGTATGCAAGAATTTAACTTATAGTATTATTGTCATATTTTTTGCTTCAATCTCTAAGAGGTACACAATTATTTCAAGTGAGAAATAATATTGGGTCCTTTTTTCATTATTCCAAATTCATGGTTTTAATAAATACTTTATGGTATTGATTCCAAAGCTAGGATTTTAACCACCCACTATGTAGCACACACAAACTTTTATTTAAAAAAAGTTGAATTGCATTAGTTTACACCGGTTTTAGATTATAATAATGTTTTGAACAAATTAGCCTTGAATAGCACATATGTACACTGTATTTTAAATTGCAAGAAATGTGATTATATTCTCATGCAAATGTTAACATAATCAATAAATGAACATTATGTCTCCTCATCAAACTGAATACACTTTTATTATTTAATGATTTATCTGTTATAGTGCAGAGTTAGCTGTAGAATGATTAATATTTGTTTAGTTTATGAAAAGTTGGTGGATGGGTAACCACTCCTGCAAGAGTTATTGTGTTGCTTTCAGAGCCAAATTTATTTTAAAGATAGGAGCCCATATTATGTCATTGGAGGTCTACTGTTCTATAAAATTAATTTTCATCATAACCTACAAATATCAATTAACATTGCATAAATTAATGTTTTTTTTTTTCTATAGTTTTCATTCGAAAACGGTGGAATGGAGACCAGTGAAACAGTTTTACCTTGTATTTAAAAAAAAATACAACAAAATTGATAGTTTTTAATTCAAAACTGATTCTAATTTCACTGTGGTCAGCAATTCAGAAAAAACATACTTTGGTGTGATTTATAGCTTGTGCATAATCTTGACTCGAATTCCCCGGCTAAACAGCTGTGAGATGGACTATTAAATATTGCTATTTATGTTTTTTATAGCAAGTACACCCTAATACTTTTAAACTTTCTGCCTACTTACAAATTTAATCTATATATACGGCACAATCCAATCAAATTTAAGTGAGGAAACGCAATAATAAACAGTACAACTGCTTTACTCTCCATCTGACGAAAGCTGAAGATAATAATTGTATGTGTGTTTTAGTGTAAATATTAGGGATATGCGAGACTCGAAAATATCCTCGAAAATTCAAGAAAAAAATAATCTCGAAAATTCAATAAATCAAAATAAAGCAAATAATGGCCCTAAGAAATTAAAAATCCAAACAGGAAATTTATTATTTGCAATAATGCCGTAATAATCCAAAAATAGGCCAGATTCCCCCTCCCCCACTCACCCTTCAAAAACAGTCTTCATTAAGAAATATTTTGGTTATAAATATTGATTTTCGATATCAAACTTTGGCAATATAAGCTGTTACACTACAAAACTAAATTATAAATGGTGTTCATTGTAATTACCTTTCATTATTTTATTAATTGCATTTAAGATGTGTATGAGTTATATCTTGAGTGTTTGAATGAACTATAAGACACTCTAAAGCAAGTGCCAGCTCAAATGTCAAAAAAGGAACTCTTTAAACTATATATTTACTTTAAAAACATAATTTAAAATTTTTTACTTTCAAAGGATTTTTTTCTTGTTCTCGTGTCTCGATACCATCTTATATTCTCGTCTCAAATTGAAAAAATGGTTCTCGTATATCCCTAGTAAATATTGTGTTTTTATAGAATCTTTTAATCTCCACATAAGTAAGCTGTACTCCTATCTTTATAACTTCCAAGAATTTAGCTATAAGCTACTCTGTTTGCATACTGAAACTTTTTTTTTATTGAATACATGCTATGACCTAATTCACATTTGAAAAATGTCCAAATAGGCCTATGGGCCTATAGTAGTAATTTTTCAAATTAAAATTTACTTGAAGTAAAATCTAATGCAATTTTATAACAGTATTTTTGAGAATCTTCAATACATTCATCCATTAAATGACCGATATTTTTATTTTCTTTGATTTATACTTCTAAATATATATTAAGAATTTTTGAAAATGTAAACTTGGTTAGTCAGTGTGTGTGTAAGCACAAGATTGGAGGAACTATGATGTTATCTAAGAAAGGTTAAAAAAAAAATGCTTCTCTTAAAATTAAGTCACTGGCAAATTCGAGTTCTCCTCAAGGAAAAACTCGGAGCATGTTAAAATGTTACAAAAGATGACACCATGAATATTTCATGGCACATTGAATTATCACAACCTCAGAAAAGTAGACATTGAATTACTTTTTTTTTTTTTGTAAATAATAAAAATCAATAATAAAAAAAAATCGCACAATTTTTTTTTTGTCTACTGTTTCCACTACTATGACAATTAACATAAATATTTCAACATATTATTGGAAACACATATTACATATAATTTATAGTTTTGTACAATTTGAAACATGTATTTAATTAAATAAGTTATACAGAGAGATATATATGTACTTATGAATAGTAGTAGTATTACAGTGTTTTTTTTCTTTTCAAATCATTACTAAGTTTTTGATTGAAATTTTATCCATTAAACAGATAAGGTTTTTTTCTTTATGGCTATCACTTTCACTGGTGTATTTTACTTTATACGAGTATGTCATACTAAAATTTTTGTCTTAGCCTTATACTATACGAATAGTATACTTTAATTTTTTATTTTATTTGGGACAAAAAATTCTGCGGTTTTATAGCGCAATATTATTTAGTCATAATCAAACAAATTTACATTATTTACATATTATAATTTAAATACTCTACACACAAATTTAACAAAAAAAAAATGCATAATATATTTTCGCTTGCAACAAAAACAGCAACACACCAATTACTAAAATTATCTCCGAAATAGAGATTGCACAAATTACATCAAGGTTTTAAGTACCACTAGTAATGCTTTCGAGGAGGTTTGTCTGACTATTTTTTCTATTTTTTTTTTCTTTCAAAAATCCCCCTTTCCTCAAAATAAGAGTTAATGTACACAGCCACTTATTTAATTTTTAGGGTGTCCAGACACATTAAATTTGTAAATTCTCTACGCCTTTCAGGTCAATTATTAAGTCTTCCAGCTGGCCAATCAACTGTGGATGACAAAGATTTTCTTACCACTTGTTTAATAAAATAGAGTTATTTCTGGTTTTAGATCATAATTATATTTTTTAAATATTTCCATAAATAATGTTATCTTTGTTTCTTTGGTGTGTTCATAACTTAAAAGAAACTCTACTAAATCTCGTGACTGTATAAATATCACAATTCAATTCTTAAAATTAAAAAAAAAATAGTTTATTGAGATGAGGCAAGTCTTTTAAATTACTATGGAATTTTGTGAAACTGATTTTTTTTTTCTCACAAAACTCTGATCTTTCCCTTAGCTAGCCTGGACACCCCTTTGTTTCGTTCGTGAACTCACTCGACACGGTGACTGAACCACCGTGGGTCCCAGGTTCAGTCTTCATCATGATGTCTCGGACTGGAATCGTAAGCGGCGGCAACAGAGATGGAAGTATCCGGTGAGAAGTTGAGCACGTCTGTTGGGGAGAGACTGTCCGGAGGATAGTAGTAAGGAGGCCCCGCCGAGTGTTCTGATGAACTGGGACCCGCACCATTTGTAACGAGAGGAGGAGATGAGGGCGGACCTCGACTGGAGGGCCCTGGAGAAGACATGTCGGGGGAGAGGAATCCTCCCATGTCACCCCCTTCTCGACACCACAGTTGTCGCATTTCCTGCCGACGCTGCCTCATGAGGGACTTGTACTCAGAGATGCGCATCTTCTTGCCATCCACGATACATGTCCTCTTGGGCCGCGGCCGGTACCGATAGTCAGGGTGTTTCTCCATGTGGAGCTTGGACAAACGGGACTGCTCTTCATAGAACGGCTGTTTCTCTGCGTTCGACATGGCTTTCCACCGAGCGCCTAAACAGCATACATTATGCAACCTTTATTGTTCCAAAGTACACTTTAAAATTCATCTTAACCTAATTGTCCTAATAATCTTGACCAAATTTGACCATCAAGCTTGGTTTAGACTTAAGTTGATTCACAAAAAAAAAAAAAAAATTCATGTAAGCACACAATTTATCATGTTCATCTTAGATGATAGTAGTATATATAATTATTTTTTTCAAAAGCCTTAAACATAGCCGGTTAGTACTTTAAACGTTAAGTGTGTTCACTTACAGCTAAATGATAATGAATTGTCATAAAAACCCTTATTTGTCCCTATCCCTTTCAACTAAATAATGAGTACATCACAGATGATCTCTCTGGATAATGTACATCTTATGTTCAAACTAATTAAGTAAATAAGCCTTACCAATATCTTCTGGCACACAGTCTAAATGTCAAGCTCAATTTAATCTGGCCTGCCAATAACGAAGAGGTCGGTGTTGACTCTGGCCAGTGTGTGCTGAGGTTGGTTTTTATAAAATGCATGCAGATAGTCTAAAATGTTTGCCTTGTTATTACATGTACTCAGGTGTAGTTCTTCTATAGGCTCGTTATGTAGTTTTATGTATACTTTAGCTAAGTTACCCATTATTAAGACTTACTAAACAAAATGTTATCCACTTGTAGTCACAAAAAACTCCTAAATGTTACTAAAAATAAATAACTAATGCCATCATGAATCGATCATAACTGTCAAAAAGCCACATGATCTGTTATTCTAAAATTTTTGTGACTGAACTTAACCTACCTAATATTTTGGAAATATTAGAGTTGTGCATGTCGGGGCAGGCTTTCAGGATTTTCCGCCTCTCATCCTTGGCCCACACCATGAAAGCATTCATTGGCCGTTTGATGTGGGGTTTATTCTCTCCGTCACGCTTCTGCTGGCGAACCATTTTCGCTGTAAACAAGGGACCAAAAACCATGAGTATTGAAAGATAATGTGTGTGTAAATGTAAGAGTTACTCCTTAGAAAGTTAAGGTAAAATAATTTATTTTAATAGTTTGGTGCAAGACCCATAGTGAGACAAGATGTGAAGAGCAGAGGTGTGGAGTGAAATAAGGTGGAAGAGGCTTGTAAACCACACCTGGGCAGCAATAATGATGATGACCATGGTACAGATATGACTTTTTTTATTAAGCACGGCATCCTACTACCCATTTAGGAAATACGCACGATAATTATTTAAATTATACATGGAAACAATTATTTTTTATGACCGGGACCTAAGTATCCGCAAAATTTAATATTTAAGAAACTATCAAATTCAAGATTTAACAAAATGGATATTCTTAAATTTTGATTTTGGATTTGTTTAAGAGCTTTAATACGATTTATTTATGCTTTAGTCAACATAACTATAGGACGAACCTAACAACCAAACTTAATTATAGAGAAGACTTAATCAAAATGAATCACCACAAGAGATGTTGGAATGAGTTTACAGAGAACGTGGAAGAGAACTGCCAAGGAAATATGAAACTTCTATATAAACTGAATAAGAACGATGGAGAGGAGTGATGGGAGTCTGGTCAGGAATGTGGATGCAATCAAAGAGTCACTATTCCAATATGTTTGGTGGCGACGTGAACAATGTTGCAGAGGTATAGGAGGTAGGAGACAAGAAGCACGATGAAGAGGAACCACCACTGACTTGGCTGGAGTAGAAAAAGTGTTTGAAAGTATGAGGGGAAATTGAATGGTGCAGATGAGCTTAATGCTGAAAGATTATAGCAGCAGGAGAAGAGTTGATTCATCTTTAACTATTTATTACAATTATGTCTAGAGGCACAATTGGGGTTTTTTTAATCTTCTAAGAACGTGCTTATAAAATCAATTAGAATTGGCTAGGAGTCGGTCGATGTTTCACAGAAGTGGCTGGCCATTGTCTGGGTATTAAACATTGGAACACACTTGCGAACAACCAAAGTCCTTAAACTAGGAGTTCTCTTAGTCGTTTTTGTGCTTTGAAGCCTAGGGACTTCTTCTCAGAATACTGTATTTAAATGCATAAAATAAAATGGATTTACAAAGGGAACCAATTATATTAAAATTCAGCCTCTTTGGTGATTTAATGGTCCAAGCCAAAGGTGGGCAACTGTATAATCATAGGTGCGGGTAATGTAAAGTTAAATTTTTAAAAAATTGAGAAATTAGGTTGCTTAATCGAACATTTTAAACAAGTCAGCCTGTGAGAATAAGGTTTATTCAAACCTTGTACACTTTAACTACTCAATTACAATTATTTCGGATGAAAATTATGAAAAGTGAAAATCCTTTTGCCTGAAAAGTTGCAGAGACATTTGTTGAATATCTGAAATCGAATTGTCATGAACAATTCGAGATTTGTATTTTGACCTGATGAATCCCATTGTAGAGAATGGTGATTCACATACACATGTCCATTCAAACATGGACAACAATTTTGAAATGCCCAATTTCAAAGTTGAGAGATCGTGTCAGTCAGAAAAGATTTCCACTCATTTGTGACCGAAGAATTCAGGTAAATTATGAAGTGTTCCAGACTGTGAAGAGAAAGAATATCAAAGTGGTAATCTCTCAATAATTTAAATGACAATTTGGAGTCATTGAAATAAGAAAAATTTAGGGAGTATTAGATGGTAATGTTGTGTCAATGACGCATTAATTTACAACCAGCACATGTCAGAAGAAAGTGTATTTTACTGGTTAGCTCAAATCTACAAACTTTTATGCCCAATTCGCTAATTGTGTCGATTGGCAATATCGTTTCTCGCCTTGGGTCTAAGACATTACTCTCGAGACAGACTAGATTGCCTATGACGAGGTGATTGAGGTTCATATCCCATGTCAAGTGTACTGAAGATGTTTTTCACTAAAACCCGCCTTGGTGGCGTAATTGGCTAACGCACTAGTCGTGTTGAGCTCGATCACCGAGGACGAGGAGATCGAGGTTCAAGTCTCGGTCGGGTGAACTGGGGGGGGGGGTGTCCTAAATGGTTTTCCACTCTCCTTCCACGCAAATGTGGGTTCACTTCCTCTAAATTCAACCTTCCCAATTCCTAATCCATTAGAGTAATTAGTACTTAAGCGTATAACCCGAACAGGTAGTAAAACGCGGTGCTAAATATTATTATTTTTCACTAAATGGTTTTCCACTCTCCTTCCACATAAATCAGGATACAATTCATATAAATTTTACCTTCCTCGTACATAACAAATAAGTGTAACTATTACATACATATATATATAGCCCAAAAGACACGGTTCTAAAATTTCAAAGCTTATACTAAAATTCCATTATAGAAATAAAAAAAATTGTGATAAAGTAAAATATATGTTTATTGATTAATACTTTAAATAAAAAGCTAATACATTAAAAATTTAAGCAAATTAAGAGTTAAATATATTTTAAAGACATTCCAGTGTGAATGAAGGCTGTTGTTCCCCACAAGTTAACGGACCCCTTGAAATCAAAGTCCATAGATCCCAGGTTAAGAACCCTCACACTAAAGGTATGTTACTATTTAACAAAAATGTATACACATATAAAATATTGTTACCTTTCTCGTTGCTCTCTTCCTGCATTTTATATGTCGTGTCTGGCCCCCACACTGAAAAAACAAAACACATTTTAAATAATATTAAATTCTATGACAGCCTTCTAATTTATCTCTCCTCCTCCTTCTTTCCCTAACACCTCCTCAAACCCCTCTCTCTCTCTTTCCTACTTTTGCATTCAGACCTCCCATTACTATCTGACACTTCTCATATGTTTTTTCTAGGTTTTCCTCAAACTTGTCTTTATCTCTGCTGGCCACCCCACTTGTATAACCTTCACTTTTTTTTCTGTCTTATTGTCATCTTCATTATTTTATCATTCATTCCTACTACCTCCACCTGTAGCCCTTCTCTCACTACGAAGCCTACTCTGTTTCTCCTCCCTTCATCATTCCCATCCAATGTAGAATTAAGCCATTCCTTACTCCTCTCATGCCGCTCCCTCTCCACTTGGTCTCATTCAGGCCTAGGACATCCACTCTTCTCTCGTCCATTAAATCCACAATCTCCTCCACTCTTCCAATTAGTGTTCCATTGTTCATAGTCCCTATTCTTAGCTTATGGTTGTCTTAAATTTTTCCAGCCTGGCATTTTACTATGTTTTCTAGAGTATGGGTTTGTTTCGGCCACCGGCTTACTAAACCTGTCATGGCCTACACCCGAGTAGCCGGACTGCCGCTTATAGGTCCTCAGGTAAACCTTCTCTTGGTGGTAACTTTGCCTAACTGAGGATATGGGTGCTGGGGATGACTTAGATCATCGTCACCAAACCTCTCACTCCCAGCGCCCACCAAGCTGGGAGCCAACTGAACAGACCCTGTTCCAAGCTTTTTGATTTTGGCCCTGACCAGTGTCCTGTCTCTCGTCTGCACCTGACCTAGTTTTTGCTAGGGTTCAACCTAACCTCCACCAGGTTACTCAGATCCCGGGGTACACCACTTGGCGGTGAGATCAGGATTGAGTAGGAAAGGCTAAGCAGCGCCCACTAGGTAGGCTTCATGTATTGCGCATCACTATCCTGCTCTAGTAAAGGTTAATTTAAAAACAACAACTGGTTAACACTTGTAAGGTGATTAGTTTTATATACGTAAACAAGGCATAAGATAATTGTATGGAGGTGCATATTCTAATAGCTATGAGAATGTGTCTCTGAGGTGGTTAAGCAGCCGAGACACAGCAGAGTTGTCGGTGTGTAACTCAAATGGGTTCGACTGTAGATACTGGCAGAATTTTTCAGTGGCAAATATTATAGCGAGAGCTTCCAACTCATACGTTGGGTAGTTAAGCTCATGTAGGTGGAGGGTTCTACTTGTGTAAGCTATAGGAAAAATTTACCCATCCATCTTTTGGGCAAGCATCACTCCTAGTCCTGATGATGACGCATTAGTTTGTAATATGATTATTTTTTTTTAAATCTGGCATTCTCAAAATTGGGGCTTCTGTTAAGGTGGATTTTAATTTTATGAAGGCCGCATTTGGTTCTTCTGACCATTTGAATGCAACCCTACTCTTACTCAGCTTATACAAAGGAGTAGCTACACTAACCAAATTTGGTAAGAATCTGCCAAAAAATGCCACCATCCCTAAAAATCTGGAAAGTTTCTTTTGGTTGCTAGGAATGGGGAATGCATTGATTGGCCTGGTTTTTCTGGATTTATTGAGACTCCTTTGTATGAATTAGTGTAACCAAGGTATTTTATTTGGTCTACTGCAACCTCCATTTTTGATGGATTGATGGTCAGAGTAGCCCTACGAAGGGTAGTTAATACTTTGGGAATTGAACAGACTTTTAGATGGCCTAATTATACCATTCTCTAAAAGCGATTCCATATGTTGTCTAAGAATGGCCAACAAAGGTGGCACAACATAATAAGGCTGGGACCTCACTGGCCTCATGTCAGTCATTTGAATGCGATAAGAAAACACATTTGTACACCCCAGGATTTTAGTGACCACATTATGGAACTCCTGAAGTAATAGAAAACGGTTGTAAAATTTGTTTTCCATTTTCAACCAACAATCACACACATTGTACCGAGAAGTTTTCTAGTTGTACCGAATCACTCCTATTGTTATATATAGGCCTAAACTAAATTCTTTTTTCTTGTAGGAAAAGATTGACCTTGGACGATTCCATAAACTCCATCCCTAAAATAACATCCATGCTTATACGTGGTGCTACTAAAAATCACATTGGCCATGAACATTTCCTAATTCTTATAAAAACGATAAGTTTTAATTTTACTGTTATAACGCTTTGGTCTGCCATTTCACACCTTTTGTCATATTTCTGCCTTCTTTTCATCAGCTTAGCTTCGCGAAGAGTTCTAGCCAAACATTCGTAAATTAAGTTATGAACTGATCCTGTATCGACCAACTCAAAGGGGTTATGTTTACCTACCGGCAACCCATCTCCTGGTAGAGTTGCGTAACTACCAGTATTAACATAATCTGCCCCCATGTCTTTCCTTTGGCCAATGGATGACTTAGATGTTTTGACACGGGGTGCTAGTTTTTATTTTATTTCATAAAATTGTTTCTCTCTGTTCTCTGGGCAGAAACGAATTAAATGGCCAGTGGAATGGCATCTATAGCACCTCTGTTGACCGTTTATTTTATCTCATGACGTATCTTCATATCTAAACTGTTCACGCGGTGAGGGAGCTACAGTAGCTCCACGACTTATTTGGTGCTGACTGACAGCTCACAGCTGACTTCTGACAGTCAACATTTAGGTATATACCTAAATTTTGACTGTCAGAAGTTACAGCTGTTAAACACGTGTTTTTTGTAGATCATATGGTTCAATGTAGGGATTAATAATTTGGTCTGGTAACGTTTTAAAGCCGTCAGCTGTCAGCTGTGAACTGTCAGTCAGCACCAAATAAGTCATGCATAGGGTATACATTCCTTGTTTCACGCATTTCACCCCTTTTGAAATAGTGAGCTGTACATGCTTTCTCACAGGTACCTTTCGGGCTTGAACTCCATTGTGAGGGTTTATCCCTCTTTGAGTCATTACTTAAATACACATTTATGGGAGGAGGGGTTTTTAGCTTTGCTTATTTTTGCTGACAAGAGGAGAAGAAGGTCAGACAATGCTTACGTAAGACATAGAAAGATGAGCAAAATTGAGGGAGGGCGCATTGCAAGCCGCTTGGACTTCGGGCAGCAATGAAGATGCTGAGTGGCTAAACAAGAAGTATAGAAGCCTATAGAAGTACGCCAAAGCTTTAGTGACCTAACCTCCCAAACAGAAACATAATAATTGAAAGTGTTGTGAAATGGATTCAAGAACCTTGGTCATCGGTTTAAATGGAGTAGGCCTTAGGGTGTTTTTCTTATAAATTTAATATTCATGTATTCACTAATAATACTTTTTTTATATCTTCAATTAAAAGGAAATTAAAATTTTGAACTTTTGTAATGTTATAAACTTGTTTTAATTTTACCTGTTTAATCAATTTAAATTCACTGTATACCACTGCTAATTGTCAATTATTTCGCAAAATTAGTTTATACCTTTATGTTAATAACTACAGCAATTTATAAATTGCAAGAATTTGTAGTTTTTTTTCTCATCACGTCTTACTACCTGTTCAGGCTGTAGGTAAAATTTCATGAGAAAAATAATGGTTATTCCTTTGACCAAATTAAAAAAGTTGATAAATCTTACGTAAGCAAGGGGAGGAAGGGGTAGGAATCAGACATTTGCTTATTTTTGCTAACAAGGGAGGGAGGGGTTAAAAATGGCTAAAAATGTGCTTAAGTAACACTTGAACGCCCCCTTACAAAAAAAAACTACAAGATAGAATAATGTTGTGCTATTTTCAGAATTAGTTAAGAATTTACATTTTTTGTTTTAATGTTATGTATTTAAAACTCACCGAATAAAATGTAAAGGCATTGCCATGCGAGAGCCAATCTTAACTTTCTGTTATGTCACAGTTAGCAACATCCCTAAATTAAACAATGTCTAATGTGCTAGATATTGATACCCGACAAACACAAACTATCAACATTCAGAGTAGACTCTACTCACTGTGACAAGCGGCCATGAAATCAGCCTCCTCCTTGGTGGGGTGATCATCCCGTGGATGAGTCTTGGGAGATGGCTGCATATGTGAGCTTGGGAGTCCATACATGTGCATGGGGAAGTGAGGGTGTTTGTCAGCTGACAGGAGACCATCCTTGCTACCCTGACTGCTGCCCATACCACCCATCTTACCTGGAGGAATACAAATAGGTGAGGTTAGGACATCATGATCTGCGGTTAAAATGTGAGGACAGTATAACACAAGAAGGTGGTGGGTGCTTTAGTATGAGGACAGTATAACACAAAAAGGTGGCGGGTGCTCTAGTATGAGGACAGTATAACACAAGAAGGTGGTGGGTGTTCTAGTGTAAGGACAGTATAACACAAGAAGGTGGCAGATGTTCTAGTGTGAGGACAGTATAACACAAGGTGGTGGGTGCTCTAGTATGAGGACAGTATAACACAAGGAGGTTTTCTCACCTGACAGGGAAGGCAGGGGTCCCAGGTGGGGCGGCAGCCCGGCATACGGCAGGAAGGCCCGCGGGACCACTAGGCTCGGTGGCAGCAATTTGGGGGTGGTAGCAGCCACGGGCTGTTCCCCCAGACCATATGGCAGGCCCTGTTGTTGTTGTTGTTGCTGCTGCTGGGGGCCTGGCGACATCTTGGGCTTGCTCAGGTTGAGAGGCGCGTCAGGATCCATCCCCCCATGGTGCTGGTGACCATGGTGGTGATGGTGGTGGTGGGCTGGGGGCGAGGGAGCGGCAGTGGAGGAGGGTGGCGGGGACGATGACGACTTGTCACCGCCCCCCGCCGCGCTGGCCGACATGTGGGCTAGCTGGGCTGTGGCCCAACTCGGCACCTGGTGCTGGGGAATCAGCTGAGGGTACAAAAAACACTCATTTCAATTCTACTCTGACCGCCACTTGCTGAGCCTTTCTCAACACATTCAAACAAAGTAAAAACTGTGAATGAATATGAATTTGAATATTCGTTTTACAGACGATTCTTAAATCCCGAAATTGGATCTTAAAAAAAATTACAAACATAAGAAGAAAAAACCAAATTGAATTATTAACCAAATGTATTTTTATTTTGTTACTCAATTAAGTGCTAAATTAATGGGTTGGGGTCTGGTTGTTAAGTTTGTCCTATAATAATCATGTTATAGCTGAACTATCAATAAGTAGTATAAGAGTTCAATTTTGATATAAGCATAAATTTGATGTTTTCTCGAAACTCGAGAATCCCTAAGAATTCTTGGGTCCCGTCCCTAAAAAACAAAGGTATTCGATGAGCTTTATAATAAACACCAGTCAATTTTACAACTGCCACTTTTTGAATTATATCAAATTTACAACGTTAAATAATTATATTGTTCAGTTTTTACTATATTTTAAAGTTCCTTAATTTCAAATAATTATCTCAATTTGTTTTTTTAAACTAGGAATTAGTATTTATCGCACAGACCCTGGCCAAAACGTTGCTTTTAAGCTTCTTTTCCTAATCCGGTGTTATCAAAACTTAAGTACTCTATGTGAAAATGGGGAGGTGTTTTTATAGCTAGCATTGTTTTTTTTTTTTTTTTTTTTATTTAGCACCGCGTCTTACTACCCGTTCGGGTTATACGCTTAAGTACTAATTACTCTAATGGATTAGGAATTGGGAGGGTTGAATTTAGAGGAAGTGAACCCGCATTTGCGTGGAGGGAGAGTGGAAAACCATTTAGGAAAAACCACCCCCAGTTCACCCGACCGAGATTCGAACCTCGATCTCCCCGTCCTCGGCGGTCGAGCTCAACACGACTGGCGCGTTAGCCAACTACGGCACCGAGGCGGGTGCTAGCATTGTTAACATGTACAGTAAAATGCCCCTCTCCCCTTTTTAATTTTGTTTAATATATTTTCAAAATTATTAATAACTGTGCTAGATGCAATAAGGTGTAGGTAGGCTAATTAATTAGTCTTCCAAGAAGCAACCGAATTAAGTGTAAGAAGAGGGCACGACATGGACAATCGAACTGGTGGGGCCATCTTGTTTGATTAAACAATTCTTTAATTTTGAGTTAAAGTGAGAGCAATCGCTACATTAATTAGTGAATTTATCAATGCTTTGGACAAAATTAATGAACTCGAATTTAATTTAAATGAAGATTATATACCTGGTTTTAGTCCTATCACCGCATTTGATGCTTTATTTGTTGTCATTAATTACAAGTTTGTTTCAATTACACAACAAGCTGCGCCTGAGATGCCCTACACTGCAAAGCATGACACCTATTTAGGGGGTTCCTGAAGACTGGCCGCACTTCAACTATTTAAGAAAATGGTAGATGATATAATTCATAACAGGCTTAGTAAAGTTAATCATTTGATTACCAGCTAAATCGATTTGTTCGGCTGAACCTTCAACAGCTGATAACCTATGCATTGCTATTGAAAAGTGTGACGTCAATGTGGCCCACTGGGCACTCAGCTTGTGTTCCCGCCAATTCTGGTTGTTTTGATGCTCTAATGTTTGTTTACCTTTGTGTGTCGTTTGATATTAATTAGTAGTAGTGATTATTCCTTGTTGTGTAGTTGCTGGGTGCAATAACCACTCAAGAACCTGGGGTAAGATTTTATAAATTTCCAACAGAAAAAAAAAAAAAGGAAAACAATGGGTGCATGCTTGTAAACGAACTGACTATTTTGGTGTCTCTAACGCTCAAGTTTGCTCTGCTCACTTTAATGAAACAGACTTTAAACATGACTTCAGGGTGTAATCACTCAAATTGAAACCAAATAGGCACAAAGCCGCATTTCAAAATACCAACTGTCACATCTTCTTACACTGGTTTGGAAATAAAAAAAATAGCTGATGAATTTGAAAAAAAATAAAAAAAATCTTAAACCTTCATATGAAAGTTATTGTTGAAACTGCTAAAGAAAGAAAATAAAGACATTTTGACAGAGTTAGCCTAGCTAGGACATACATTTCTCGTTTAACCGAAGATATAAAACAATTGAATCCTGTATTTTCACCTCCCAGCATCTAATTATTTTAAGAGGTAAAATGTAACAATTGAATTCTGAAGATGTATCAAAGGCAATAACGCTAAGATGTATATCCAAAAAAGCGTTAGGATATGTAAGAGACGTTTTGAAATATCCCTTTTCCAAGTGAAACGACAATTAAACGCTGCCTCAGTGATTTTCTGTCAAGTCAGGATTTATAGATGTAAGTTTGAATATTTTATAAGCAGGAGTAAATGTTTTTATTGATTTTGAAAAAGACGTGGTGCTTTGTTTTAACAAGATGAAAGTGAAATCTGACATGTACTATGATAGTGTTGGAGACAAAATCCTAGGACACCACTCAACTGTCAAAGTTTTAGTTATCCGAAGCTTAGGGCCAGTTTCATAGTCAGATTTAGTACGCCTCAAGTGCGGCGCTATACTAAATACAAGATGTCACCTACCTGAAATTGAATGGAATGGGCCAGTTTCATGTGCGAAACTGGCCCATTACATTTTGGTCTAGGTAGGTGTCGTCCTGTATTTAGTATCGACTAGCACTTTAGGCATACTAAATCTGACTATGAAACTGGCCCTTAGTTGGAAAATTTACCTTTATTAGAATGAAGTCTTTGAATAAGAAGAATTATCATAAAATACCAAATAGATTGGTATTTTATGATTAATATTATTAAAGAATAAGAAGTCTGATGTCGGTAGGAAGAAGTCAAATAAACTAGCTAAACTCCAATGATTTAACTTCGGCGAATTTATCCAATCCTACATTATTTAATAATACATTTTATTTGATATATTTCCTACATTATTGTGTTTGTTTTTAAACTGTAACTATAAGAATTAGTCTTATTTGTATTTCTGTTGTGAAACATTCTTTTAGCTCCTCGAACATACTCTTCATTTCGCAATTTTATTACAGTGGCAGCATAATTTGTACATTTTTATATGTTAATCCTTCCATCCAACTTAAATAAAAAGCATTAAGAAGTGGTTGAACGTTGTCAAACTGAAAGTTATGATCAAATTCCAATTTACTTTTAAACAATTGTTAGGAGAGATGCAACTAGCTGGCAGTGTTATAGTAATAGACTAGCGTAGTCAGTGGGCACCGCGTGACGTGTCATAGGGGCGGGACTGGAGGGGGGGGAGATGCGCGCGGACCCTACCGAGTGGGTACGAGGATAAACGGACACTAGCTTCCCTCTACCTTGATAAGATCGTTCAATTAAAAACAATTCATTTTGAACCATAAAACTCCCTTGATTCATTCATGGAGAGTTTTGTTTTAACATTTCATGTACTTAAACAGTTATTTTCATCGTGATGGCTTATATTTAAAAAGAGGATAACCTTAACGTTACGTGCACCGTGATGGCTTCCAATTTAACATATAAGAACCTTTACGTTACGTGCATCTTGATGGCTTCCAATTTAACATATAAGAACCTTTACGTTACGTGCATCTTGATGGCTTCCAATTAAACACATAAGAACCTTAACGTTACGTGCACCGTGATGGCTTCCAATTTAACACATAAGAACCTTTACGTTACGTGCATCTTGATGGCTTCCAATTAAACACATAAGAACCTTAACGTTACGTGCACCGTGATGGCTTCCAATTTAACACATAAGAACCTTTACGTTACGTGCATCGTGATGGCTTCCAATTTAACACATAAGAACCTTTACGTCACGTGCAATTGATGGCTTCCAATTAAACACATAAGAACCTTTACGTCACGTGCATATTGATGGCTTCCAATTAAACACATAAGAACCTTTACGTTACGTGCATCTTGATGGCTTCCAATTAAACACATAAGAACCTTAACGTTACGTGCACCGTGATGGCTTCCAATTTAACACATAAGAACCTTTACGTTACGTGCATATTGATGGCTTCCAATTAAACACATAAGAACCTTTACGTTACGTGCATCTTGATGGCTTCCAATTTAACATATAAGAACCTTTACGTTACGTGCATCTTGATGGCTTCCAATTTAACATATAAGAACCTTTACGTTACGTGCATCTTGATGGCTTCCAATTTAACATATAAGAACCTTAACGTTACGTGCATCGTGATGGCTTCCAATTTAACACATAAGAACCTTTACGTTACGTGCATCTTGATGGCTTCCAATTTAACATATAAGAACCTTAACGTTACGTGCATCTTGATGGCTTCCAATTTAACATATAAGAACCTTAACGTTACGTGCATCGTGATGGCTTCCTATACTTTAAGTAAGTTTATCGTGATCTCGGCGTGATACGAGCGAGTATAGCCAGAATGTTGGTGCTACACTAACCGAGTTGGCGAGAGACGTGGCAGGGCTCTTGGAGGGGGCAGGGGCGGGGGGAAGACCTCTCAGCTGGTCCAGGAACGGCAGGAACATGAGCGACTGGGGGCTCGGGATGCTGAGTCCTTTGCTGGACGCGTACTGCGACGAGATCTGGTTCTGGAACAACATAGTTCAAGGTTAAAACATGGATAAAATTTATTTTTAAAAAGGTTGAAATTTATTCTAATTTAAAATCACAGAAACTTTTAACATGTTTATCCCTCAACGCCATTCAAGTTTGTAGAATGTTAATTACGCTAAGAGGGGTCCACTAGGAAATGTTACTACCTTTAGTCAATAAACTTTTAGTACATATATATGAGCCCCCCTAAGAGGGGGCCCGGGACCCCTGAATCTCATGCTTTATACTCATTTGCCAACTTGTGCGTGTAACGAATAGCGGGGCATTTATGCTTTAAATCGTAAACTGGGAGGATTAAACTAGATTCTAAATTAGGATTGTTGTTAAGAACCTACTTTTTTTTTCCTCGTCCTTAATCCCAGGTATGGGGGAAAACAACATTTAAAATATGGGGCGGGTGGTGATTGTATACGGACCATAACGAATAACGATGACTAATTAGTTGTTTATTTCAACACGAAACTAATTATAACCCGCGTCAATTTAAAAACAAATCAATTATTTAGACAAGGTCCATCAATTAAACCGACGTAATATTTATTTTAGATATTACTTATGCACTCGTAAGCTCACCATGATTCATGAAGGATTACACTCGTAAGCTGAACCATAGTAGAATGATGCGAGGTAATCATTCTACCTTACAAGTCAGATGGAAGGTACAAATAGAGTATCAATAAAACGAAATAAACTTAAATTAACTCTCTCCGAAAACTTGGACCACAAACATGAAACATCTTTGACTCCCCACTTATTATTTAATGTATTTAAGTCAACAGTTTTCGCTTACCATTAGAAAAGTTTTAGTTGCCTACAAACCTATATATTCCTCCATCGTTCCCGACACAGAATTTTGTAGAAACCATCGCTAGAATAACTCGAGTGAAATTAATTCCCTCTCACCGGCCGATCATGAAGTGTTGTCAAAGAGCCGACCAACAGCGGTACATTGATGACGTCAAAGTCTTAATTGAATGGTATTGTCAACAAAGCGCGCGACTCCTTCACAATCTTCTAGTAACGTTTCTTAAATACACGTTTTCTAGACAAACATCCAACCCCCCCCTCTCTTCCAAAACCTCTCTCGTTCTGCAGGGGAATGATTTTACTAATTAATGTAATATATTTTGTGGTAGCAACCAAAGCTATCCTTGGCACGGCAAGATAAATATGGTTTGGTTAGTTGGGAGGGAAAATTAATTTTAACTTAGTTGAGCATTCTTCAAGGGTCCATTTTCGATTCGTCTTTGAAAGTTTTGAATAAGTTCAAGTGCGCCGTTCTTTGAAGAATAATGATTTGGCGAAAGGGGCATTTTGCGCCCCACACACACCCCCCATGGGTCCAATACCTCAAATAGTTGTAATAAAAAGCTTAAATCATATGAAGTATAACTAAAATATACAGCGCTAAAGGTGTTCAATTTACATTAAAGGACTCTAAAATTCCTATTTGAAAAAAAAGTACAGAAACAATAGCTTCGCTGCATTGTATTCAGAACCGAAACGCAGGGGTTTGGAGGTTCCCCCGCCCCCCACTTCCCGTACCACGAAACTTAATCAAATGTTTAGCAACACTCCCTAATTTACCGTATAATCACTCGAAATAAATGTACAAAACATATGAAAGGTTCAGGAGAAAGTACAATTTTAACTCAAATTGAGTTAACGCTTCCATCTGTTAGACAATTATAAGACCTCTATAATGGATCGCCCTGGGTCTAACGCGTCACCCTCGTATTAGACAGAATTGCCGGTGAAGGGGAGGTCGGGGTTGGATTCTTGGTTGGTGTACGAGGGTGTATTTTTTCTAAATGGTTTTTCACTCTACCTCCACACAAATGTGGTCACACATTTGTTCACATGCGTAGTGTGACACGCGGTGATTAAAAACTCAATCATTTATTTAGCACCGCGTCATACTACCCTATGTACTAATTACGCTAATGGGTTAGGGATGAGAAAGATTTAATTTAAAGAAGGTGTACCCGCAAATATATTTGCATGGAGGGAGAGTGGAGAACCATTTAGAAAAAAAAAACACCTCATTATACCCAAACAAGATCCGATCCCGATCTCCCCGTCATCGGCAAGTCTATTCTATAGCGAGAGTGACCCCTTAGACCAAAACGGTTCACACAAGAGTGTATCGTCAAATGCACCAATAAGATGGTCGAGAGTATGTGGTTGAAATGCCCGCTACTAGATAGCGCGCGGATGGCACGAGGCCATGTTTTGAAGGGTGAGAGAGAGAGAGGGAGAGGTTTCACCGGGCGGAAGTTGTTAATTCTGAGAGCACCCAGGGACTTGTTCTCCTACCTTGACTTGACGAGATGTAGCGCGCCCCCCCTACCCCCCTTCCTCTCGCCACTCTCCATTCATATTTATTTTTACACCGTAAGCCCATGAAAGAGTTGACGTATACCGCGGCCATAGCTCAAGGTAGAGGGCCTAGCTCTCGCGCATCTGCTCGACACTAAATTACTGAGACACGGCCGCCCGTCCGTTGGCTGCTGGTTTGATTCTCTGGGACGGACCGGCCGACATTGTAGAGTTGCTCTGCTCGATTCTTGGCCTTGGATCGATTCAGATTAAGAGGTCTTGTATCGACTTAGACAACAACAACAAATTTATCTTGCGACGATTGATTAGAATAAATACTTACACTACCTTTCAAATATAAATAGGCATATGTTTCGAAAAAAAAAAGATTTAGCACATTAATATGTGTAAATTTTCAAACTGTGCTTAATTTAATCAATTGTTGACAGTCAATTTATTGTATAGGCCTATTATACATACACACCCTTACGGGATAGGCAAGGGATTGTGCATATAGATTAAAAAAAACTCCATACCAAATCCATCCTCACTAACTTTCTTTTCCACACGTTCATCTACAACATTTAACCACGTCTTATTTGGCCTACCCCTTCCTTTTGATCCACACACTCTACCTTCATATAATTGCTTCGTCACTTGATCCACACTCATCCTCTCAACATACCCAAACCAATGTAAGACGCTTCTTTCACATTGACCTATTGGATTTCCTTTCAAACCACACTCTTTCAGCACCCATTCATTACCGACTCTGCCCATACGAGTTTTCCCACATACATTTTTTATATCTCTCATTCCAACCGCATTCACCTTGCTCTTGTGTTTCTCCCGAACTCCTGACATCTCGAGCAATAGTACGTACCTGGAGCTCCTGTATCTTGTGCTGCTGTTGCATGATGTGATCCTGTTGTCTCTTGAGATGCTCCTGTTGGATTCTGTGAAGCTCCATCTGCTTCTGAGTTTCAGCGCTCATGTGACTCGCGAACATCTGACATACAAACAAAACACCTGCGTTACTTTCTACAACCGCCACTGACTGCTCTCCAGAGTCCTGACTAGACAACCGTCATTGATTGCTCTCCAGAGTCCAGACTAGACAAACCGTCATTGATTGCTCTCCAGAGTCCTGACTAGACAACCGTCATTGATTGCTCTCCAGAGTCCAGACTAGACAACCGTCATTGATTGCTCTCCAGAGTCCAGACTAGACAACCGTCATTGATTGCTCTCCAGAGTCCAGACTAGACAACCGTCATTGATTGCTCTCCAGAGTCCAGACTAGACAACCGTCATTGATTGCTCTCCAGAGTCCAGACTAGACAACCGTCATTGATTGCTCTCCAGAGTCCAGACTAGACAACCGTCATTGATTGCTCTCCAGAGTCCAGACTAGACAACCGTCATTGATTGCTCTCCAGAGTCCAGACTAGACAACCGTCATTGACTGCTCTCCAGAGTCCAGACTAGACAACCGTCATTGATTGCTCTCCAGAGTCCAGACTAGACAACCGTCATTGATTGCTCTCCAGAGTCCAGACTAGACAACCGTCATTGATTGCTCTCCAGAGTCCAGACTAGACAACCGTCATTGATTGCTCTCCAGAGTCCAGACTAGACAACCGTCATTGATTGCTCTCCAGAGTCCTGACTAGACAACCGTCATTGATTGCTCTCCAGAGTCCAGACTAGACAACCGTCATTGACTGCTCTCCAGAGTCCAGACTAGACAACTCCATTGAGTATCAGACTAGACATGCGCACAAATGTTCACTCTTAAGAATAGTTCAAAGTGATTTTGTTCATTGAAATGAGCAGTTTATGTATTTAGTTCAATAGTATCGGTATTTTCGGAAAAAAGTAGTTCAGTCTTTCATGAATGGACTAACATTCGTTCGCGAACGATCTACCGCCATCGCCAATTCGTCCATGAACAACAGCTTTTAGTTCAGTCATATGTGAACTACAGCTTGTAGTTCAACCGTTCGCGAACTACTACTTGTATTTCAGTCGTTCACAGCTTGCAGTTCAGTCGCAAATAGTTCATAAGCTATAACCATGTCAATGATTGGAATTTATAAAATAACATATAAATATTGAGACAGTGGTACTTTTATAGCTCGGAGCTGTGGTAGTTATGGAAACATCAAACAATGAACTCCATTTCGAACCACACAGGTCTGTCATATTGACTCATGGGAGAGGCTCAGCTTTTCTATTTTTCTCCACCTTGTTTATGTGGCAGAAATCAGCGGAATAACCACGATTGTTTACTGTTGCCACCTTGCATCTATTCGTTACCGTATTACACATCTCTTTTACAGTCTAATTTTCATAGGAGGCCCATTATTTAAAACTGGAAACTCATGTTGCCACAAAACAACAATAAGTATAGGGCCTATATACATACTAGTTCATTTAATTAGTAATGTAAAGAGAAATTATACAGTAATACATAAGTGTTATTAGAAGCTTTCGATAATTGATTAGATGAACTTTAAAATTTGTTAATCAAATAAAACATATTTCTAGACTGCCAAATTTTAACGACTTTAATTAGTGTTGGTGGTCAAAAAATCGGGGTTTATCTTATAATAAGCTGGTAGAGGCAAAACGTTTTGTCTAGTCTTCCAAAAGATAAAAAAAAAGTATTATTGGTTGAAAGGATGACCTCAGACATTAGACTTAGGTTCATCAAATTGTAGTATCCATTTTACTGCCGTAGTTGTGTACTAGTTTTTTTTAAAAACTGTTTTGTACCATCAAACGGAGGTTTTATAATGGAAATCGAGCCAAGGATTTTTTGTTCGAAAATTATACTTGATGTATCTACTGGAGGATTATTTTGGCCTTAAACTTTTTTTATTATTAAAACTACAAAATCAGCTCCTTCTCTCTCTTCCAAACCACCTTAACCCACTCCTCAGTGATGTGTCAGAATTGTTTGGTTTCTTACCCGGCTGCGTTCCTACTATTTGGAAGGGATGACATTCATTAGATGTTATTCGACCAGATGATACAATGTATGTTTTCGTGGTGATCTCGCCCTCAGTGTAGGGCCCCCTCACCCCCTTGTATCCACGAAGCGAGGATCCTCCAAGAAACACACACTTAGTACCTTCCCTAAGTATGATCCGAGCCGAGTTGCCAAAACGCCCACTCCGACTAAATATACACCGGCAGGATTCCAATTTTGTTTTCCATTCAGAGGGAGTGAGAAAGGGGGGGAAGGAGCCGGGAGGAAATCTCACTTTATTAAAGAGGAGACCCCTCTCTCCCTGGAGGATAACGTTTTAGGGGATCATCCCGAAAGGACTGAGGCGGAAGGGGATAACATCATACCGTGCCGGATACATTTGGGCACGAGTCCAGCTAGAGTGAGGTTGTTTAGTTTTTATTCTCGACTAGTGCCTCGTATTACTTTTACTTTCGAGTTTATATGCCTTCATATCCTTATACCACAAGAACCAGGTGGTTGTCCAACCCGGTCGAATAGTCTTAAGGCAGTGGTATTCAACCTTTTTTTGTCCGCGTACCCCCAGATATAATTTATTCTCAACTTTGTACCCCCCCAAGTTGTTGGTGTATAATGCAATTTATTCGTATTCTGTAATATACATCAAAAATAATGTTTCAAATGAGAAATATTTATAAAGACGAAAGGGCTGACCCATCAGCGTATCTCCCGAACCCCTGACTGTTCCTTTCAGGTCTTAGGTATCCGATAAGAAGGGGTTTTGTGAAATTCAGCACCCAAGGGGGTGAAACGGAAGTTGGAACAATGTCATCATCAAAAAAATTGTAGGATGGATGAGATGGAAAGTTTAAGATTGGCAGGAGGTCTAATAATATGCGGGGAGGAGCTATAATTAGAAGAAGAAAATTAGATGGGGTAGAAAATTAAAATTTATTAGACAGATAGAGAGACAACGGTGGGGGATTCAAAATGTTTAACTAATAGAAATAACTACTTATCAGTGTGGGGAAATAAATAGATTCAGCAAGCAGTTAAAGAGGACCACCTCAAATATAACATACATGTATGATAACATTTTAAATGAGACCCCTAGAATTAGAAGATTAGCAAATATAAATTTGGCAGGCATGTGAAAGGACTACTCCAGTTTACCAAATAAGTCGGGGTATAGAAAATCCTTTTAGGTGTGGATTTAAGCAAGCCTGTAGAAGGAGCTCTTCATATGAAATAAATCTTAAAATTTCTAAATGGTGGAAGGTGTGGGGGCCTCAGAGCGTCTAAAGTTAATACAAACAACTGTATAGATACCACTTCAAATAAACATAGACCTAAATGTATGAGCATTTTAAATTTTAAAATAAAATATACGGATGATAAAAGTAGAGGAAAAACTTTTTAAGGGAGGTAGAAAATTAGAATTTGCCAGAAAGTAAGGGATCAATCAATCTAAATAACAAAATATGTTATTTTTTAAGTGGAGGCTGATGAAATTGGAGGGTTAAAATTTCCAAAACTAAAAGATTTCACTACTTATCAGTATCGCGGAAGAAATATATTTGTCAGCCAGGTTTAAGGACAACCCCGAACCACCGTAAAGGGCTGAACATTCTTACACATCAAAATGAAGGACCGTAAAATGTGAAGTGGTTTCCCTCAAGTGCCGTGGGACCAAAACAGGCCAGTGCGAGAATATAAAAAACCTGCCTGTACCAGGAACCGAACCCAGGCCTCTTACGTCGTAATCAGAAGTTCTCCCTACTTAAACCAAACAGGCGGACAAGAGAGGATGATATATTTACAAGCTGTAAAGGAGTGACGAAAATTTCTTAACATACAACAAGTCATGACCGACCTTTTCTTTATTTTTTTAAAAAAAACGTTGTCTTACTACTTTCTGGCTATACGCGTAGTCGCATATGTGTTAGGAATTAGGTTAGTTTGAGTTTAGAGTAAGTGTAGGGAACCATTTAGGAGAAACCACCCTCAGTACACCTGACCGAGATTCGAACTCCTATATTCCCCGTCATCGGCAGCAAAGTCTTTTGCAAGAGTGACGCTAGACTAGATTGCCGATAGCGGGTATATTGTGATTCGAGTGGTTTCCCACTCATCTTCTCTCTCTCCACGCAAATGCGGGTACACTTCCTCTAATTTCAACCTTCCTTACACATTAGCGTAATTAGTAAGTAAGCGTAAAACCTGAATATAAATATAATACGTGAATAAAAGGAACAAAGCCAATAATGTGCATATGAGGACTTATAGCTAAGCCCTGATTTAAAAAAAAAATAGGAAGCCCACATTCAACCAACAACATCGATTGAAAAACCCTAAAATTTAGAATTCTATAAATATATCTTATTTGATTTATTAACTATAAAGTTCATCCCATTAATACTTCCTTAAGAATTACTGTACAATTTATCTTTACAATATTAATTAAATGGGCCTCTTTGGTCTTGGGGTAAAGTGCTCACCTCAGGACCCGATGTCCGTGGGTTCAAACCCCACCTTGGTAGGCAGATTTTTCCTGAGCGATATAAAAATCCGTAGCACAACTTCCTTTGGAGGGGAAGCAAAGCCGTCGGTCCCATGTCGATTGTGGCATGTAAGAGAGTCCTGAAACGTATGTGAAAATACCTTTCCTTGATAAATTGATAAGCCTTTTTGCGCTCGCTCAGATAAAAACGGGGAAACACAACACTTCCTGAACTCGCCTTGTACATGGGCTTTCCACCAGATGGTGCAGGCAGCAATAACCAGCCGAAGGGGTGATTGCATGCCCAGCTCCGGATGGATACAAATCACATCAAACCAACCTTCGGTATTGAGATGTGGAGGGAAAAACTTGATCTCTTGGGAGGGCTAGAAGGAAAGGGGGGTGGGGAATGTATCCTTATATACAAAACATTATTTCAGAATATTATTTCCGATCAAATCCATCCAGTGAGATTATATCAGATTAAAGAGTTATTTTTTCTTTAAGAGGTTGGGTTTTGTTATTTTAATCCCTGAAAACCTAAACGCAAACGAGAGCAAGGGAGTGCTGCGCCAATAAAAGCCGCTTACAAGCAATCATGTTGCCCTTTGTTCCTTGTACAATGTACGCGAATTACTGCTTAAATACTTTGCCTACCCGTGACGTCACGACAGATCAAGATAGGATTTCCCATGTACGTGTAGCCCTATTTACTTTTTATTCAAGTTTTAAAGATATGACGTTGAAACGAAAACCATAAAGTCTTAAATAATTCTAAAAATATGTTTACAACATTTTTTTTATATATAAATCGTTTACAACTCAAGCTATTTGATTCTGTCACGAAAATGGCCTGTGGGAATCTTCCTGCCTGGATGTAGATAAAAAAAAAGGTCTATCTAGAATAGGTAACAAGATAAAAGGTAATTTTAAAAAGCAAGTCAGTGTTGTCCAGGCGCAAACGATAGAGTGAGTGTGTAAACTCGTCATAGGAAGAGTGGGTGTTATCAACTTCATAGGCAAGAGGCCTCACACCCGCCTCGTTGGCGTAGTCGGCTAACCCGCTAGGCATGTTGAGCTCGACCGCCGAGGACGGGAAGATCGAGGTTCGAATCTCGGTCGGGTGAACTGGGGGGGGGGGGGGTTTCCTAAATAGTTTTCCACTCTCCCTCCACGCAAATGCGGGTTCACTTCCTCTAAATTCAACCCTCCCAAATTCTAATCCATTAGCGTAATTAGTACTTAAGCGTATAACCCGAACGGGTAGTAAGACGCGATGCTAAATATTATTATTATTATTATTATTATTATTATTATTATTATTATTATTATTTAAGAGGCCTCACAGGGTGAATTACTAATTTTCCTCCTTCTCTTTCTAACTTGTTCACTGACGTATAAGTGTGTTAGTGCTTAGAGTTTTAAGTGAGTCAAGCTAAGATGCAACCCTCATCGCAAAATAGCTTCGAAATCACTAAGTGGGCAACGTCGTTAACTATGCCGGAATTAACTCGAAATAAATCACTGTGTTCTTGGTGAACGACATGTATTGTTAAAAATGAGGCATTAACGAGCTCCATTGGATTTTTGTTGTTTTTTGTTTTGCAGTTGAGTGGGCTACTAAACAAGAGTGGACATTTATGAAAATAGGTCCGACAATCTCGTCAAGGCCGACTCCCTCCCACCTGGCAACTTTCCACGAGCCGTCACTGGAAACGACACCGCAGAATATATGAATTACTGAAAGACCACTTACACAAGTAAAGAACAGGGAATCAATTTGTGGTCAATTGTGAAAACTGTAATAAATAAACTAACATCGTTCATGAACCACATAGGCGTGTATAACAACCACTCGACATGCTAATGTGGGTGCATTTACTTACCCTTCCGTTTCGTATACCATAGATTGAGTCATGATATTAATTTTTTCACTACGTCTTATTACCCGCTCGGGCTATCCACAAATTTACACAAATGGGCTGAGGATGACAAAAGTAGGAATTCATAGGAAATGTACTCGCTTTTTCGCAAACGGAGAGGGAAAACAATATTTGACGATTCCTTTTTTTTACACTGAATAAAACATATATATATTTTTCATAAAGTAACACAGTAAATGTCAAATTGCATTTTTACCATCCTTAAATATATTTTTTGTTTTGTATTTAGTGGCATGTTTAACTATAGATTTAAGTGGTAGTGAGGAGGATAACTTTGAAGAAATCACCAGCATTAGAGTTGAAAGAATAAAAAAAATTAATGAAAATCACCCTTATTACACTCGGTGAGAATTCGAACCCTGACCTCTCCAAAGTACAATGTTAGTCTGACGCCAGGATATTAATGGTGATAGCATAAATATCCTCGGTTGCTCAAATGTTATGATTGTAATACAATGGCTAAACAAAGTTAAACATTTACGTTGAGACTTCAGTGAGCCTTATTGAATAACGTGTTCGAATCAAAACTTTATCGGATTGGACTCACAATTAATTCTTAACTTCTCATGAAATTTATGCCATAAATCATTTTTTTAAATATCCTCTTTAAATACTTGACATTCATGTGCGTGCAAAATGGATATATAGCTTATAGATTGTTTTTAATGTGAACTACCACAAGTTGTTCAAAGTGAATTAAAACACTCAAGTATCTTTGGTTTCTATTGAGTTCACAAACCAGAGATAGAAACACGAATAACTCTTTATTTTTTCACTTCACCCAAACAACTAACTCTTTTACCATAGGCCAAACCCCAAGTCATAAATTAAAATATTACAACCCGTAATCTATAAATAAAGAAAAAAAAATCTCTGTTCTGTTTCAAACATTGTTAGAAGAGAGCTATAGTCCGAGTTATACAGGAAGTAACTTTACTGTCAGTTATTAAATGCAATAAAACAATTTTTATACTTCGAGTCATGTGATCTGGAGCTGTCACTCTAGACAGTAGATATTATCATATAAACCCGCATCGATGGTCGCATGGTTAGAGGCGTTACTATCGCAGTAGACTAGACTGTCGATGACGGGGAGACCGAGGTTTGAATTTTTTCGAGATTGTTTTTCCAAAACAGTTTTCCACTCTCCCTCAACATAAATGCAGATATACTTCATCTAGATAGAGCCTTCCTTATCCCTAAAACCATCAGCGTGATTAGTACATAAGCGTATAACTAGAATGGGTAGTAAGGTGCAGTGCTAAAAAAATGTTATTAAAATTACAAAAAAATAAATAATACTGACATATTTCACGTTGCCTTCCGTCTCTCCTTAATAGCTGGCTCATTTATGTTTTTTTACACGTAATGGGAGTTGGTTGCAGTGGCGAATTCGGGAGAGAGGGGGGGAGGAATCGATGGGTGCTATACCTCCCTCCCCCAATATAAAATATCAAAAATGTTGAAACCAATACCTTAATATTGTAAAGAATGACTAACAACTCTTTCAACTTAGCTCTAATGTGCAAAAAGCGAGCGTCTTAAAATTAAAACCCTCCAATAAGTTTAGTATGACTGCTAATTTTATTAAAAAATTTTTTTTTCTATTAATAGATACCTACTAAAAATTTTAGGTTCATGTAGGCTGACTCAAAGAGGTCTTACAATATTTATTAATTTTATTGTGACGGTGACTTTTTGTTTAATGTTTTTTGTATTAAAATTACAAACTTATTAATTAAAATTGTGTTTTTCTTTACACTTTCTCTTTTATTATTATAATTATTAAATAAAAATTTTATTGGTTAAAATTATTAAATTTATACTTGAAGGAGCCTTACGAAAACCAATCGTCCTCCCTTAACAAGCCCAGGAACCGGCCTTGGTCGGTTGACCTGTTCATTGTCAAAATAAAAAACCAGCAGAAATATTGTGTAATCATAATTCATAATATACTATGCAGGTATAATATTTATACAATGGGAGAAATATTAAATCACGAGAATAGGTTCTTTATATTTTCTCAGAGTTAATTTTAGTGCTTTAAATAAACCGACGTCATAGAAAAGATGGATAGCTGCATCCTGTGTTCATCGCCGAGTTTTAATTATTAACACAAGAGTCGAGGTGTTTAAGGGGGAGGGGGTGATTTAAGGCTAGTGAGATACCCTCCCCCACGTAATCGATCATACAGCGATATAAATCCCAACAGCTGCAGTGTACCACATATTAAGACCAGTGAAAAGCAAGGTTTAGCTAACGTGTCTGATTTATTTTTTTGGGACTGGACCTATACCCTGATTCTAATAGGAGAAAAAACAGTTTTAAAAAATACAAGCATAGTTTTTTGGGGTCAACATTGATTGATAGCATTTTGCTTAGTTATTAGCAAGATCTAGCAAAAAATTAAAGATGTATATTACATTACTTGAGGTATGAATATACGAGTATTAACCACTTTGCCATCTTGGTGATTTCGAATCTATTTTGCGAAGCGGGTTGCATCTTAACTTGATGCATTTAAGAACTCGCACACGTATAGCTCTACCATACACCAATGTACAAGTTAGAAAGACGAAGGAAGAAAATTAGTAGTTCACCCTGTGAGGCCTCTTACCTATGGGTTGATAACACTTACCTTCTTACTCTGACGAGTTTACACACTCACTCATCTACTATTTGCTCCTTGACAACATTGACGTGTTTTTAAAATTACCTTTTTTCTTTTCTTTTTTTTCTATTCTAGATAGACAAATGATTCCACGGACTTATTAAATCCACATCCTGGCAGTAAGATGCCTAAAGGTCATGTTAGTGACTTAACCAAATAGCCTGAGTTGTAGACGATTTATGAAAAATACTTTTTCAAAAAAACTATTTTAATTTAAAAAAATGTTGTGACACTGTAGGACTATTTTTTGAATTATTTAAGAATTTATGGTTTTTGTTTCAACATTATATCTCTAAAACTCGCCGAATTGAACATAAATACATCTATACAGGAAACCCTAACTTGATTTAACTTGACGTCACAGGTAGGCATATTTCTTTAAAGTATTTTACTAACGTTTGTAACTGTCATTTAATGTTCTTCCTACCAGAATCTACTATATATTTACAATATCTTATGTAGACGGTTGGAAGAACATTTTAAAAATAGAAATACATTTGGTTGAGATTAACATTGGTCTTAAGCTATAACTACCAGAGACATAGTAGTGTCTTAGACTATAACCACCAGAAACATAGTAGTGTCTTAGGCTATAACCACCAGAAACATAGTAGTGTCTTAGGCTATAACCACCAGAGACATAGCAGTGTCTGGGCTATAGCCACCAGAGCCATAGCAGTGTCTTAGACTATAACCACCAGAGACATAGTATGTCTTAGGCTATAACCACAGAGACTAGTAGTGTCTTAGCTAAAACCACCAGAGACATAGTAGTGTCTTAGGCTATAACCACCAGAAACATAGTAGTGTCTTAGGCTATAACCACCAGAGACATAGTAGTGTCTTAGGCTATAACCACCAAAACATAGTAGTGTCTTAGGCTATAACCACCAGAGACATAGTAGTGTCTTAGGCTATAAACCATCAGAGACATAGCAGTGTCTTAGGCTATAACCACCAGAGACATAGTAGTGTCTTAGGCTATAACCACCAGAGACATAGTAGTGTCTTAGGCTATAACACCAGAGACATAGTAGTGTCTTAGGCTATAACCACCAGAGACATAGTAGTGTCTTAGGCTATAACCACCAGAGACATAGTAGTGTCTTAGGCTATAACCACCAAAGACATAGCAGTGTCTGGGCTATAGCACCAGAGCATGCAATGTCTTAGGACTATAACCACCGAGACATAGCAGTGTCTTAGGCTATAACCACCAGAGACATAGTAGTGACTTAGCTATAACCACCAGAGTCATAGCAGTGTCTTAGGCTATAACCACTAGAGACATGCAGTGTCTTGGCTCTAACACCAGAGACATAGTAGTGTCTTAGGCTATAACCACCAGAGACATAGTAGTGTCTTAGTCTATAACCACCAGAGACATAGCAGTGTCTTAGGCTATAACCCCCAGGGGACATAGTAGTGTCTTAGGCTATAACCACCAGAGACATAGCAGTGTCTGGGGCTATAGCCACCAGAGCCATAGCAGTGTCTTAGACTATAACCACCGGAGACATAGCAGTGTCTTAGGCTATAACCACCAGAGACATAGTAGTGACTTAGGCTATAACCACCAGAGTCATAGCAGTGTCTTAGGCTATAACCACCAGAGACATAGTAGTGTCTTAGGCTATAACCACCAGAGACATAATAGTGTCTTAGGCTGTAACCACCAGAGACATAGTAGTGTCTTAGGCTATAACCACCAGAGACATAGCAGTGTCTGGGGCTATAGCCACCAGAGCCATAGCAGTGTCTTAGACTATAACCACCAGAGACATAGTAGTGTCTTAGGCTATAACCACCAGAGACATAGCAGTGTCTTAGACTATAACCACCATAGTCATAGCAGTGTCTTAGACTAACCACCAGAGACATAGTAGTGTCTTAAGCTATAACCACCAGAGACATAGCAGTGTCTTAGACTATAACCACCATAGTCATAGCAGTGTCTTAGACTATAACCACCATAGTCATAGCAGTGTCTTAGACTAACCACCAGAGACATAGTAGTGTCTTAAGCTATAACCACCAGAGACATAGCAGTGTCTTAGACTATAACCACCATAGTCATAGCAGTGTCTTACCCAAAGGAGTTTCACTTGTATTTGGCTGTTTATGATTTGAAACCCAGTACCGAAGGGATCCGCCCTTCTCAAATTGTTCTACAACGAAGAATTTTGAGAAAAGGAGCTAAAATATAACTGGTGGAGTTACCCGAGCTTTAAGATCATGAATAGAGATACACACAAAACGTGCAGTCACTAGAGTATTTATCATACTGTGTTGGTAAAAAAACACACTAAGAGGACAGCAACAGAATTATTTCTTAAACTGCCAGGGCTGATAAAACACCCTCCATAACTCCTTGGGTTCATCCCACAATCAAGCTATATCGACATAGCCGCCGCCATTGGTTGGCGAATAGAATGTCAACGTCTGTGGAACGAGGCCTCAGGCCATTATTCTCAGTTTTTTGACCGGAGCCGCTACTTTTTTTCATTCAAGTAGCTCCTCATTATTTCTCGCGAGGCTGAGTTTACCCATTCCTGACCCACCACTTCACAGCAAATCTGAAAGCGCCGGGAGTCGACCCCAAGACCTATGAATTGTAGCCATGAACACTGACCATTAGACCACAGAGGCAGTCGAAAAAATACTAGGTTTGTAAATAAAGAACTATCGTAAGGTCTGCATCACCTGGGCACTTTAGTCCCCTGACGTAATTGGTGGGCTGTCCTTGCAGCGGTCTACGCTCCCCACCGCTTGACCCCAAACAGAACCCTTAGCCCAACATGTGTTGGCCACATGTGCACCCCCTCCCACATGGCTCCTTAAATCCTCTCTCAGAGAAACAGCCCCCGCGTGTGGTCAATATCTCCTAAGAGAGTTCTTCAGACCACGTCCAACCCCCTTAAAGAACTTCTTTGGTTCGAATCCCAGGGAAGCTGAAACGTGTAAAACGTCCAACTGATTCGACGAAAGTCAGTTTAAGGACTTTGCCCACCTTTGACGTCACGGCAGGTCAAGATAGGATTTCCATATGTTGATGAGTTTACGTTTTATTCAGCGAGTTTTAAAGATATTACGTTGAAAAAAAACCATAAATTGTAAGAGAAATCTAAAAATAATTTTACAGTGTAGCAAAATTATTATTTTTATCTTGAAATAGTTTGTTTGTAAACGTGCTTTTTATCAATCCTCTACTACTTAGGCTATATTTTGTCTTTGTCAAGAAAATGGCCTGTAGGAAACTTCCTGCCAAGATGTATATTAAAAAAGTTCGTGGCAGCAAATGTCTATCTTGAATAGGAAACAAGATAAAAAGTAAATTAAAAACACGTCCATGCTTTCAAGTCGAAAATATTATAGTGAGTGTGTAATCTCGTCAGAGGAAGAGGGGAATTGTTGCCAGCAGATAAACTAGGGGCCTCACAGGGTGAACTGCTCATTTTCTTCCCTCTCTTTCTTTTCATACATTGGCGTCTAAGCGTGATAGTGCTTAGACTGATTATGTGCGTCAAGCTAAATGCAACCAGCTTCGCAAAATAGCTTGAACTCTCCAGTAGCAACGTCGTTAAGCACCAAAGTTCTAGAAGCCGTGTTGCAGCTTACCAGTAACCATTCGGATATTTACATTAATTACGTAATCAAGTACAGAGACAAGGAAAGAGGTGATTAAATCAAATTATCAGCATTAACGTTGAGAGGGATGTATTACAGAGATACACAGTACAATGTAAATCTTCCCTGCACCCTTCGAGATTTGAACCTTGACTTCCCCGTGACCGGAATTCCAATTTATTGAGAGACTTACGTTTTAGGCCTTTCGCCTGCGGAGATACTCAAATAAGATTCAAAAGTGACGCGAGTAAATCCTGAATTACCAATTAGTATCTTGTGAGTTGTGCGTCACCGCTGATGTATTTCAAATGCTGTCCGCTCACGTGGCTATTGTTTGCTAAGCTGTGTTTTCCTAGAGACGCAATAGGCCTACATGCGCGGTGCAGCACGCAATGCATTGGAGGGAGCGTGATGCGTTTCAAGCTGCGCAATTATTTTACCTAGGCAGATGTGCAGCGCTCCATCGCATTTAGTTGTCTTTCAGTTGTACGTAGAACATCGGTATTGTTTTCAGGGTTGTTTTCAGGGTTGTTTTCAGGGGGGTGGAATGGGCCACCGGAAAATATCCCTGTGGGCCGGTTTGATTTGGACTGCCACATCTACTTTAAACTAAAACTAAACCACCCATTCAATTCAAAATTATGTTTTTATTAAATTTTAATCAAAAGTTTCATAGAATAAGCTTAAGGTGCTTATAATAGATAATTTATGAATATATTTGATGGCATTAAATGTAAAACCATCCTATTTGTTGTTTCTTGGTGATGTTTATACACAATTTAAGACAAACGTAAAATAATATTTTTAGTAATTACACAATCTGCGATGGAAAGCCAAACTTTAATATATCAATAAAGACCCCAGCTTTTTTACAAGCAGCCGGTTTTTGGCTTCCTAAAGGTTCGTTTAGACTATGCCTTTTTTTTCCATGAAACATGAGGGATGCAACTAGGCGCACCGGAGAGGCACGTTGGGACATGCGACTGCGCATGCCCCAAATGTAGTTGTGCGCCTAGCCACAGGTAGGTGCAAGTGCTCCCCAAATATTTGGGAACATGTTGCAACACTCTTGCCTCACAGTCACGAGAGAAATGTTAAAAGGTACTTTTTACTAGAGCCATTGCGACCTTTTTTTATACTCACCTTCACATAACCATAGAGTGCCTTGAAGATGGCCACGTAAACTTCTGGAATTATGACTAAAATCGATGATACTGATATTTGAAACTGGTATATCAAACTCTGATAGCTGTCACCTGTTGCCAAAAAACAAAGAGTGACCGATAATCGTGTACTTGCTGGTATGGCATCCCTAACTGTAGTATCTTGTTTTGAAATGTGTGGTTCAACCGTACTCAGTAAAATATCAAAATCACTTGGAGACATTCTTGTGAAATTCTTAAACAATTGACCTCTATCTAATTCGCGCACTTATGATAGTATTCCTGCACTTAATGAACCTGATTCTATAAATTGACTCATCCAGAACTCACGAAGTTTTCGTTTCTTTTGACGTAGTAAAATGACGATAGCTGCAGTGACGCCTGCAGCAAGTACTTCCCACGACGACATCTCTAACGCATTGAAAGAGATGAAAAAGTGTAAACAGGTCGGGCTGTATAAGGCAAGATGTAAGAGGCAAGACGCACCGAAAGAGGCACACCTCTACGCATATAATGTTGCATGAAAGGAGGCATAGGTTTAAACGCATCTTGATATGGTAGATAGATCCTTTTGGAAGAAGATCACTTAAAATACGATATTCATGGAATATAAACAAATATTAGTTTTTAAATTAATTATTTATAGATGTATTATACATGTAGGCCTATAATTATTTACAATTAAACATTAATATTTAATTATTTGTACAGTTCGACCAGAGCACATTGCATAAAAAAAAACTAATCATTATAATCATGGGTATGCGGAGCAGGACTAGCATACCCATAGAATACGTCCCTGCCTTAAGGCCGATTCACACTGAAAGCTAAGCTAAGCTAGGATTTTCTCTGCTTACTGTTTAGAAAAATAGCAGACCATATATTTAAATGTGTTTGTTCACACAGAAAACTAAACTAAGCTAAGCTATGCTTTATCAGATTGTTGGGCGGGTAATTTTTCCATCATCCATCTTGATCCATCTTACGTTGCGCATGCTCATAACGCAGCCTGGACTACGTTTTGAACAGACGCAGTGCTGGATTGTTTAAAGTAACCAAATAAGTGTTGATGTTTTGTTTTCAGTTTATTTCGCGTGTATTTAAGTAATGTTCTATTTAGGATTCATTTTAATAGGTGTTTTTATATTACAATTGAACCGTTAATTGAACAAGTCAAACCTCCACCTCCTACATTTTCTTCCTCTTCCAAAACAGCTGCTAATAGCAGCAGCTCCTCTTCCTCAGTATATCATCTGAGCTCAAACAAGACAGTTGGGAGAAAGTCATAACTTAACTTTAGCGGAGCAGACCAGAAAGAAACTACAGTGGATTCAGGAGGGAAAAGAGGGAAAAATTGCTTTGCTTAAGCAATGAGTGCGAAACCAAACTGACAAAATCTTAGCACAGCAAAGCACTAGGTTCTGTGTGAACCAGCCTTTAGACCATTCGATCACCGAAGTGGATAAAAGTGATAGTTGCCGAGTATATTAATCTAAGTATAAATATATTAAAATTGTTTTGGTAAACTGTTAAGATAACATTTTTTTCCTATTTAAATGAGATTGTGGATAGACTTATAAAGATCTATTAATGTTTTTTTTTTATCACCAGCGCGTCACTTAGCGTCTCCAGAGTCACACAATGAAGAGCGCCAACCACTTGTTGCTGACTATTGTTAGGGGAGAGAAAGATACCGCCCCCTTTTCCAGCGCAGGGTCACCACGGGGTCTAACCTTACCCCTCACCCTTCTACAACCTACCCTTGGAGGGAAGCGTTTATAAAACAGTAAAGGGGGGGGGGGGAGCGAAGGAAGATGGTCCTTACAAGCTCATCTCCTCCCGGGATTTAACTCCTTCCCCTTCTTCCGTGGCGATGACACTCTCACCACAGTGTCTCATTGCCCGTTTGGGCTATCGGTTACTTGGACTAAGCCACATTCCACGTCTTATTACCCATCCGAACTTGAGGGAGAAGGGAAATAATTTTAGGAAAAACCACCCTCAGTAGATCCGACCGGGATTAGAACCCCGATCTCCCAATCTTCAGCAGGCCAGTATATTATAACAGCCAAAGATCAGTCTAGCAACCTTTATACTGAAAAATAAACGTGGAAATAAGTAAAAAGAGATAATCGTAAAGTTTTTTTTTATAAAAATATTTAAAATAGGAATCTGCTTTTACTAATGGTCCAATCCAAGGGGTAAAGGACGAGGAAAGAGAGTAAAATAAATTACGACCCCCCTGCCCCCCTCCCCCCAAAAAGTGTGGTTTCCGTCTACTCAGTTCAGAGTCAGGCACACTATCCTTTCACCTAACCCTGCCAGTAACAAATAATTAGCACAAACTTGCTAATTGCTACTTTGAGACATGTTTGACGGAATCAGATGACGTAGCTCCGTTTGTAAGTTTGCAGAACAGACACAGGAGCAAACACAAGAAAACTGAAATACAGGCTTTTGAGAAAAGCAAACTTCCAACTTGAACAGATAATGAAGAACGTTCTATCAACGGGTAAATATAGTTGGTAGCAGAGTGTCAACTATAACGACGTTCATCTAGAGTCTAGACCTTGGAGATAGGAAATAAATAATTATATATTCTTGTGTAGGTATCAATTAGTTCATTCAAATTAGTCACGAGCCGATGACAATTATGTATTGATCAGGAACTTCGCGTGAAGCTCCATGGTTTTTTTTCATCGCGTCTCCCTACCCATTTGGAGTAAACTCATATGTAGCCCTACTAATTAAGCTAATTAAGAGGAGAAAGGTGGAAAGGTTGGAGGCGGAAAGCCACCTAAGAAAAAAAACTTAGGTTCATCCAACCGGGATTTGAATCCCGATCTCCCTGTCACACAAAATCCATACTATCGTGAGAATAGCTAAGGAAGGTAGTTGCACTTTATTTTTATTTCAAAAAATACGAAACTCTCCTCTTTTTAATAAAGTTGTCGACTTCAGTGGACTTGCGTTAAGGTTCTCGCCTCAGGACCCGATGATTCGTGGTTAGAACCCAGCCGGTGTAAACGGATTTTTTTTTAGCGATAAAAATCCGTAGCAAAACTTCCTTCGGAGGAGAAGTAAAGCTGTCGATTTTGGCCTGTAAAAGACCCTGGAAGGTATGACGAAAATACCTCTCCGCAAAATTGGTAGGCCCTTTAGCTCTCGCTCATAGAAATTCACTGTGAAAAGGGAACGGGGACCACCATACTTTTTAACTTCTCAGTAGGCCTACATAAGTTTTCTATCATACCCACCGAAGGGGTAAGTACCAAAGCTGGATGAAACGAAATCACATCAAACCTACCTTATTTTTTTAGCACCACGTTTTACTATCCGTTCGGGTGATATGCTTATGTACTAATTACGCTAATAGTTTTAGGAACTAGGAAGGTTATAGTTAGAGTAAGTGTACCCGTATTTATGTGGAGGGAGATTGGAAAACCATTTTGGAAAAACAACCCTCAATACACCCGACCGAGATTCAAACTTTGATCTCCCCGTCATCGGTAGTCTAGTCTATTGTGAGAGTAGAGCCTTAGACCACGGCCACCGAAGAGGGTAGGACGTTGCTAGTTCCAATAAAAAGTTATTTGTTTTTCTAGATAAAATGAGAAAATATATTTGTTCATCATTCGATTCAAACAAAAAAACATTTTTTCCCCCCTTTAATGTTCCTACATTTTCTAACATCTGTATGAAAAGAAAATCTGTTATTTTCCAAAGCTTTTAGTTAAGGGCGGTATAAAAACTCTCCCCATCCCCCTCCCCTCCAAAAGAACTAAATAAAAGAGAAAATGTTATCACTATGCTCGTTTTGTACAACAAAAATACAAGAAAAGATCACATTAAGATATTACTAGCCAGCCAGAGAGCGATAGACAAGGAAGGTAGAATAAAAGAAAGGAAAGGAAAAACAGCGCGGCCCCCACGAATCTGAGAAATGGATTGAATACCTTCAAAAGGTGTTCATTCGCTCATTCGTCCTTCTCCAAAGAAATAGCAACTATAAAGAGGTTTGTGAGGCTGGAGCGAGACTTTCTCCAAGCTCCATAATGAATTTTTGAGGCGTGGGAGAAGGGATGTAACTGTGGGTGGTGGGAGATTATGAAACGCATTAACTAGAAGAATACACCTGGGGGGAAAAATATTCTTCATCAAAAGAATAACAAGAAAGCGCTTGTAACAGATTAATGAAGAGGGAAGGGGTGAAATATAATGAAAAAGAAGAAGAGCGGTAAACAAAATAATCTTTACAAAATGGAACAATATTGACATAAAAGGACGATAACTAATAAGTGATAAAAAATAAATTACATCCCCCCACTTTAATGAAGGGCTGCCGTGATATTGAACACTGCTATTGTGGCGAGATCTTGACTTGGGAGGTCAGAGGTTTATGGTGGAATTGTAAGATGCGATAAAAGTCCAGTGTTTTATCAGCTTTTATAGCAAAACTTTGTTTTGGTCAAAATAAATAAAATATTGGGAGCTTTATAAATGAAGTGAAGTTGTCCTTGAATTAAAGGACACCCTTGACAGATATTCAACAACTATTGATATCACCATGCGAAGAAAATTAAACTCTCTATTTGTACTGGAGAAATATTTTTTTTTTAAATTTACTAAAAAAGTTTTTATATAAAAACTGTAAATAACACCTTTTCTCGTGTTTCCTGCGATGTAATCTTATTCTCTACCAGGTGTAGGCTACTGAGGATTAGATTTATTTTCTTATCACCTCACCAGTCGAATACTACACCCATTAGTAGTCATACATTGCAAGATGTTAGGCTTACAATAGAATGGAACCGCTGATGATGGGGACAGAGGTTCGAATCTCAACCGGGTGCACTGGAGGTTTTTTTTTGTGTGTGCACTTGAGTTGCAGAGTAAAGTATCAATCAATATCAACACACAGGCTGCAAAAAATTGTAATTACGGCACTGTACATTATGAAGGGTACCACAATTCAATTAATTTATATGTTAGTTGAAAAATTACACCTGGATAGGGGACTCGATCCCGTGACATTTTAATTAGCACGCCAATGCTATACCACTGAGTTATCGATCCAGGCTTAATCCCATGATCAGAGTCATTCTTCACTATAGTTTAAGGCAGAGTCTGTGATGGACATGTGGAAATGGTCAGATACTTATGAGAGAACAAGTGTATCGCATGCTATCAGATAACCACATGCATGTGTGACTCGGTAGGGCTAGAGTAACCTCGATGCGTTTCTGCGTTCCTTAATGAGTACTCGCTAGCCGTTCCGTCTTATGGCGGTGCTAATATCCAAGCAGGCAAGAAAAACGACCGGCCATTTTGAGGGCGTACGAGATTCGTCACATCTCGGCTCATCTCGGCTCATCTCGGCCTACCACTGTGCAGTTGTCTCTCGTTTCCACTGGTTTTTCAGTTTTTTTTAATTATGTTCAATAATTTCCTGAATTATTTTATATCTAACTTTAATTCCCGAATTATTATATATTTAACTCTTTTAATTAAATTTAATATAATATTACCGAAGCAAAATGCCACACAATTGTAGTCCTGTGATACCTGTGATAGTGCAAGATAATTGTTTTGAAATTTTATTATGTTGATGATGTTTTATATTTAACTTAATATAATTTAATGTGAGCTCTACATCCTTGTGACCAAGTGTTTAAAACTAGCAAAATGCTACAAATATGTTGTGCTGTGAAATGCATTCACACAACAGAAAATTGTAAACTAAAAAGATTTCTGCCGGTTCCCAGAGGAGTATAATTTGGGGATCTAACCTAAAACCGGTGCATTGGCATAGTAAAGGACACCACAGGATTTGTGAGGTAAGCATGATCTTATTTTTATTATTAATCTTCTTACGTAATTTTGAGTAAGAAACATAACCAAGCAATCTTGACAGTTATTAAAGTTAGATTTGCATGAATACCGTAGGCCTGTTCGAGGTGAATAAACTTAAAGTAGGCTATTTAAGTAATTAGAAAACGTACATGGCCTAGGCCTATTAAAACTAATCAGCATAAACCACTGATGAGTCCTATAATTTTGAACCCTATTAACTTAGACAACGGCTCTAGTATGTCTTAACTGTTCCATTTAAGCCATTTCTTTCTTAAAATATAAAAATTATTGTTATCAGCCGTACATTATTTCAAACATTAAAACACATAGAATCAATTTGAACCAAAAAAGAAGCAAAAAGAAAAAACCTTTACATTAAATAACAAGTTCCACTCACCTAAGCGATGGATATCTTTCGGCCATTCTAGAACTATTGATCACACTACACTAAGCCCCAAACACAATTTTTACCATCTTTATGAGGGAATAATAATCGTCTATGATGACCAGAACTTACTTTACTTCAAAGTAAATTTAACTTCTAATTATTTAAATATATGTAGGTGACATGTAGGCCTATCCAAAACTCCCAAATTATAGACAAAGTAAAACATAATATTGATGATGTCATTGAAATAACACAACTTTATATTCGTTATTAGGTATGACACTTATCCAACCAAGCTTAACCTTACCTTTTTATTATCATGACACTCTATAAACCCAACTTAATCTAACGTTTCATGTGTAGATAAATTAAATTTATTATTATAGATAAAATTAACCATTCATTGTAATAAATATAGATGATGCATATAAGAAATTACCTCTCTATCCTCGATAGATTGTAAAATACAGAAATATCCATATGGAGAGGGGGCAAAGGCCCCTTCTAAAAATTATATCATGCGAGAATTTTAAAGAACTGTCCCACAATAATAATGGTGCAAACTGACCATTTATATGACCTTCCATCTGGTCAGGTGAGAACAATGTGTCTTTCCCTTATTTTACACACAACCCATCCACCCCCCCCCCCCCCCACACACACTTTTGGTCACAGAGCTACAGTGCTGGTGGATAAAAGAGGAAGGGGTGGGTTCCCCGAAAAAATAAAGTCGTTAAATCTATGCCCTCCCCTTCCCAAATAACCCCCCCTAAATTTCCCCGCTGTTGTTTATAATATTTCACAAGTTACATACACTTTATTTGATTGCTTGATTTTTAATTAAAAACAAAAACTACTAATACATTTTGGTACATGAAACATGTAGTAATGTACCAATATTTATTACTATTACATAATAGCTCGTTTTAATTACAGAAGTATTTAGCTTAAATGACGACTAATATTGCCTTGACATTATTTTGGAAGGCCTCTTAGATTTTGAATTGCCGCCAAAACTTGCCATACTTAGTTGATAATTACTTAAAGTTGTGCAATTTTTATGGACTTTCACTTTAATATTTGTATATTTTAAGCTTTTATGATTATATAAACATTCGTTATATAATTTATTTAGTTCTAAATACATGCGTAATTAACGTGTAAAATTCAGTTCTCTCCATAAGAAAAGCATTGTAGGCTCTGACGTCATACCCCCACAATGGCATACTGCGAGTACTCATTATATCTAGGTTATTCTAGGTAGGGCTGTTTTGCTGTCAAGTATACAATACAATGATTTGCAACCTGTGTGTCGATATTGATTGAAATCCCGCTTTAATTACAATCTTTTATTGTATTGTATTTATCTATAAATTAATGTTTAGTCAAATTTAATTTAAAAATAAAGCTAATATATGAAGGAGCCCCTAAAGACTTGTATTTAGCACCAAGGTTAGTCAAACGGAAACGTTTCTGGCATCCATTCAAAGCTAACGAGTTCTATTCCAGACAATTAATTATTACTCTGCGGGTTTGGCGGTTTGTTGTGGAAATCAACAGCAAATCTCGTAATTCTTGGCTGGATGCTCTTAAGCAAGGGCGTAGAAACGGGGGTGGGTGAATTGGGGGTCCATTATATAGGTATAAAAGCTTTTATTGACTAAAGGTATGGTAAGACTTTCTAGCAGACTCCTTCTCTCCCCGTTTAAAAAAATTAGCTTTTCTACGCTCTTGATTTGTTTTGAAACACCGATCGAAATATTATGAGCGCAAAATAACAAGTTAAGGGCCATTGGCTTAAAGATTCTTAGAAATGGCCTTACATTTTAAAAAATATCTAAAATTGTAAACAAAGAGTTGTAATAAAGGCACACGACTAAATTAAACACATGCTCTACTAAATGTAAACTAAAAATACATTGGCAATAAAAAGCCTTTAACAATTATTAAACTCCTGCATTCTGCTAGATATGATATTGATTTACAAATATGTACTTCAGAAGTAATAGCTACCCCCTCCCAACGCAACCCTCCCTAGCCTAGCAGCAGTGTCCCACCAGGAATGTGTATTTAAAACTATTGAGCAAAGAGGATAAAAAGTTCTTATCTTTTCATTCCGACAGCTGTGTGTTGAGAAATTTATGTATTTATAAAATATCAATTATATTAAAAATATACTACTTAACAAAAATGCCTTAAAATGATTCGAAAATTTCTAAAAATGCCTAAACATTTTTTTCTAAAAGGACGCAAAAAAAAAAGACTTAAAATTAAAAAATTACAAAAAAATTACCTATAAAATATACATTTCTACAACAAAGCGTTCATGAACAGAGTTTATGTACTTAAGGAGAAATGTATGTGATGAACCAATAAAATGATGACCTGTCATGTTCATAATTTGACAATATGTTATTACCATAAGTTAACCTAATTATACATTTTGATCTGCAATTTCAATTTATTACATCAATTAACTCAACAAATTGATTAATTAATTATCTCTATATATTTTTGTTCAATATATCTAAGACTTAAATTCTAATAATCTAGTAATGGTTGAACATTTTTATAGCAATAGTTTTATTCACTTTAATCCTTTAGGTTAAGGTTAGCAAACCTAGGGATCGCGTGACTGATGTGTCATGAAAGAAGATTTACTGGCCATGTAGTTTTCATTGCTGTTAAAATATTTCTTTCAGCCGACTCATGAACCAATCAAGTAAAATAATTGTTTTAATTTCTTGAAAACTATTCATTGGTCTCTTGTTAATTAAACAAAGCCATTATTCTAGCCTTTATACAGCCTACACAAGCCATTTCAAATATAAGCACGTTAGTCACGTGATGCTTTTCAATATATTTATTGTTATTATTATTATTTTAGTACCACGTCTTACTACCCGTTCGGGTTGTACGCTTAAGTACTAATTACGCTAATGGATTAGGAATTGGGAAGGTTGAATTTAGTGGAAGTGAAACAGCATCTGCATGGATGGAGAATGGAAAACCATTTAGGAAAAAACACCCTCAGTTTACCCGACCGAGATTCGAACCTTGATCTCCCCATCCTCGTCAGTGTAGCTCAACACGAATCTAGTGCGTTAGCCAATTACGCCACGAGGCGGGTCTTTTCATATTAAAATAGTAAAAAAAATGCTTAAGTTTTAAAAAAAGGTTAATTTTGTCAAGTTTTGTTTTTAGCCCAAGAGCAACTAAAACTGATTTCCTGTGTTCAAGCAAAAACACACACATAAACAAGGGGTTTATGAGGTTGGTTGAAGGGGGGTTGCTTTTCTCTCTATTCGAAACAAAACCACAAATACCTCTGTGTGTGTGTTGGTGAATCTACGCCCCCCTGTAATACCTTATAATAGCTTTGTGAGACAAGCTGGCTGAGGCGCACACAGTCGAATTAAGGCATCACGCGGTGTAGCGCCACAATCGGCTTAGTCCCCCCTCCTCTTCCTTCTTCTCTCTCTCTCTCTCTCTTTGCGACAATCTGCCTGCATTACCTTTACTAATACCTCGACAGCGAGGCATTTCAAAACAAAGAGCGGATCAAAATCTCGAGAAACGAGGCGATGTTAGGAAGGAACTGAACTAGAGTGTTGATCAGTCTTGAGAAACGAGGCGATGGAAGGAATGAACTAGAGTGTTGATCAGTCTCGAAAACGAGGCTAAGGAATGAACTAGAGTGTTGATCAGTCTCGAGAAACGAGCGATGGAGAACTGAAATAGATGTTGATCAGTCTCGAGAACGAGGGATGAAGAATTGAACTAGAGTGTTGATCAGTCTCGAGAAGGCAATGGAAGAACTGACTAGAGTGTTGAAAAGTCTGATAAAGGCGATGTTAGGAAGGAACTGAACTAGAGTGTTGATCAGTCTTGAGAAACGTGGCGATGGAAGGAAGGAACTGAACTAGAGTGTTGATCAGTCTTGAGAAACGTGGCGATGGAAGGAACTGAAATAGAGTGTTGATTAGTCTTGAGAAACGTGGCGATGTTAGGAACTGAACTAGAGTGTTGATCAAAGTCTCGAGAAAAGAGGCGATGGAAGGAACTGAACTAGAGTGTTGATCAGTCTCGAGAAACGAGGCGATGAAAGGAACTGAACTAGAGTGTTGATCAGTCTCGAGAAACGAGGCAATGGAAGGAACTGAACTAGAGTGTTAATCAAAGTCTCTAGAAGCGTGGCAATGGAAGGAACTGAACTAGTGTGTTGATCAAAATCTGGACAACCCACTTTGGTGGCCGCGTAGTCTAAGGCTCTACCTTCGCAATAGACTAGACTGCCCAAAACAGGGAGATCAGGGTTGGATCCCGGTCTGGTTCACTGAGGTTTTTTTCCTAAGTATTTTTTCTATTTCATCCAAGCAAATGCGGATGCACTTCCTCTGAATTAAACTTTCCTAAACCCTAACACATTAGCGTAATTAGTACATAGGTGTACAGGCCGAACGGCAGTAATACGCTGTGATAGTATATATTCTTTATTATTATTGTTATTTTAAGGTATTGATAATTTTTCTCGAAAGTGACAGCTGCAAGTCACATGACTTTACGCATAGTTATATGAAATTATTGTTTAAGTGACTTTCATAAAACTCTATGGCATAATCCCGCAAGCGAGTTATACCGACCGAGCGGCCGCAGTTTTTGGCGATGATAATGCCAACTTTTGCGGATACAGGGTGTCATGGGGTCAGCACAGCAAACCCTCCGGCCGTTAATGCCAGTTTTCTAGACCAGAGCCGCTAATTTTTCATTCAAGTAGCTCCTCATTTGTCCTCACAAAGCTGAGTTGCCCCCGTTCCAGACCCACAGAAAATCTTGACGCACCGGGGATTGAATCCGTGACCTCTGAATTTGTAGCAAGAAACTTTGACCAATAGAAAAGAGAGGCGGTCATAACTGGATATAGCACTGAAAAAAGTTTTTTTCTATCTAAATAGGACTGCACATATCAAGTATTTAGCTTTGGTTGATTATAATAATAATCAGGGATAATTTTTTTTTAAATCACACGACTTCAAAATTATTTTAAAAAGTATTTTACAATAATAAGGAAAAAAGGATTTTTCTTTGTTTCTTCATAGAAAACCTTTCGGGGTTTCTTTAGACTGTTTATTGGGTGATGTGTTTTTTCCTTGGTTTATCTTAAACAACAAAATAGCTGAACGGATTTGGAAAATGGTCATGGCGTCATGATGAAGGACTAGCGAAATATTTGAAGAAAATAGACAAAAAATGTAATGAACTTAACTAACAATTTTTTGAAGATATCGCGGTGCTTATTTGTAGGAATAAAGCTTTTTCAGAGAAAAAAAGGGAGCTTATGCTATTGAGTGTTTTTTTTTATAAAAGAGAAAACCAGACTTAAAACATGTGAAAAGGCTTATCTGATTAATTAATCACTGTTCAATCAGTCAGGATAGGGAGAACCATAGCAGTTTGATAGAATGAGAGGGATGTTTTGTTTGCGAGCAAAACCTTTTCACCCCCTTTCCAACCCCAATACAACATCTCACAATCCACCAACCCCCTATGCTTCGGAAAACATCAAAGTAAAACTTTACATAAAAGGGTTATTTTTCCATCCCCTTGAAAAAAAACAAAAAACAAGAAAAAAAGTAGACATCGACTGTGTACATTCTAGAAGGATTTTTACCTCTTTTGTTTGTACTCGAAAGGATTAAGAACAAAAACTCTTTTTCCCAAACAGATACGAATAGTTTCCTCAGATAAATATTTTGGTCTCTGCAAGCAAAAAAATGATAGGCCTATTAAAATTGGTGTTAGTAAAAATAAATGTATATTAAGGTGGCCGTCTCGGTCAGCTGCACAAACTTCAGTTCTAACGCAATATTTAATTTTACGTTTGCGTTGTTTCAAAATATGCTTCACAGGGTCCCCCCCTCCTCCCCCCTTAACAACCCTATATTTTGAGTTTTATTAATATGAAAAATAAGTTAAAATGTGACATTAGCTCATTTTCCAGTAATTGTACTTATATTCGCGTAGGTATGAGACCAGACTTGATAAAAAAAAGGCTCTAGATTTAGCCTTCATCTAACAAAATACAGTACTTTTTGTACAGGTTTTTAGTATAAAATTATAAGATAGTTGAGAAAAATCAACAAGCTTTCCTCTTTACCTTGAGATAAGAAGTCTCGTATTTTTCTTTCCCCCCGTTCTTATTAATATGACAAAGGGTGTTTTTAGGTGAAGGGTGAAAGGGAGTATAAACTTAGATATAGTAGAGAAGTAAGTCCAGAAAACGACACAGACCACTGTATTGGCCTGACGATTGATACTTTCTAGATGACTGGGGCGGCCGCCTTAATATTATACTAAAATCAAAAGTGTTGACCTTGATATTAACTTCCACTATAAGATATTTATGATAGTTATCGAAATATTTAAATTCTATAAAACGGTTTGGGATTCGGACAAAATATTTTTTGAAAATCTAATTTTTAAACTGATAATCGAAACAGTCAAACACTCTATATTTTTATCTTTGGCATGCTAAAAAAAAGTCTATTGAAAATGGCCGTAAAAAAGACAAGCACTTAAAATATAATGATAAACAATACGTTTATAGTTACGTGAGCATTTTTAAATTGTCAAGTGTAAATATAAAAACCAAATACTAGCCCTCTAACTTAGATAAAACCATGTTTGCTGATTAAAGTATTGAAATTACATATTTTGCAATATTATTTTATCAAACAAATTACTTATCCTACCTACTTAATAGGTAAACAAAGCAAAAACATTAATTTAATTACATTTGTTTATATATAGCCTAGTATGTCACAGCTGTGGGTCTCGGATTTGATTCCCGGCATGGTTTAAAAATGTAGCATGGGTGAAATTGGGGTTTACCCTATAACAACGATGAGTTAGCATCGAGGAAATGAGCATACTGTTTTTACTATAGTTAAGTTGGTTTATAAGTCGTACTCCAGTATAATCCGTTGGTTCAAAAAGTGCCCACTAAACATCTACAGTAAAAAACTAAATGTCTAATAATGAGATTTAAAAATTCAGTCCATTCTAAAAAACTCTAAAAATTCCTCACTAAACAATTATTTAAATCTATCTACATTTAAAATAAACAATTTTTGGTGAATGTAATACAAATCCAAACAAATACAAAATAACAGAAAGAAGCAACAACAAAAATGAATATAAAAACAGCTTAATATTAGTCATGTTTCCTCAATAAAAAAAAACCTTCTGGTAATAATCAAAATACAATCATAAAATCATTAACAAAAACTACCCCAATGACACGCAGTCATATTGTAATACTGGAAGCTAGTGGATTCACCCACTTTTTGTTTAGTAAAAACTTTTTTTTTACTGCGAGCTATCATCCTACATAAATAACACATCCGTGCGTTCTCTACAATATTCAGCCACTGATAAAGCAAATACAAAAGCTAACCATCCCCCCCCCCTCCTCCCACAAATCTCCTGTACCCCCGTGAACAAAAACCACACAGACAGCGGGAACAAAGCATAAGCAAGCAAAACAGAGTCGGGGCGGGGGGGGGGGAGTGTAAGAGGGGGGAAGTGCGATAGTTATGTTATACGTACATTTGAAAAATCAGAGTGCCGGACTTTCCGTATGGGCAGATTTCTACTTTTGTTTTATACATTTTTGGGTTGAGGAGAGTGAGGGTATGGGAAGGGGGTGAGGAAGAAAAGAGGAAGGGGAAGAGATGAAGGGGTGGACAGAAAGCTTTTTTTTTTTAATGTCTGTTTGTGTATGTTCGTTTTATTTTCTCTTTATACTCTTGTGATGTTATCCTTTTTTTTTTACTTCATTCCACTCCATAGAAGGGTTTGTATTTCCTCTTGTTTACATCATCAGGGATAATGGCCAGGAACATGGCGGCTACAAGCGTGACGTCATATGGAAAATATGACCACTTTTTTTTTAAGGCATACTACTGTGTACAGCCCGATATTCATATGAAGAACCTCATTTTGACAGCTAGAAAAGCTACGTCAAATCACGTGATCTGCAGATGTTACTTTTGATTATCAATACCTATAAAATAATACTAATAATATAGTATAATATATTTCCAATGTTGACTGAAATTTTGTTTTCTAAACGTTTCGTTTATAAGAACACAATTAAAGCCACAACCCCATATTAATAATGTAAGCCTATCAGAAAATTACGTATTAGGAAGATTCAGTGGAAGGAATATAAGTTGAGAGTTAACGACGTTACCTAATTGGTGATTTCGAAGCTATTTAGCGAAGCGGGTTGCATCTCAACTTTACTCACATAAGCACTCTAAGCACTAACACAGCTATGCACCAACGTACAAGTCAGAAAGCGAAGGGAGAAAATTATTAGTTCAACCTGCGAGGACTTTTGCCTATGGATTGATAAAACTTCCCCTCTTCCTCTGACGAGTTTACACACTCACTCTACTATTTGTGCCTGTACAACATTGACTTGCTTTTTAAAACTGCCTTTTTTCTGTTTCCTATTCTAGATAGACATATGCTTCCACGGGCTTTTTCAATATCCATCCTGGCAGGAAAACTTATACAGGCCATTTTTGTAAATAAACCAAATATCCTGAGTTGTATACGATTTATAAAAAAAGTACACTTACAAAAAACTACTTCAATATAAAAAAATAATATTGTGAAATTGTTAGACTATTTTTAGAATTATTTAAGAATTTGTGGTTTTTGTTTGTAACATCATATACATACGTTGCATACCGCAAAGTATTTAAGGTTTTTATAACTAGATACATTTTTAAAGTTTTTGAAACAATTTTTAACCATAATTAGCAAGTAATAAAGAAATAATAAACATACATTTTAGATTCGAAACATGAATATAATATAAGAACATACGCTTAGCGGAATTCAATATTATGTAAACTTATTATTTCTTAGGATCCATTATAAAATAAAATCCTCCAAATATTATTGCTCAAACAGATAGAATAAGAATTGAGTTGATTAAGATATAATTTTAAAGACAAAGAACTTTTATTTTCAATTGGAGAAATAGAAGGCGACCTTAATGTTTTATTATAATTCTTAGCAAAAAAGTTTAAATTTATATTAAAATGTGTTATTCAACCACCCCAAGTAAGTTAATTGTCTATTTGTCTTTTATAAACGCAATTCGAAACATGAAACTCTCGATATAGATATAATAGTAACTATTATTTTTAAACCAACTATCTTAGTCGTTAGACGTAAGTAGTATTAGAGTAGATCTTTTCTGCTTAAGAGTTGACTATTTAACTTTAGGACTGTTTCCAGCGTGGGGCTTCTTTCCTTCTGTGAAATTAAATCACTCGCCTCGCCATTTGTAGAAGAAAAACAATAACATTAAAATGTCGCGCCTGCGCGTTAGATAAAGTGGCGTACCAGAACGTTCGGCGGGTTGCATCATACAAAAGTACGGGCACCATCAATGTTTTTGCTTTATTTTCGTGTGGACTGTAAGGTCACCAAGTAAGTTCCTAATATTAAAACTAAGGGAGTAGAAATGAAGAAGGTAAAATTTAGAGGAAATGTACTGGTATTTACATTGAAAAAAGGAGAAAGAGAGGAGATAATTTAGGAAAAATCACCCTCGTCTCGTCCAAATTTTGAAACCTGAACTTAGACATAATCTTAAAATCAGACTAAAGGAGGCTGACATCTTTGTCCGCCACTGCGAGTTTCAAGCGTAATAATCTTTAAGAACTTATAATAAATATTTCCGTAAGACCAACCAAATCAAAGTTTCCGAGAGAAAGATTAATGGAAACTTTTCCAATGAGTTGTTTCGTAGCTTGTGTGACAATAAACGAATGTGCTTTTCTGCATAAACATTCTCGTCAAACAAGAAAACTAACCAAACATCGCCCCTCCCGCCATGTCCCTTACAAAAACATTTATTTATTTTAAGTTAATTTAAGATATCAAAGTCCAAACATCTTTGTTTTGTACATATGTTTCTTGAAAAAAACGAGAACGTGTGTGTTTGTTTTAGCAAAATGTTGTTTAGAAAAAGATTCTAAAATGTGACAAAAATTTTAATGCTGGTGTTCTGGTGGACTTTATTTATTCCCGCCCCTTCCTGGTCCCCACGAAGCAACTCGTCTCGACTTTGTCTGAAACTGGAACTTGTCCCCAAAGCTGAGACATTAAGCATTGGCCACACGGGTGGATTTTAATAGATTTTGGCCGATTAAAAACTTCAATGGATATCAATTAAATGGTGAGACTATGTTACGTTTTCTACTCTCTCATGCGTGGAGAAATTATTGTGATGGTGACAATTTTTAACTCTAGATTATGATGAATCTTTAATGAACCTCTAAACAAACAAAAAAGTGGGTCTTACTTATTTTGTCTGTCCGTCCGTCTGTCTCTGAGAATACGGTAGAGACAGTTTAATGGCTTTTGTTCCAAATTTATAGTTATATGTTATACGGAGTGTTTTTCTTATATTTCTTCCAGCCTGTAAATTAGAAGTAGTTTACATTGATTTACGATATTTGAAAATTCAAAAATTTTCGAAAATATATATAGGTTTTTATTTTCAAAAAGGAACAATCTAAGGAGTGTTTTACATGATAAATAAGAATGTATTTTTGTTTATCTAAACAGAATTACTAATTTTTGAAAATTTGTAAAAATTTTCAAAAGGACTGTGGCCATTTTGTTCAAAATTTATATTTTTAAGAGTGTTTTATGTAATTTTATATATATTTTAAGTTGCTTATACTCATAAAATTATCCATATTGTAGGTGCGTCAGCAATTACTTGGCCTGAGAAATACATAACAATATATGAAACAATTGTTTTCCCTCATAGATTGAGTCCAGACTTATCGGGTCAGTCAGTGTCAGCCACTAAACTTTGAATCCAAACCAAAGATTGAACTCCTTTATTTATAAACTTAAAACTATTTCTTAAAAAAAAGGGGTTGATATAAAAAGATCAATATTTACTAACAAAACGACCGCCAACTCTTTTGAATAGTGGGAAAATATGACGCACTCTAAATCCATAAAATAAAACACAACGCAGACTCACCACTAAAAAAAAAGTAATAAAATGAATGACGTTTGCCAGTAGGTTAACACTAGCACACATTATTATGGCGGTTATCATAAACTAAACCCGAAAAATGAAATATTCCATTCGTACCTTGTCACGTTAGGGAACGCCATTACCTATTTCGCAATTTTCCAATTTTTATATATATATATAATCCCAAAAGACTGGGAAGAACGTAATGTAAACTAAGTTATTAAAAAATATAACTTCTTGAAAATATGGGAGGCGACATTGTAAATAGAAAAGCAAATTTCACATTTCTGTCAAAAGTAATAATACACAATCGTAATTCAAATTTTATTTTGTACAAAAAAAAAATATTCATACGCCCCTTCCTTTTATGTTAGTGTAAAAATGAAAAAAAAAGTATTTTGAGTTAAGGAAACCTATTAAAAAAAAAAGTTTCCATTTGAACTCGGTTTTTCTTTATTCTAAGAAAACAATATGATTTACAATGTTTATAATCCAAGATGTGGGTGTGAAGGAAAGGTAGCCTAACTGTTTCGAGTGTATCTGCGAAAAGAACAAACAATAATATGATTTACTGTGTTTACTTCACAAGGAGAGAAAGAGAAAAGAGAGAGGGAGGGAAGTAACTATCGAGAACTGGCAGTCGACTGTCTACAAGTCATTGATTACGTCATCAGGCCGCGCAAGCAGCAGATACACAGAAACACTCACTCCTCGCTCGCTACCCCATTATGGTGGTTTCGAGGCGAGCCAGGGGGATGGAGGGGATTAAAAGGGGTTTGGAACGGAGAGTTGAACCGAAACTGGAACAGAAATTAACAGGTTTTTTTTTTTTAGAGAACAGGAACCCTGAAAATAAATTGCTTAGGAACATGAACCGGAATCGATGTATTTATATAATTATTTTTTATGATTACGTTTTATGTTCTTATCTTTTGAACTTAATTTTAATCTATTTTTTCCGTTTTATCATGGATTTTTTGTAAAGGTATTTTATATTTTTATACAAATAACTTTTATATTATTGTAGTTTTTTTATAATACATGTTTCTAGCTACACATTTTATAATGGTATTATGACAATTAAATAAACACATTTGAAAACCGTAACTAGAACCGAAACCTAATCAAGAACAGAAAATAAATTGAACATTAATTTTTTCAACCGGTACCAGAACCGGAAATTTAAAATGTTCGTTTTGAGAACTGTAACAGTAACCAGAACCGATATCTGCTTTAGATATTAATTAATTATATAGCAGGACCAAATATTTATATATAAATAATAAACCTAAATTAATTTATTGTTTCCTCACGGAATCGAAGCTGCGTACCCTAATTTCAACCATTCTTAACACTTAGCTTCAAGGGCATAGAAAACAAAATTTTCTGGGGGGGGAGGGTTTCCGCTTGAAAATGTTACTATAATTTAGTTTTTAAACTCCATAAGGGGGTCCGGACCCCCTAAACCACAGTCCATTTCTACGCTCTTGCTTAGCCCAAGGGAACGGTAGAAGAATCGAAGTTATTTTGACCCCAAGCTACGAGTCTTTCCGCTGTAAATCTCAAATATAAATTGAATAAAAAACTCAACGAGCCCAGCTCACCGATATCTGATGCAAGATGCCCCAGAAGAATGAGGTCAGTACAACGGACGATCCTAGAGCCAGAATAGGCAGGGGGAGACTTTAACTTGTCAGCGGGTCGCAGTAATCCTTTATGATCTACTTTAGATACCACCTAATGACGGTTCCACCGAGACTAACTAGTCTTCCCTCACGTGTCTCGTCTCTTGACGTATAAAAGTCGTAAGGAAAAAAACCCTGGGCTTATACTCAATTTTAAAAATACACAACACAAACGTTCGTGAATGCTACAAGTTTTTGTTTCATTCTTGTTTTCTCGGTCATATTTAAATTTTGCAACGAAGCCATCTTTAGCCTATATTTGGGATATTTATATTTTGCTGTTTTAATAAATTGCGAGGCGCCACATAGCGAGTCATTTAGTCATTTATTCATTTTGCGAAATAACAAAAATAAAAGCTTATACAAATCCATGCCTTCATGTAAAAATCAGCGATAGTTTGTTCATCAAAATTATCATAATCAATAATAATAAGATGTTATGACTAACAAAATTAGTGGTACGCCGTGCAGCCCCTGAAATCTTTCACGTACCCCTGAGAGTACGTGCTCCACGGTTTGGGAAACACTGCCTTATACAATTCAGGAGGTTTTCGAATGATAATTTTAGGGGACGCGAGAAAAGGTGAGTGTTTTGCAGTTTCAATAGCAAAACCTACCAGCCAATCTTCTCAAAAACTGGATTACGAGTGATGTAGCCCAGACACGCAGAGATAAAAAATGTTTTCTTAATTCCTAATATCAATCGTTGAGTGCACTTTTGCCCGGAACAAAGAAATGCCAAGTTAACAACAAATTACTCTTTGAAGTTCACCGTTTGTGTTTCTGCTCTTATCAAAATAAATACACCTAAGGGAGAGACGACAGAAAAATAAGAACAAAAGTGGTCATTACAGTTGTCAGCGGGAATGGCAAAGAAACACTGAACAGTCTTTTTTTTTGGAAAGAAGTGTTTTTGTTTGCGGTAAAACTTGACTTTTAATAGGGTCCTGAGAAACTCACTGGCAAGACAAATTACAGGTAGATCTAGAAAGGAGAGGATTGTTGCAACTGAGCCCCCCTTCCGCCACTTATAGATGGAGCATGTGTAGACAAACGTTATGAGGGGGGGGACTTTCTCCGCTCTTAACTGATGATTGTTCGTGAGTAACTCGTGGGACTAAATACTACAAGTCGGCTTCGTCCACAAACAGTGTGGATATGTATGCCTACCTACAAGGGGAAACACTGGTTCTTGAGTAAATAAATGAAACAAAGTGTAATAGGTTCCTAGAAAGAATTTCTTGTGGTTTTAATACAAATAAATATACCTATTTTTATGGAGTAGATACATATAAATGAAATCATTAGTAAGGAATAAATATGCACAAGTGCGGCAGAATTTTAAAGAAAAAAAAGAGATTACAGTCAACAAATTGAAGAATCATATACAAGTAAATTTAAAAAAGAGCGTTAAACAGACTGCTCCCTCCCGTTACTATAGCAGCTGGACAATGAGTAGCTAGTTCTGACTTTTATAGGAAGAACAGTAGAATTCACCAACATTGATTGTAATAATAATAATAATACTTAGCACCACGTCTTACTACCCGTTTGGGTTATACGCTTAAGTACTAATTACGCTAATGGATAAGGAAATGGGAGGGTTGAATTTAGAGGAAGTGAACCCGCATTTGCGTGGAGGGAGAGTGGAATACCATTTAGGGAAAATCACCAAGTTCACCCGACCGAGATTCGAACCTCGATCTCCCCGTCCTCGGCGGTCGAGCTCAACACGACTAGAGCGTTAGCCAACTACGCCACCGAGGCGGGTAACATTAATTGTAAATTACTAGAATTTGACATGATAGAAATATGATTTATTTGATTGATTTATTATATATATATATAAAATCTAAAAAGTTATAAAAAACTTATTCCTCGTGGATTTCTTAGTAATTTGTCTCTACACTATTAAATAAACAGACAAATAATGTAATAAAATGGAAATATTTTCATTTAGGCCATTGAGATACAATAGTGCAAAGAGATATTATAACCGATTATTATAAAGCAAAACAAATTATTGTTTTGTAAACATTATAAATAAAGTTAAACAAAATATTAATTTTAAATAAAATTCATGTAGTTTTTATACTTCTAGTGAATGAACACTATTGGCGTTGGGTATTGGCGTGATCAGCTGATCACTGACGGGTTCGCCATTTTTAAATTCCGGGCCAACTTTATAAGGTTTTCACTTTCGTGTTTCGTGTAAACAAAGTATATAATTTATTTTCAGTTATTTTCATAATAGAAATTAATAAATTAATAAAATGTTTTAAAATATTTTATTAATTAATTTTGGGTTATAAAAATAACTGATTGAAACTGAAAATAAATTATACAGATTGTTTAGACGAAAAACGAAAGTGAAAACTTTTCAATGGTGGTCTTATCGTGATTATTATTTCAAAGTTCAGACTAAAATTAAATAGCCTTGATAATATTAGGGCGTTTTCTCTAAAATACCTAATTTAGTGAATACTTTGAAACGTGTGCTCTATGAAATAATTGTAAAGTGTATGTATCAATAGTTTGTTTATATCGTTTTCGAACTTATGAATTGTGTCTATATGATTAATTATAAAGTGTTTATAATATATTTAATTTTAATTTTACGTAAATATATTTTCTAAATTTTGTATTGCCTGTGTATTAAGAAAAGAAGAACCTTATTTAAGCCCCAAGATTGTTGTGTTAACCATTTGGCTAGGCCTAGGTCTTAAAAATGTATGTTATTATAGTAGACCTACTAATACAAAAATAATAAGATACATTTTATTTTTAGAATGATAGGTTTATTACTTAAGATATTTTGAAATAAACATAACCTAATTTAACTGTTCAACTTTTGTATCCAAACGTTTTAAAGAGCTTTAGTTAAGAAATTTGGACGCATTGTTTCAAATAATCTTTGTTACAGAGTTGCTTGTGTTGAATATAGGTTTTTTTGGGCTAAGTTTCATTAAAATCGATTTCCCCCCTCCCCCCTGAAAATGAGTATCTACAAATCCAGCCAACAAGAGTGAAGAAAAGAACAGCCTAGTGGTTCTAAATCAAGATTCTAGTTCTAGTTCAGAACAGGGTGAAAATTGTATCAATATAGACAGGCTTTCTTTCTATTGACACCGTTTAAGTCAAGTAGTTACAGAAATTATAAAAGTCTACGTGGCAAGTACGTAAACAAATACTGCGGAAAAACTGTGAATACAAATCAAACACTACAAAACAGCTCTATTATTCAAACAATGCTGATGGATAGTGTGTTTGTTGTGATAAGACAATTTTCCTAAAGCATCTGTTTGCATTCTAAACTCTAGCCTTCAAAATATATGTCAACTAGGGATGAAGCACAAAATCCGCGATATATGAGTCACGTTTTTATTATATAATAGGAAATAATAAATTATTTAACACTGACCTCCCAGTCACAAGAACACGGAGAGCCTATTGATACTAAAATAATAATTTTTAAAATTATTTATTATTAACAACTACAGTATAAAATCTAACTAAGTCACGTGTGTTGATGTTTGAAGCGAAGATCTTGTTGATAGTTTGAATATAAAAGTATGACTTATTAATACGGTATTGATATTTATAATCGCTGCCTAATCTTTAATGCATAAATAAATTAAAATTTCAAACAGTAGCTTAGTTTTTTTTTAGCACCGTGTCTTACTACCTGTTTGGTTTATACACCTTTGCACTAACTACTCTAATGTGTTAGGGATGAGGAAGGTTGAGGAAGTTCACCCACATTTGCATGGAAGTAGAGTAGAAAACTATTTAGGAAATCCACCTTAGTGCATCTGACCGGGATCAAACCACTATCTCCCCATTATCGACAGCTAATCTATTGCAGGAGTAGTGCCTTAGAACATGCGGCCACAAAAGCGGGTAGTAGGTTAGTAATCAAATAAACAAGATAAAGGTGGTAGGAAAAGATGACATATACTATTAAAATTTAAAGTTTCATGAATGAAAATACATTTTTGTTATTAAAATGTTAGCCAGTTGTTTAGATGTTGAATAAAAAACAACAAAAGTTTTCAAATAGGACTATCAAAGCTAATTATAATTTTAGTAACTTAATTATTTGATTCTCCTTTTCTTTATGAGTGGAATATGGGTGGTAAATTAGTTCTGATTTGTTATTTATTTTTATATAATTTAAGTGTTTTATATGTACATCCATCAGAGAGACGTCCAACATATTAAATACAATAATAATAATAATAATAATAATAATAATAATAATAATATGCTTATAAATATAAGGAGAAAAAAAGGAAACATACATTTTTTTAGCATTATGGTCAGTTTTTCAAAAACAGTTACACAGATTTTTCTTTTCAAGACATTTATAAGAAATTATGGCGATATAAACGGCTTTCCCCCCCTGTGTTTTTACGTCTTACTCCCATCCGGGGTATCCACTTAGTTACAAGAAAGTGGTAGAAAGAAGGAAGGTATAGTTGAGAAAATGTACCGACATTCGAATGAAGAAAGAGTGGTAAACCATTTAAGGAAAGCCATCTCGAAACACCCTCAGAATACCAAGTTCATCTACGGCAGTAACAACCTTAATGTCATGAAACCGTGACTCAAACCAAAGTCCTACGAATAGGAAAAACGTGAACCTTGACCTTTTTTAAAGTGAAAAATTAACTCTAGCTAAGGATAGAGCGTCTTTTGTTACATATTCCAAATGAATTTAAAAAAAAGTAGAAAACTGATATCTGACCACGAGAATCGAACCCGGGATCTTTGGCTTAGCACTCCAATTCCCTACCACTGAACTATCCAGGGATCGTCCCGTGCTCGAGGTATTTCTGCCTTAAAACTATTGATGAACTCATCACTGAGTGGTTGAGCATCAGCGCGCTTAGTCAAAGGTGTCGGGTTCGAATTACATGTCAAGATGTAATTTATCAACTACGCCCTGATTTTAGTTGGAAGAACAGTAGATAAAATTCAAACATATTTAATTGCGGCCAACAGTGATAACATTTTACCATATATTTTGTGTTATTTTTATAGGTATTGATAATATTCATCAATAGTGACAGCTGCAGATAACATGACTTGATGTATGGATATGTTAAGATTGTTTTAGTAATTATAGTAACTAACTTCTACTGTTCTTCCTACAAAAATCATACTATATCTTTAATTCATTACGTTTATCACACGTCCGTCACAGACTCTGCCTTAAACTTTGAGTTAAGAATGATTGTGGGGACGGGACTAATCCTGGGTAGCTCAAAGGTGGAGCTTTGACGAGCCAAGACAAGGGTCGTGGGTTACTTTCTCGTGTCCAGATGTAGTTTTTCAAATTTACATATAACTTATTTAATCTGACTAACATTTTTGTAATAAATAAGCAAACCACATTAAATAACATTCACCCAAGAATAATGCAAACATTAATTTGTTATGATTGTGTGCTAAAAAGGAATTAAAAGCAAAGGTTCTATGGAGGAGGGACAGATACATCAAAGATGGATGGAGAGAAGAGAGAATGGGAAGAGAGAAAGAGAGGATATACTGACAGACAGTGAGTGTTGCTTAGATCTTGCGGTTTTATTACTAGTGAGCTAGTTTTAAAAATCACGTTGATAGAATTATGGCAGTAAACGGAAAACGGTAGGGGCGCTTTTTTTTTTTTTTTTTTACTTGGCAGATGGCTTCGATGCTTCTGTTTTTCAAGAACTCGGAAAAAAAAAAAAGAATAAGTGTTTCCATTTCATTATTTTCATCCTGGCTTTTTCATTATTTACTCTCTTTCCCCCGCCCAGGGAAAAGAAATTGTGCAGCATTCTTTTTGTGTATACATCCGTGTCATGTAGTTTCAGTTATGAAATAAATCATAAAAAAAAAAAAAAAAGAGCGAGAGAAAGAGTTCGCACGCTGTAAACAAAGTGTTACAGTTGAAACTCAACAGATGATTTATTACTGTTTTGAGAGGGAAACCAGGAATTAAAAAAAAAGACAGGAACCCATTCTTTCGGATACGTAGGTCACGTATGATTAGATTTGATTAGTTCTCATATTTTTCATTGACGGGGAAAGTATTTAAATGCAAACAATTTCAGGAAACAAAATTTTTCAGGGTACATAATGATCTAATAAAATCCTGACACTAGGAATTGGAGTTTAATCTTTCGTGTTGCAATAGATAGTCATTTTAGAGAAATCATTCGATAAATAAAATAATATTAATAATTATCTGTGTGCTCAGTAGCAATTTTTTTTTATTACCGCGTTTTCCTACCTGTTCAGGTTATACGCTTATACACTAATTTTACTAATGAGTCAGGCATTAGGAAGGTCAAATTTAGTGGAAGTTTACCCGAGAGAGAGAATTGAAAACCATCCTCAGTACACCCAACCGGGTTTCGAACCCCAACCTCCCTGTCAGAGTCAGAACAGACTTACATCTATACCAGGTGCCCGCTTGTAATATAGTATAACTAACCCTAATAGAAACCACATCGGTGGGCACGCAGCCTAAAAGTAAGGCTCATATAATTTGGTTTGCTGGTGGTGGGGAAGTTGGGGTGTGGATCCCGGACGAGTGTACTAAAGATTTTTCTCTTAATGGTTTACCCACCCTCTCTTCTCGCATATGCGGGTACTTTTACTCATAAGCTTTATCTTTTATTATTATTATATCCCTGGTTCTTTGTTACAAAAAAATTAGCACCATGCCCTACAACCCGTTAGGGTTATAGGTACGCAAACTTAATAATCACGCTAAGGAATGGGGAAGGTTGAATTTAGAGTAAGTGTACCCGAATTTGGGTGAAAGGATAGTGGGAAACCATTTACCACCCTCACCACACCAACCAAGGATTCGATCCCTGAACTCTCCGTCATTGGCAGTATAATCTATTGATAGAGGGACATTTCGTTTAATTAGGATATATATGTATATATATGCGTATAGTATAGTGGTCAGAGTTCCTGGCTACAGATCTGGAGGACCCGGGTTCGATCCAAAATTGGTCTTCGAGAGAACAAACTAGGAGCTACTTGAATGGAAAAATAAAGGCTCCGGTCTAGAAAACCGATGTTAATGGCCGCAGGGTTTGTTGTGCTGATTACACAACCTCTATCGAGAGAAATTGGCACTATCTTCGTCGACAGACGGAGTTCTGTATGGCTGAATTGCGAGTTGACGCCATGGGGTGTGTGTAGGGAGAGGTGGCGAATAAACAACCACCGCACTTGACACAGTGATAGAAGGGCCGTCCCATTCATCGTATAAGAGTATAAGAGCTGTTGTCCCTTTCCACTGGAACAGCTCTGAGGCTCAAGAGGAAAGACAGTTGACTCTAATCCCACTGACAGTATTGACAACCGCTTGGACTCTTCACCCCAAAACTTCCCAGATTGGAGATTAGGCTCTTTCGCTAGCGTACCACATATATATACACACGTTATATCTACAAAACACCGTGTCTTACTACCAGTTCGGGCTTTACGCATACTTATTAATTACGTCAATGGATCAGAGATGATTAAGGTTGAATTTAGAAGAAGTGTACCCGCGTTTGTGTGAAGTGAGAGTGGAAAGGCGTTTAGGAAAAAGCCTCTTCAGCACACCTTACCGGGATTCAAACCCCGATCTACCCGTCATCGGCAGGATAGGGAAACATAATAAGGGTGGGGTGGAGGGGCTTATATTACAAGGATCGCAATGTTCTACCGATGATAGGTGTATTATTCAAAACTCTGGTGAAAGAAATTTTATATTATCGCTATTATTGTTACTATTACTAATAATATGATCTAGTTACTGTGCAACCGAAATCATTGGCACGTGGTCTAGATGCCAAACTCATTTAGTCTGTTTTCCCGGTGACGTAGAGGTCGGATGTGTTGAGGGGTGATTTTTCTTTAGTGGTTTCCTAGTCTCCCTCAACGCAAATGTGGGTATATTCTTCTTACCAACTATTAGGATGGTTAATATAGTCTTAGTTGGACCCGGTAATGAGATACTGTGTGTGTGTGTGTTTGGGGGGGGGGATAGGGGGTTATAAGGGGGTATAGTGTGGAAGGGAGGGGAACGTAAATTTACTGAATCGACTGTCTACATCTGCACTCGACTTACAACCTAATATTGTTAATTAACAGACACAGCCACCAATCCCCCGGTCATTGAACCATAAATGAGAAAAGGAAGCCTCAAATTAGGTAATTCTAGTTTTTCCTGCTTACGGGAATCGAACCGGGGGTTATTAACACAGTAGAGAGACAAACTATCAACTAACCTAAATAAATCATCGTATATTTATTTTATGAATAGTATCCATAAGGTCCATTGTATATTTTTAGTTTGCGAACACACACTAGATCCTTAAGATCAATCGAAATTGTGAATGAATAATATTTTTTGAGTATATAACATTTTGGCAGGGAATTAAACATATTCGGGCGTAGAAGGGTTGTATTGGAAGATAAAGCACGTGTCAATGTCTCAGCCCAGTCCAGTAACAATGACCAGGTTAGGAAACTGTCATCCGCTTTGCCTCGTTTGTCATTTGTTGGGATTATCTGACCCTCAGCCTTGGCCTGGCATATTAAGTTTTATTCTGAAAATTGAAAAATGACACCTGGACACGGGAATCGAACCCGGACCCGTGTCCCGGTGTCATTTTTCAATTTTCAGAATATGATATCTAGGTGGAGTAATCCCCACTAATAAGCATAAATAATAGCTCTGGCTATTAATTCTTAATATTAAGTTATGTTAGTATGTGTTGTCTCTACAACCGGTACAGTTAAAACAAGATATTCCAAATTTGTATACTTTCAGTTATGAATTCGGACACATTTGTAAAAGAAACTTGTTGAGTTAGGTTAGGGAAAATCAAAATAACCACTTGGTTTACTACAAAATTAGATAAAATCATATTATCAAGGGAAAAAAGAATAGGATTTATATATAATTATAAATGATGCAATTTTACGACTTTTAAACTACGTATAGGCCTACATTAAAAGTTTATTTATTTAACATCACATATAATTATATATGTCTGTGTGTATATATGTATCTAACTCTCTCTCTCTCTCTCTCTCTCTCTCTCTTATATATATATATATATATATATATATATATATATATATATATATATATATATATATATATAAAATTATATTCCTTTATTTTCTAAATATGTCTTTGTATAAGATTTTGTAATAATAATTCAACACAATACTAGTATACAATAATTCCTAAGTTATAATTGAGTACTAAATGTGCTGTGATAGATTGAATGATATATATATATATATATTGTCCTGAAGGACAAATATATATATATATGTTTGTCCTTCAGGACGGATGGCGGCACCTTTCACCGCTTTGTTATATGTTCAGTCTATTGTTAATGTATAGATATGTCTTTATATATATACATATATAGATATGTGTATACACGTATATGTATATACTAGTCTATAAGCCTATCTGCAACAGGCGAACTAAATTTGATCTAAAATTTATAATTTTAGTATAAGCTGAAAACGCAAACCCCTCACTTCGTTATTTTAATTCATGAAATCTTAAAAAAAAAAAATCGAAAATCTGGCACCATTAGGTTCTCTCCAGTGGTCTATACAGTATATAAGTGTGGAAAGTTTCAGCCTTCTAGGATACCTAAAGGCTTCTGGAGGGTGTGGAAAGACACACTCACACACACAAACATACATACACACACTAGGAAATTATACATCATGCGAGAGACAGTTGCATAGCACGTCATTTGGTGCATATAGCCATGTAGTGTACTTGTCTAATAATTCTGAAAGTTACTAGATCTGCATTGCCAAAAGATCCAGTCAACTGTACCAATATAGCTAATTAGTGGAGAACATTTAGAGGACCCCAGTTCATATATCAAAGGGGGCATTAAACGCGAACTTCATAAACAAACACATTTCATCAGCTTATGACTTGAACACTTTAAAAAAAAATTATCTCGCTACCCGTTCGTGTTATACGTATATATCTATACTAATTACGCTGTGTTAGAGATGAGAAAGGTTGACTTTATATAAATGTATCCACATTTGTGTTTAGGACGAGTGGACAAAATTAATCTCAGTAGAACTACACCCACCCGGGATTCGAATCCCGGTCGGGTGTACTGAGGGTGGTATTTTCTAAACTAATTCCCGCTCTCCCTCCAAACAAATACAAGTACATTTACTTTAAATTCAACCTGTCTCATCACTTAACATTTTATGTATTTAGCACATAAGCGTCATAAGCGCGTAGCCCGAAACGGGTTGTAAGACGCGGCCTGAAAAAAATAGGTAGCAAAGTCCAACCCTTGTTTGGAGTGTAGGAAACGTGAGCTAAGGACAATATTTTTAGAATTTTTACTTTAAAACTTTTTTTTTAGTCAAAGTAAATCAAATAATTATCTATTATAAATATAAGAGTTTTATTTTCTTCACACGGTGATATCAACAGTTGTTGAATATTGTCAAGAGCATAGTGACATTAGATGAGAAATTTTTTTAAATGAAGAGAAAAATTTGTCATTAAATTACAAGGACACCCTAGACTGATATTCAACAACTGTAGATATCACCATGTGAAGAAAATTAAACTATATGTTTGTACTGGAGAAATATTATATTTATTTTGTCCAAATAAATTTTGATATCAAAACACTGACCTTAGTTTGCATTCCCTACACTCCCCCCCCTCCATTCCCCCTAGATTTGAATCGGTGTTTTTTTAGACTTGCGGCGATAACTTAACCACTAAGCCATAGTGGTTAATGGGAGTAAAAAAAAACACCTTAGTATAGAAACGACCTTTTAAAAGAGACTTATGTCTGTTCCCCGTATTGTGGCGTGACGTCATTTATCGACAGACATTGTGAACTCTCCCCCCACCTCTCCGGTCAGGAGATCAGGAGGTAAGCCTTCTTGTTCTAATGGGTCCAGGAGCCAAAATCCCCATTATCTTCCTTCACACAGTAGAGGGGTGGGGGAGATTAGTCCACAAGAACGAGAGGACGAGCACGTTAAATTTGTGATGGAGGGGGGGACAACTCTTGACATGTGGCCTGTGACATAAAAACAACTGAGGGGGATAATCTGCCATTACTTTCATCTAGGTGATCTTTGAGGTCTTGTGTTTCAGACCTCTGTAGAAAGTTGGTTGGCTACGAATCTTGGAACCTTGTGTTTAGACCTTGTATAAAGTTGGTTGGCTACGGATCTTGGAACCTTGTGTTTCAGACCTTCTGTAGAAAGTTGTGGTTGACGGTACGGGTGGTCTTGGAAGAACCTTGGTGTTTATCTGGACCTCTTAGTATAAAGTGGTTGGCTGATCTTGGACCTTGTTCAGACTCTTAAGTGTTGGTACGATCTTGGAACCTTGTGTTTCAGACTCTGTAGAAAGTTGGTTGGTACGATCTTGGAACCTTTGTGTTGTTTTCTACGACTTCTGTAGAAAGTTGGTTGAGTACGGGTCTTAGAACCTTGTGTTTCAGACTTCAGTATAAAGTTGGTTGAGTACGGGTCTTGGAACCTTGTGTTTCAGACCTCTGTATAAGTTGGTTGGTACGATCTTGGAACCTTGTGTTTCAGACCTCAGTATAAAGTTGGTTGGCTACGAATCTTGGAACCTTGTGTTTCAGACCCCAGGATAAAGTTGGCTGGCTACGAATCTTGGAACCTTGTGTCTCAGTACCTTTGGAGAGAGTTGGTTGGGCGTGAATCCCGGCTTGGTCGTTAAGACTTAAATTACCTTATCTCACGTAGAGCTTGATGGTTTCCAAGTTCGCTAAAAGTGCTGTCATAAGGCGTTTACAAACCAGACTATTACCTGCTAACTACCCAGATTTTCTCATTTTTAGCGTAAGGATTGAGCTTCTGTTATTGGTTAAGGTGAGAGTGTTTGGTACGCGAGGGAAGTATTTTGGCAGTTTTTATATCAACACATTTTTTGGTCAAAATAGATCAAATATTTCTGCAGTAGAAACATAAGAATTTAATTTTCACCACGTGGTGATATCACCAGTTTTGAATATTGTTCAAGGGTGTCCTGGAATTTTATGGCAACTTATTCTTTTCATTTAAAAAGTTTCTCATCTAATACCGCTATGTTAATGACAGATATTCAACAACTGTTGATATCACCACGTTAAGAATATTAAACTCTACGTTTCTAATGGAGAAATATTTGATTTACTTTGACCAAAAAAAGTTTTGATACAAGCTCAAAACACTGACCTTATTTTAGAGTGCCCTACTTCCATCTTAAACCGTTTCAGGATGTAATAATATTCCTGCATACAAGTATGTAGTGCGGGTTAAGTTTCCGAACGGATGCAATGAAGTAGGGTTCTAGTTTCATACACAGTGGTTTTGATATTCTCTTTCCAAGAGAATTCTGGCCGTAGTTCATACAACTTCCTCCCTATATCACCTTTAGTACATCTATGTCTTATAAATTAACAATCTATAAAATCGTGATCTAAGGAGACATAATGAGGCGCAACCAACCGCCTGTGAGAGTCATTAGCTCAAATCTTGGTTGGGGTGGATTTAGTTTTCACGTTTAGTAAAATTATTATTATTATTATTATTATTAGCACCGCGTCTTACTACCCGTTCGGGTTATACGTACTTACGCTAATGTGTAATGGTAGAGTGATTGTGAGATGAAATGGAGGACCTACAGTTTAACGTGGAATCCGAACCACGGTAGAGGCCTGGCATTCCTCACATTCACAAGTTGTGATTAATACACATCTTGTCAGAGGTGAAGGAAGGGTTTGGCAATCAGATAAATCTGTGCCGGGAGTTTAGTAAAAGTAGTGAGGCATGGATGATTTGGGTTTCACTGTAATCTTTTATTATTACTACTATTTTTAAATAGGGGTTTTTAACATGCACTTTAAAAACACAATTATTATAGCCCTGTGCGACTTAATCCGAGCTAATTTTATACATTCAGACCCAGTGCTTAGATATTTGCCATGTTAATGAACTCGTTTTAAAATGGTAGATATATTCATCAGCACTAGCTGGAATCGAACCAAGGTCTTTGAGACTCGTGATAACGATTCTAACCACTGGGCCTAAACTACAATGATAGCGATAGATATATCATCTGATTTTCATAGAAAACCCTTTATTTGAAAAATGGAAGCTCATGTTGGAACAATGGCGAGGATAAATATATTACATATGTATTTACATACATATGTAAAGATAAATCATACGGTAATCCATAGGACCTAAGGAAGTATTTTTGGAAGCTTTTGGATACAGTCATAGTTATTACATTAAATAAGACATATTTTTGAAATGTAGGATTTTAGTGACTTTCAATAAATGTTGGTGGTAGAAAGAGGGCTTCCTATACAAATCAGGTTTGTTGTCATAAATCAAATATTTTAAATATGCATAAATATTTTTTTTTTACAAACTGAAACAGGTAATGTGCTAAATTTTCTGTTGTTTTTTTTTCTGAAAGGGGGCCTACCCCTTAACTCCCCCCCACCCCCACACACACACTTCTCGATAGATATCTCTGAAATCCTCTTTTCTTGTCCGTTTCAACACACACAAGTTCCAGGTTCTGAAAGAGTCTCTTTGTGAGTGGTTTGTTGTGTGTCGTTGTAGTAGTTGTTGGTTTGTTGCGTTTCCAGACGTCCCTAGGGACGACCGCCGCCGTCGAAAAACAGAAGAAGATCGCGAAGCGGAAAGGGCGGGGAGATATATATATATAAAAAAAACTCGCCGCGGCTTGCAAACTAAACCTGACAGTTCGGGCGAGTCTTCTGGGGGTTGTTCTCCGCAATTGGTAAATAGTGATGTATTTTTTTTCTCCCCTCCTTTCTTCGTTCAATAGCTTCAGTTTCTTCTTTATAACCTCTTTCATAGTCTATCTATATCTATGTTTATCACCGGTTTGACAGGCTGTAGGCTACATCCGACGTACCGGATGTTATTTGCACCTGGGATCACCTAATCAGTGGTGGATTTAAAGCCATTAATTTCATTTGGATATGCTTAATATCGATGTCAATACTCCGGACTTGACAGTAGACAATATCACCTCTAATACTAAGAAACACATGTACGTTTCAAGTTTAATATCAATACCAAAATAAAGTCAGACAGAGAAAGAATAAAAACACTAGTTGTACAGATGAAAAACAACAGTACCTCTCTCCTTTCAGTTTACGTACTGAAAGCGCACTAGCAGAATTTTTTGTACCTGCTTTGGAGTATATCAGGAGCGCACTAGGTAGATGCATCATAAGTCCACCATTGTTCATAGACTCTGAGGCCCATATGGCAACACCGCTTGTTCGTTCGTTAACTAAAGACACACCTCTATTTCAATATGAATTTTAATGTTTGCTTTGTAGCCAAACTAACTTAACTCTGTATTTAAAAAAAATTATTTTACTGTAGTTATTGTAAAGATTAATTCAAGCTGTCAGATAAGGTTCTTCCTATGAAAAATAAACTAGATCTAGTAACTTCCTTGTTGTCAGATAAGGTTCTTCTTGTGAAAACTGAACTAGATCTTGTAACTTTCCTAGCTGTCAGATAAGGTTCTTCCTATGAAAAATGAACTAGATCTAGTAACTTCCTTGTTGTCAGATAAGGTTCTTCTTGTGAAAACTGAACTAGATCTAGTAGGCCTAACTTTCCTAGCTGTCAGATAAGGTTCTTCCTATGAAAAATGAACTAGATCTAGTAACTTCCTTGTTGTCAGATAAGGTTATTCTTGTGAAAAATGAACTAGATCTAGTAACTTCCTTGTTGTCAGATAAGGTTCTTCTTGTGAAAACTGAACTAGATCTAGTAACTTTCCTAGCTGTCAGATAAGGTTCTTCCTATGAAAAATGAACTAGATCTAGTAACTTCCTTGTTGTCAGATAAGGTTCTTCTGGTGAAAACTGAACTAGATCTAGTAACTTTCCTAGCTGTCAAATAAAGTTCTTCCTATGAAAACTTTGCGTAAAATCCGAACGGGTAGTAAGACGCGGTGATAATAATAATAATAATAATAAAAACTGGACATTAGGGCCGTATTATAGCTGTTGTAATATACGGAGATAGACCGCTGTCGCATAAAGCCAACCAGGAGGTAACTATAAGAAGTGGAAGGGCAAAGTTGCGCCCCCCTCCAACTCGCACGGGGAGGACAATCATTTGCAATGCAATTTGCGGCTTCTCGCCTCCCACCCTTCCTACATCTCTTTCTACCCCTTCCCTGCCCTGAAAGCTTCAAACAAGGGAACGATCTCTAGTCTCGCGGGACACGCCTTTAATTTATTTCCGTTCGCTGATCTTTTGAACACCCTCCCAATCCACACTTCAAACCCCCCCCTGCCCCCTCTTTTTTATTTCTCTCTTCCCTTTCTATACCCTTTACAGACCGACAAAGGCATCGCAAACCTTTTCGTCACTCACTTTCCAAATTATAACGAGAGCCTGTTTGGAGACTTCTGGGTCCACTGCCTTGTTTACGTCACCGTCTAGAGCTTTCCAACTCTAAGTTAATCCGGATGAAGAGAGAGATGCGAGATGGAAAATCTTTCCGCTTTGGAAAATTTTTACCACTAACACTTTCTCGAAAAAATTCCAGCTATTTAAATGGGGCAAATTCAACCTATATAGGCTTGGTTTAATCTTATCCTAAGGGCATTAATACCAAAAGCTCTTAAATTGAAAAATAACACTTGGACACGGGAATCAAACCCGGGACACTCGGTTAGATGCTAATGCCCTACCACTGAGCTATCCAGGATTCCTCAGGGTCATTAACCACTCGAAGTTTGATGTAATTTTATTTATTTGAGGCATGTAACGTGCACTTTCTGAACCGAATAATTATATCAGCACACGAGAATTTCTATGAGCGAGAGCTAAAGAGCCTAACAATTTGGCTGGGAAAAGTATTTTCACATACCTTCCAGGGTTATTATTTTACATGCCACAATCGACACGGGACCGACGGCTTTACTTCCCCTCTGAAAGAAGTTGTGCTATGGATTTTTATCGCTCAAGAATAATCTGTCAACCTCGGCTGGGTTTGAACCCATGAACATCGAACACTTTACCTCCAAGACCACCGAGGTCGACGAAGTTTGAAGTAGAATCTGTGATGGACGTGTGTAAATAATCGGCTACTAAGAGCTAATGATACCACAGCACAGCCACCAGCGACTCGGCTGCAGAGTACAATGACACTGTACATGAAAGCCAATAACATGGAAGACATCTAACGCTTGTAAAATTAATTTACATAAATAGCGAGCCTCAGGAGATGGAAATGATCTTAGGTTAAGTATCAAGTATCATATTCGTGAATACATTATGGAGGGAAGAGTTGAAAAGCATTGAGTAAAAAAAATCTTACCATACCCATCTGGGACTCGAACCTCCACACCCCCTCCCCTTTCCTCTCGTCAGCGGCAGACCAGAGGATACCAACGCACAGTGTAAAGTATTTAAATGGTTCAATCAAATTTTAGCTTTCTCTTAATTTTGTCCTAAGTTTGATTTGTCTCACTATAAGGTATTTTGTCAAATAAAGTTCATATTCATTTACCTTATTATCAACCACTCCTCATTGCCGGCTTGATGTGGACCAAAATATTGTATCACAACAAGCTGTAATCACCCCTCTTTCCCCGCCCGTCCCTAAGGGTCATCCATAAACCACGTAACCCTTGTTTACTTACCTTTTTGCTGTTCACATCAAGCGTGAATGTCATTATTTTCATTTGAAATCTTTTGTGGTAGCCACTAAAAAAAAGGGACTTAGATTTAATACGACTCCCACTCTATTTTAAATCCTAAATAGAAATGATTTCAAAGAATTTTTACCAATGCTTTATTATCTTTATTTATGGACAGTAATATTAGCATTAAAAAAAATAGAAGTTATACGTTACTGTACGACTATGAAGTAGCCACCCTCATCCCATGCAACAACACTAATATAGAGTAGACATTTCTTAGTGCTACCAATCTCAACAGACTTAAGCCTACGTGGTTTATTGATGACCTACACATTTTCCAGGCGGCTTGGATTGAAGAAAAGGATAATAAAATTTCACTTTGTATCAACTGACAAGTGTGACGTCATGTAACTTGTGTTTAAAACAGGATGATTTAAAATCGATGGGTAAATACATCGTCCGTCGCTTCACAACCCTTGTTTAAAGGGTAATAAGACATTTTTGAATCAGCATGCTTAATTCTTTCGTTAACTTTTAAGCTTTTAGTTAAATGTCTGAAATAGTCCTATATATTAATACAATGAAGAGTTAATATGTTTGTCATGAGCGTTGCGTGATTTTTCTCGTAAGCAGAGGCGTTTTACCTGAAAGCACTTTTTAACCCTTCATCCTCTTTATCCTACACCCTTGATAATACATATAAGTTTTATCACCACGTCTTACTAACCGTTCGGGTTGCACTCTAGTACTAATCACGCTAATGGATTTGGAATTGGGAAGGTTTAATTTAGAAGAAGTGAACCCGAATTTGCGTGGAGGGAGAGTGTAAAACCATTTAGGAAAAACCACACCAGTTCACCCGACCAAGAATCGAACCTTAAAATCCCCGTCCTCAGCAGTCTGGCTGAACAAGAAACTAGCGCGGTACTTTATACTATACACCTTTATAACTTTTATACAACTTTTTAAATTTTAATCCTTTTTATCCTAAAATATTTCTCCGGGGCTAGGCCGGGTAAATAATGTAAAATGGGGTAAAAGATAAAATAAGGCCAAAAATGGTAAAAATAGTAAGAGTGGATCTAATCACAAAGGGCGGTAAGACCAAAAGGGCAAAAATGGCAAAAGTGTAAAAAAAAAAAAAGACCAAAATATCGAATAGGACACGATTATTGAGCAAATATGGTAAAAAGGACAAGAAGTAAATCACAAACAAATAAAAAAGGTATAAGGGTTAAAAGGGTAAAAGAATTAAAACAGGTAAAATGATTAAAAAGACGCAAAAGGGAAAACAAGGGTTAGAAGGTCAACGGGAAAAAAGCGTAAACGAGGTAGAAAGTATAAATAGGGTAAAAAGAGTGTAGGGTATAAAGGGTATAGGGTAAAAAGGAAAAAGAGTAAAAATTGTAATAATTAATTATAACCAAAAAGGCAATAACTAAAATTAATCATAAAAAAATTAAAAGGGTATAAAGGTTAAAAGTTTTCAAAGAAATAAAAAGGTAAAAATATTAAAAAGCCGCAGGAGTGACAAAAAGGTGTGAAAAGGGAAAGAAAGGCTAAAAGATCAACAGGGTAAAAAGGTTAACGTAGTAGAAAGAATAAAAAGGGTAAATTGGGCAAGGGAAAAAAGGGCAAAAATGATGTTACTCTATGGTAAAGAGGGTAAAAATATTAAAAAGAGTAAAAATTGTAAAAAGTAAATATAAATAAAAATAGCTATATACGACCAAAAGGGCAAAAATTGCAGACGGCCTCTTTACAGGAGAGTGGTACCGTTGACTTCGTTGGTCACTCCCTCTTTTTAGATAAGAAAAAATGTTGACAGTTATAAAAGTTATTAAAACAATTTTCATAATTTATACGTCCAGTCATGTAACATTCAGCTATCACTTTGTATAGATAGCTTCGACATCTATAAAATATCACTAATAATAAAGTAAATTGTTATCTATAATAACCGCAAACAAAAAATAAATGGTACGGCGCACCGCACAGACTTTCTCTCTCTTTCTATAAACTCGTAAGATTTCTGAACGGAATAATGTACATTGTATCATCACCACTCCACATAAGAACACGCATAAAATAATATATAATGATATAGAATCAATGAGAAAAGAGGCGCATCTTTGTCCACCTAAGAGCATTTCAAACAGTTTAATGTCTTCCACAAGGGTCAACACTTCGTATTAAAATTTCGATTTCTGGTTAAAATTTTAACATTTTATATGGTGTTGCAGATATTCAAGTCATCGCATTGATATTTAATTATTCATTTATAAATTTTGACCAATAAAAAATGTAAATATTGACTATTGAGTCTAAAATGGAGATAGATTATTGCTATGCAAACATTTCTCCTAAGAGATTTAAGGAAAAATAACATACTATTTTAGATACTTATATTTAATTACTCTATGGCATTGGAGAATTATTGCGTTAAGACTTAAGTAGTATATGTTTACAACTAAAGCTCACAAAATTGTATTAATATATTTGCAAATATCTCAGAAACTGCTGCTTTTATAAAAATATATGTCAAATAAAAGTTTTTTATTTCTAATAGGCCTACAATTTTGCAATGATAAGTTGTTTCGTTTCTCCAATAGTTGTGGAGATACGGAAATTAACACTTCTGTAATGTACCCTAAAAATCATTTTCATAGGAAAATGAAAATAGCCAGTTTATTTATAATCTTAATCAACGCCTAGATACGAATTTTAATCAAAATCGTTTGAGCAGATTTTGAGAAAACCAAATTTTTCTCTTTTCGCCCTTCAGTAAACTACCCTTAATTTTAAGTTTTTATAGACACACAGACAGCCGGCATTGCAAAGACTATTTTTTAGGGTTCGGGGGGTCATGAGACGTCGACATCCATCAACATTTCAGGTTAGTTTTTTTTTACGGTCGCAATACTTAAACTTTAATGTCCAAAAAGTTAAAAAAATTCATATAATTGCGTATAGATTGAAAGTTATTGATTTTATAAAATTATGTTTCGGATAAAATATCTGTATTATAAATATAAATACATATTTGTAATGCTAAGTAATTTCAAATCTCAAATAGTTTCGGAGCTATTATAAAAAATGTTAATTTACCCATCAGACCGGAGCCCTTAAATCGATTTTGCCGAAATATTGAGAGTAGCCATTTTGTTATGTTCATAAATGAAATTTAATCAAAATCGTTAGAGCCGATTTTGAGAAAATCTACTTTTTCTCTTTTTTCCCTTCAGTAAACTACCCTTAATTTTAGGGGTAGATATCCAATTCCAAAAACCCCTCGGGGCAACCCTATGAAAACCCTAGATATCAAGTTTCAGCTCAATCGGTAAAATAGTTTAGGCTCTAGTTGGAGGTACAGACAGACAGACAGACAGACGGAAATTCAAAAACCACTTTTTCGGATTGAGGAAGTCATGAAACGTCAAAATTCATCAAAATCTCGAGTTCGAATTTTTTGACGATCACCATACTTTCTCTACCTGTAAGATAGAGATAAAGTAAAAAGTTCGTGTTTTATAAAATTTCCTTCTACCAGAATCTTACCCTAGTGCTATTTCATAAATATAAGGTGCAAATTATTTTACCTAAATATATTTTCTAAGTAATCACTATTTAAATATATTCTTTAGCACCGCGTCTTACGACCTGTTCAGATTATACGCAAATGTAGGCCTACTAATTACGCAAATATGTTAGGGATGAATAAGATTTGAGTTTATAGGAAGTGTACTCGCATTTGCGAGTAGAGAGAGTAGAACATCATATTGAAGAAAAAAAAACCTCAATACATCCAACCGGGATTCGAACCCCAATATCCCTACCATCGGCAGTATAGTTGACGCCTTATACCATGCGGCCAATGAAGCAGCTAACTATTTAATTCAATTTTGACTTATTTTATAAAAATAGGTAGCATCTATTTGACTAGTTTCATTTAATGCTCACTTAAAGGTTTAGCCAATTATAGAATAATAACTCATTTTTAATATTTAGCCTTTCAAAGTCGAATCATTAAAATTAAAGAAACACACTGCTCAGTTGGCAAATATTGTGAATAGTTCGGTTTCCAGCGGGCAGAATTAGCTCTATTAATAATAAAAGAGAGCACAGATCTAAACATTTTAGGTTCAAATGAGTTAAACCACTCTTCTTCAGCAAAGAAGGTTTGAAAACTGAACCAAATATTAGTATTAAACTCAAACCCATATTTTTTTAAGTGTCCCAGTTTGACTTGTGAGTAGGGGAGAGTGGGGTAATACGGTATGATGGAGTGATGTATTTGAGCCATTATTATGTTTGATTTGTGGTGAGTTTAGAAAAGCTGGTTTAGTTTGGTACTGATGGGGTATTCATTTCTATGTGGATAAATTTGGAATGTAGTGGGTGTGATAGCTCAGATAACTACACATGTGATATGTAATTAAAAAAAACTTTAGTCTTCGGTATTATATAAGTGTACTAAAATATGGTATAGTATTTTTTTTTAAAGTTAGAATATTAAGAATATTGATTTGGTTGTCAATTTAATTTATTTTATGCTTATTCCATTTTACTTTTTTTTCAGTGGGTTTTATTTTCTTTCATATTTACATAATCAAACCTTTATTTGATTATTTTTTCTTATAAAAGTGTTATAAAAGCTACTTAATATAATAATAAAATATTTTTGTTTGAAACTGTGCGTCATTTTACCCTCCTTGAAGGGTAAAATGACGCAAGGTGATACAGTTGTTTTAATTATTTTACATGGATTTGAAATAATGCAAAGGTTGTAAAAACAGGTGCGTCGAATTCCCCCACTCGATCCTAAGGTTTCTGTCTTATCATTGCGAAATCAACGCAAGTTTTGCAGACTTAGATGGAATATTTTTTTAGTGTATTTTTAGAGTCTAACGTACATCTAACATAGCTTAACAGATAGTACAGATACCTCTAGTTCAGGAGCCAGTTGTTCGAACACGATCGCATGCACTAGAGGAGGTAGTTTTCCCACTTTATTTTCACATCCTTTCTTTCTCTCTCTAAGTGAGCGGGTTAGTATTTATTTTAATATCACAACCCCCCTATTCAATTTGTTTCCTAAAGTAAGTGGTCTTTATTTGAACGTCTATTGAAGGCATCCAAATTTGAATAAACAAATATTTGTGGTATTCCAACTACAAATGAACAATGTACAAATTTTAAAATTACAACTATTGATTATTATTATTATTATTATTATTATTTTACCAGAAGTAGAGACAATCTGATACAATGTGCCTCTTAGTATTTATGCACATTCGACTGAAAGCCATAAATATAATTTATGTAAGACTCGCTTCGAGGGGCACATTCTCGTGTTAGACTAGACTGCCGAAGATGTGGAGATCGGAGTTTGATCCCGGTCGGGTACAGTGAGAGCGTTTTTTTTTAAATAAATGAGTTTACACTATCTCTCTCTCCACGCAAATGTGGGTGCACTTCTTCTAAATATAACCTTCCTAATTCCCAACACATTAGCGTAATCAGTACATAGGCCTAAGCGTACAGCCCGAACGCATAGTTAGGGCCAGTTTCGTAGTCAGACTTAGCATGCCTAAAGTGCGAGTAGATACTAAATACAGGACGACACCTACCTAGACCAAAATGGAATGGGCCAGTTTCGCATATGAAACTGGCCCATTCTATTCAATTTCAGTTAGGTGATGTCTTGTATTTAGTATAGCGCCGCACTTGAGGCGTAGTCTACTAAATCTATGAAACTGGCCCTAAGAGGCGGTGCTAAAGAAAGTAAGTGTGAAATAGACATTACAAATTAAAAGTAAGAATAAGGTGACCTGGCGGTTTAGGGGTAAGGTGTCAGATTTATGTGCTGGGGGTCCGGGGTTCAATCCTCGGTCCTGGCACAGATTTATCTGACTGTCAAACCCTTGCTTCACCCCTGACAAGACGTGTATTAATCACAACTTGTGAATTTGTGGAATGCCAGCCTCCACCGTGGTTCGGATCACACGTTAAACTGTAGATCCTCCATTTCATCTCACAATCACCCTACCATTACACATTAGCCAAGTGCGTATAACCCGAACAGGTATTAACATGCGGTGCTCATAATACCAGTAAGAATAATTTGAAGAATGGAAAATTGTCTCATGCCTGGATCGCGATCAACGTAAGGGGGCGGCCAGACTGAGCGCGCGAGCGAGCGACTAAAATATAAAATAGAACACATGGTTTGTAATGGAGAGTGTGGCCAGACTGGAGCGCGCGAGCGAGCGAGCGAGCGAGCGACTGAGCGCGCGCGCTTGAAAGATAGAACTGGTTCTATTTTTCAAGCGCGCACGCTCGACCCGGTACAGTCTAGTTTACAGGCGCTAGGCAATATTATTGTGTGTTGGTTCATCGAGTGCTAGGAAAACTTCTCATTTTGACATTTTTATTAATTTTTTATTACTATCGATAGGTTTAGCACACTTTCTGGAAATTGAAAAATGACACCTGGACACGGGAATCAAACCCGGTACCTTTGGCTTAGTACGTCAATGCTCTAAATACTGAGCTATCCAGGATTCGTCCCGTGCCCAGGGTCATTCTTCACTCATATTTTAAAGCAGAGCCTATGATGGAGTGCGGAAATCTTCAGCTACAAGTATGTGATTATATTAATATCACGAGCTATCAGATAACGCAGCCATCTTCGACTCGGTAGTTGGCTTATTGCTGCCATTTGTACAATTATTATAATTGTACGGGATTTCATACTAAGAATTAAATAGCCAAAGCTATTATTTATGCTTTTAGTGAGGATTACTCCATCTAGATATCATATTCTGAAAAGTGAAAAATGACACCTGGATAGCTCAGTGGTTAGAGCCTTGGCGTATAAAGCCAAAGGTCCCGGGTTCGATTACCGTGTCCAGGTGTCAATTTTCAATTTTCAGAATATGATAGCTAGATGGAGTAATCCTCACTAAAAGCATAAATAATAGCTTTGACTATTTATTATTATTATTATTATTATTATTATTATTATTATTATTATTATTATTATTATTATTATTATTATTATTATTAGCACCGCGTCTTACTACCCGATCGGGTTATACGTACTTACGCTAATTTGCAATGGTAGGGTGATTGTGAGATGAAATGGAGGACCTACAGTTTAACGTGAAATCCGAACCTCGATGGAGGCCTGGCATTCCTCACATTCACAAGTTGTGATTAATACACGTCTTGTTAGCGCTGAAGGAAGGGTTTGGCAATCAGATAAATCTGTGCCGGGACCGAGGATTGAGCCCCGAACCCTCAGCAAAGAGGTCAGACACCTTACCCCTAGACCACCAGGTCACCGTTTGACTAGTCAATTCTTATTATTAGCACACTTGCTATTAACGGCCTAATTTAATTGCTAAGATCATAAACCATGTATATATTTATATAAAACTGATATGTTAAAATACTTCAATATTATCAAAGTAGGCCTTTACAAATAAGAATCACCATTAGCGTGGAGAGAGGAGGAGAAAACCACAACAATAAATCACTTGTTAAAACCACCCTCAACTCACTCAGCCAAAATTCGGAGCCTCCTCGTCAACAAATAACGAGAGGTATCAGCTAATCGCGCGCTCGCCAGTGTGGCCACCTAGTCGCTTACGCACTCGCTCGCTCGCTCGCGCGCTCGCTCGCACGCTTGTCAGTCTGGCCGAACCCTAACGTAACGTAAAGGTTAATCTTGTGTTTTTAAATGGAAGCTATTACAATGCACTTTACTTAACGTTGAAGTGACGTTCGGGATGCCTCATGACAAAATATTCAAGACAGTTGGGATTACCATGTGTGGAAAAATTAAATTAAACGTATCTATTTGATCAAAAAAGTGTATCATAAAAACTTACTTCGATCAAAAAGACTTTTACTACATAAAACTCAACTTCCACCCCAACTCAAAGAGCAAGAATAATGGGCTATATAAGACATTCCTAAACGTCAGACCCAAGTGGGTTTATAACTTTAGTGGATGGTCGGTGAAATTGTCCGGCAGTAGGAGAACAAAAAGGGGATCAGGAAAATATTAATGGCAATACAATTTGTGTAATGAATGCCTTATTAAATTAGGTTAAATCATTCAATTAACAAATTTATATTTTGCGCGCCAATATCAGTTACCATTTTTGTTTTCTGGGCATTTAGGTCCTAAGGATCAATCGGAATATGTGGAGTTTTGAACTTTCAAAAATTGAAAATTTCAACTTTTAAACTATGGGCTACTTTCATAGCCAGGCTTAGTACGCCTTAAGTTCGCTGCTATACTAAATACAGGATTGCATCTACCTAGACCAGAGTAGTATGGGCCCGTTTCATAGTCAGACTTAGTACGACTTTAGTTCGCTGCTATACTAAATACAGGATTACATCTACCTAGACCAGAGTAGTATGGGCCAGTTTCATAGTCAGATTTAGTACGACTTTAGTTCGCTGCTATACTAAATACAGGATTACATCTACCTAGACCAGAGTAGTATGGGCCCGTTTCATAGTCAGACTTAGTACGACTTTAGTTCGCTGCTATACTAAATACAGGATTACATCTACCTAGACCAGAGTAGTATGGGCCCGTTTCATAGTCAGATTTAGTACAACTTTAGTTCGCTGCTATAGCTAATCAGGATATCTACAGACCAGAGAGTATGGACCGTTTCATAGCAGACTTAGTACGACTTTAGTTCGCTGCTATACTTAAATACAGGAATTACATCTACCTAGACAGAGTAGTAATGGCCCGTTCATAGTCAGATTAGTACAACTTAGTTCGGCCCTTATTCAGGATACTAAGCTGATATGAAACGGCTAGTATTTAAAGTCTATAGACTATATATATAAGATAAAAAATAGTTGTTTTTATTCCAGTAAACACTAAATTCTTGTTCTGTTAGAAGGTTCCGTCAATATTTAACATAAGCGTAACATTTGATTGGCAATATATCAGCTACCTAAGCAGACCCCTTAAGCTCTATAATTACTAATGTTCGATCCACCAAAAAGAAAACCACCTCCTCCTCTTGGTGAAAATGTTTGTCCGCGGTGGAACAATGGCGGTGTGTTCGCGCCAGGGTGAAATAGATTACTGTTTTGTTAGGGCCGCCTTTGTTCTACTCTCGATGTTTAAACCCAAGACTGATGGAATCGTTGGAAACTGATCAAAGTTCATAACCAAAACACTTTGAAAAACTAAACTGTTTGTTTATCTTGACAGCGATAAACGGACACGCGGCCGGGACGTGTGGTTTACCTTTCAACAATTGAAACTGAACACCAGAGAAGTGATTCAAACTCTTACCAAGGGTTTATTTTAAGATGAACACACACCAAGAAATAACTTTTTATTCATAATGCACCTTACTAACCCTATGGCATTTGGAATTCGAACGTTCATTGCGTACTAATAAAAGTACGCCACCTATCCTATCTTAGTAGTTCTATCAGTCCACCCATTACACCTATCCCTATCTTGAGCTAGTTCTATTCAGTCCACTCCATTACACCCTATCCCTATCTTGAGCTAGTTCTAACATTCACTCCTACCCACCTACTTGACATCTACACAGTTCACTCATTATACCCTATCTATTTGAGCTAGTTTATTCAGTCACCTCATTACACCCTATCCTACTAGTAGTTCTATACACCCTCATTACACCTTCCTATCTTGAACTAGTTCTTCCATCACTCATTACCCAGTTACCTATCTTGACTATCTATCCATCTATCTTACACCTATCCCTCTATGAGTAGTTTACACATCCACTCCATCCACCTTCCCATCTGAATAGTTCTATCATCCACTAATCACACCTATCTCTTAGGCAAATTAATGTACCCTTCATCTGCGTTTAGTTTCCTCTTTCCATTGGGTTCACCATTAAACCCTGAACACGTTCTAGATTCTTCCATTTGCGCGCATGTCCTGCCCACCGTAATCTACGACAATGTGTAAATATTCTTAGTTGCCAGTGTTATATGAAGGTACGCAAAACCAATTTGCGACCGTTAGCATAGAGACGCTAGAATTTGCGTCAAAAGTTATTATGGCCGACCACTTTTCGAAAACTAATCCCTCAAACTAGGAGTTCGAATCCAATAATGGTCTCATGACACTTTTGACACCTTCGTGAGACTGTCCAAATACAAACAAACCAACAAGGGCTTTGTTTCACAAATATATTGACAAACTGAAGAAGGAAGGAAGATGGGATAGGGTGAGGAATAAGATTGTGTACGAGAGATTGGAATTGGATATAAAGTGGGGGTAGGAGGGAAGGAGTTGAGATGAAAACAGGATGGGAGGGGAGGGGTAGAATGAAGAATAAGAAGAAAATATAGCTTGTGCCCACGGAAAGAAGACTCGTGAGAGAAAAATCTCTTGGGGGGGAAGGGGGGGGAAGAAGGTAGGGTGGGAACAACCAATCAAAAAACAAGACCTCTCGCTCTTTTTTTTTCCCTCTCCCGCCACAAAGCGACAAGCGGGGACACTGAGATAAGACGACAAGGCTGCCACAACAAGGGACTTCCAGCCAATGGCTGCCAATGGTCCCTGTCATGCAGCTGTTACCTTTGACAGATAGTATCAATACCTACCTATAAAATAACACTAATAAAATAGGGACCAGATTTTGCCTGTTTGCCTTTTAATTTCCTTGATCGTAAAATATAGGCAGTTGAGACTTACGCATTTAACCACACGAGAAACACAGGTTTAGGACGTCACTCTTACAATAGACTAAACTTCAGATAACGGGGAGATCGGGGTTTTAATCTCGATCAGGTGCACTGAGGATGGTTTTCCCTAAATTATTTTCCACTTTCACTCCACGCAAATATGGGTACAATTCTTCTAGGCTCAACCTTCCTCATATCTAACACATTAGCGCAATTAGTAGCCTACAAATGTATACAACGCGAAGAGGTATACTCCATTCACGGTAGGAATTACTCTCTGAAAGGCCTTTTTTCCTACCAATATCCTACTATATCATAGATTTCTGGTAGGGAAAAAGGCCTTTCATAAAACAATTCCTACGCTGAACAGACTTTAGTAAAACGCGGTGATAAAATAAAATAAAAATAATCCCATCCTTTCAGCCCAGAGTGCGATCAGAAGAGTGTAGTTAGTCCCCCTGTCCCCTAGAAACTAAGACTATATATATATTTATATACCCGGTCGGTTTGTTCTCTCATAATAATCGCATGTCCTTCAGCGGAGGTTCAAGTGCTATGGCGCACAGAGGGGCTCTCTGTAATTAAAGAAAGAAGCCATATTGTTCTTTACTGGTATTATTTTACAAGGATTATAAGTCACGCGTACACAAACGGCTGAAAAAAAACCAATTGACTGTTCTTATAGGAGAGACGCGAGGATGGAATAAGGGGCTAAGTCTCGAGAAATATGGACTGAAAAGGATGTCTCTGGTACAATCCAATTTTCAAAGGAAGGTCTTTTAGATTTTTTTTTTTTGCAGTCAACATTGAAACACATTTTACTATATTATTAATGTTATTTATATTTATTTATAGCAACTATCAAAAGTTACAGGTACCCACTTCGGTGGCCGCATGGTCTAAGACGTCACTCTCGCAATAGACTTGGCTGCCGATGACGGGGAGATGAGGGTGTAATATGGGTGTTTTTTTCTGAATGGCTTTCCACTCTCCCTCCATGCAATGCGGACAGACTTCCTCTAAATTAAACATTTTTCAGTCATAACATATTAACGTCATTCACACGCGTGTAGCCTGGAAAACTAGTAAGATGTGGCGCTAAAAAAAAAAAAAAGCGAGAGATGCAGAACTTTAATTATGAACACTTGAAAGTAGATTCACATAGTAAATTTTCATTCAAAAAACCACTCTAATGTAGAATAGACTGTATAATATCGGGTAGAATGGATTTTTTTTTAAAAATATGTCAGACTTATATAATATGTTTTTTCTGGTGACAGGGAGGTCTGGGGCTCATGTCACATCGTGAAATATAGATTATGTTTTTTTCCTAAATGTATAACCCTTACACCTTCACACAACTGCAGGTAAATTTATAGTAAATTCTACTTTCCTCATTCCTTAACTTTGGGCGCAATTAAAATAAATTTAGCTCGGACGGATATAAAGCAGCAGTAGGAAGGGAAAAATAAACTTGTATTGTTATATTTAAAGCGGAGTGTAGTGTTATTTAGCACCGCGTCTTACTACCCGTTGGTTATACGCTTAAGTACTAATTACTCTAATGGTTAGGAATTGGAAGGTTGAAATTAGAGGAAGTGAACCCGCATTTGCGGGGAAGGAGAGTGAAAACCATTTAGGAAAAACACCCCGTTCACCCGACCGAGATTCGAACCTCGATCTCCCGTCCTCGGTGGTCTGACTCACACGACTAGCGCGTTAGCCAACTACGCACTGAGGCGGTGGGAGTGTAGTGAACGTGAGAAAAGGGCTGGGTTTTTCAGTTTTTTATAGCACAAAAAATATATGTCTTCAGTGGCAAACATAGATTTTAATTTTCTTCACATGCTGAGATCAACAGTTGTTGAATATCTGTCAACTCATGAGCATAGCGGCATTAGATGAGAAACTTTTTAAATGAAGATAAACATTGTCATTAAATTCTAGGACACCCTTGAAAGATTTTAAAGAAAATTTGAGGTCACCATGGAAAGAATATTAATGTCAATGTATCTAGTGAAGAATTATTTAATTTGTTTTGATCACAACATGTTTTATATTAAAATTGCAAAAATACTGAACTTTTTTCGCATTCCCTACATCCCCACCTTAAACCAAATAATTTGTAAAGAAAATAAACAACAATTATTCATAAACTATTTATTTTTCAAGTGATAGAATACAGTCAACAAATATGTTAATACTGTTGCTGGAGTAAAAATAGTGGATTACGAGAGGAAAGGGGGGCATTGATTCTGATGAACCTTTTAAAAGAAAATCGGACGTGTAGGCCTACTTAGAATACTGTTGTGAACCGCTATTCTACCATAAAATTATGGAACAATAATAGTTTAGCTCTCACCATAGAGCTGTGAAACAATGTTGTGAAGAATCATCTTCACATCGACCTCGGTCAAGACCCGATGTTTGTAGGTTCAAACCCAGCCGGGGTCGACGGAATTTTCCTGAACGATAAATATCCGTGGCAAAACTTCTTTCGAAGGTTAAGTAAAGCCGTCGGTCCCATGTTAATTGTGGCAAGTAAAATAAGAACCGTGGAAGGTATGTGAAAGTACCTTTCCTGGCAAAATTAGTAGGCCCTTTCGTTCTCGCTCATAGAAATTCTAATGTGCTGATATAATCAGTCGTTCAGAAAGTGCATGTTTAGTACCTCAAATAAATATATCTTCACCCAAAAGCTATTCTGAATATCAAGCAGGTTTAAAAAAAGGTAGGTCACTGCAAAGAATTTATAAAAAAAGACCATCCCAAATGTAAAAACACCCCGATTTTTGAAAAAAAAAAAGTGTCACCTTATAATGAGTCAAACCCTGTCCCTATATAATTATAAAATACTATCAATTGCAACTTGTAGCAATGTTTTGCAAACACATCTATCCAACTCTTTGCAAAACATTGCACTATATGTATATATATAGTAAGGTTCTATTAGGAACAAACCTTTAGAAAATACAAATATATTTCGTTTGCAGTCAATATTGATGGTATTTTTACCATAGTATTGGGATCTTTTATAGTTATTGACACAATCTATTAATAATGATAACTTCAGATCATATGACTTGACATACGATCAGATAAAAATGATTTTAATATATTTTAAAACTGTAAAAAAAAAGTCCTTCCTATTTAAATAAGAGTATCTATATCACTGTTGGACGAGTTCAGCTCGGGCGCTTGTCCGCTTCATGCCCGCACTGGGGTAGGTGGCTGTGTATACTCTGTTCTGCATACTCAAAGCAAGCCAAGCTCTCGAGTTTTCGTGGAACAAAAAGCTCGCTGCTCCAAACCTTGTAATCTGACCGCCCACCCCACCCTTTCCTTGCCTCAACGCTGACTCCTTCAGTCAACATCTTCCATCCTTTTATTATCACCAGATTATTATTTTTTTAACTAGTATTATATTTATTCTACTGCAGCATGACGTTCTCTTCCTCTCACGGATCAATTTTCCCACACTTTGTGTAATCAAAAGTCCTTGTGTGGTTCAAGTATTTTGTGTGGGTCGGTTTCCCCAGATCTCTTCAACAGTATATATATATACAGGAGAAATGAAATATATTCTGGCAAGGCAACAACAGAATCGGTCTTCTGATGCGACCCTAGTCGCACGCACCACTCTCGACATCAATTATTGCCAAGTTTAGTTCAAAATACTCCCCCACCCTCCCTTCCCCTTGCTATTCCATGGCATTTTTTCCCCCTCAAGTAGTCTCTAAAAGACACGTGCCACGTCATACTCCCGCATTCGGAATTCACTCCCTCTCCAATTACCGACACCACATTTAGTACTCCTCTTCAAGTTAACTAAAGAAGTGAAGTCAAGAAGAAGTCTAAATAGTATGACCAAAAATGCTCAGTTTGAAATATTTTGCTGTACCGCATTCTCAGTACCTGTTCGGGCTATACGCATACCTTTTTTATTATTATTTGATTATATATGCATGTGTGGGCTACTTCACACGTAAACCGGTTTGAGATAAAATTGGCTAGTACTTATGTAGGCCTACCTTTGCCCAGGGACACCCGAAGATACTTTTAGTACATCCTTTCCGTGGAGGCTCTTTTCATGAGATGAGGTGATGGTGATAGTGAGTATGAGGGTGTGGAACCAGTGGAAACACTTAAACTTAAGTTTAACTAACCAAACCCTGGTGACCTTTGAGATAGTTTCCCTTTCTGGAAAAATAACCAAGGTACCAGCCGGGATCGAACCGGTACCTCTAGGTTGGTGGCCAGGTGCGATGGCCACTATACCACGGTATTAGGCCTATTTGAGATATTTGACGTGCACTTTCTGAATCGACTGGTTATATCAGCACACGGGCTTTAAACTAACTTGATTCTAAATCAAACACATCATCCAGCCTTCCGGCAGTTTATTTATCACTATGAAAAGGGAAATCTCAATTTCATAGATGATATATTTAATTAATTTCTGTCATGCCGAGGAATCGAACCGGAGATCATTAGTTCATCAGGCAGACACATTACCGGCTGAGCTAAGGTGTCGTATTCAGACATTATTGTTTACGCTATTATATTAGGAATTAGGAAGGTAGAGTTTTAGATGAAATTAACCCACTTTGGGCTGGGGGAGGATGTTGGAGGGTGGGAAACCATTCAGAAAAAAACCCTAACCAGCCCAATAATCGACCGGTATTCAAACCCCGATTTCTCTATTACCAGTATTTCAGTCTAAAATGATGAATGACGTGTTATTCCACGTGATCACCGATGCGGGTTAAAATTTTTTTTTTAAACTCGTGTTCGGAGCCGATTAACTTGTTCAGCAGTGTGTACACTGTACAGTCCACAGATGTGAGTCGTAAATTATCAAGACATTTTAATAAAGCATTTGATTAATATATTCAAAATAGCTTGAGACATATTTTTTTCAATTCCTTCAAGTCTTAACTCAACTAGTATATCACATTTCAATATATATTAATTTTCCTATGCCTTAAGTGCGTGCATCACATGCCCATAAACTCTGTGATACAGTCAGCTCGAAATCGTAAATCTACACGAAAACTATTGCACGTGGATAAATTCTGATTAAACATTAATGGAGATAAAGAGTTAATAGAAGTTCTTAATACAGAACATTGTTGAAATAATAAATGATATTGGGATTTAAAAAAACTGCAATTAAAAGGCCGTTTTTTACCATTTTAGAATGATAAAAAGCTGTAATGGAAAGGCCGTTTTTCACCATTTTAGGATGGCTTCACAGATAAGCACTGTGCACAAATCTTCATTCTGTCATAATACGGACATTCCGTAGTTATTATTACTAACAAGAAACTTTGTCACTTTGTCGCTCATCATCACCTCGCAAAATTTAAAGTAATTAATACGAATGCACTGCACACATTTCTGGCATATCGTATGTATTTTATTTTTTCTTTAACTCCCATACCTCGCGCGAGGCAGGAGCCGAGTTTGGCCTGCTATGATGACATCTTTTAGGGTGGGGATGTAGAGAACGCTGGTCAAGGGCAGTGTTTTTGCAGTTTTTATTATAAAACTCTTTATTATTGGTCAAAATAAATCAAATAATGTTCCATTAGAACACATGGCGATATCAACAGTTGTTGAATATCTGTCAAAGGTTTCCTGGAATTTAATTACAATTTTTTCTTAATTTAAAAAGTTTCTCATCTAATGTCGCTATGCTCTTGGCAGATATTAAACAACTTTTGATATCACCATGTGAAGAAAACTAAACTATGCTTTTAATGGAGCAATATTTGAGTTATTATAACCAGAAACAATTTTGATATAAAACTTGCGAAAATTGTGCTCTTAGCTCGCATTTACTACATCCCCAAGTTGCCCCCCCCCCCCCCCCCCTTTGAAAAAGAAAGTGAGAGAGAAAAAAACGCTTTGGTCTTCATTTGAGTGTCGTCTTATGACGCGGGTAGTGCCATTTCCGGTTCAGACCACCTTCGGGAGGGGTGGTGGGAAGGTAGAAAAAAAAAGATCTCGAAATACATAAAGTCTGAATATTTTCCTGAACACACCCACATCACCCCCGTCCCCCTTTCCTTCGTTCTTGTGTCCTCTTCTTGCGTTTTGATAAATATAGTGGCTGCAGTCCTATTTTACCTCATTGCTGGGTTATATTTAACCGGGTAGAGAGCAAGAATAGATCAGTGAATCCTGACCGTGATATTAAGTAGAGAAGGCCCTGGTCACAAGGGATAGTGACATCTGCTCGGGACGACAGGGCGGATTCACACAAGCGGTGCGGTGCGTCACGCCAGCTTTTACTACCCTTCAAGTTACAGATTATTAAGGTGGGAATGTAGGGAGCGCAAGAAAATCTCGGTGTTTTTTTCACTTTGTATAACAAAACTTTTTTTTGTTAAAAATTAATAAAATATTTCTCCAGGGTAAATATTAAGTTTAATTTTCTTCGCATGATGATATCAACAGTTGTTGAATATCTGTCAAGGGTGTCATAAAATTTAATGACAACTTTTTCTCTTCATTTAATTATTATTATTATTATTTAGCACCGCGTCTTACTACCCGTTCGGGTTATACGCCTAAGTACTAATTACACTAATTGATTAGGAATTGGGAAGGTTGAATTTAGAGGAAGTGAACCCGCATTTGCGTGGAGGAAGAGTGGAAAACCATTTAGGAAAAACCACTCCAATGTTCACCCGACCGAGATTCGAACATCGATCTCCCCGTCCTCGGCAGTCTGGCTCTACACGACTGGCGCGTTAGCCAACTACGCCATCGAGGCGGGTCTCTTCATTTAAAAAAAGTTTCTCATCTAATGTCACTATGCTCTTGGCAGATATTCAGCAACTCATGATATTACTGTGTAAAGAAAATTAATATCAATATTTCTACTGGAGAAATATTTGATTTATATTTTGGCCAAAAATGTTTTGATATACAAACTGCCCTTAACGCACCTTTCCTACACTCCCACATTAAGACATGAGCATGTTATTCACAATTTTTTTTTCACATTATTTTTATTCATAATAAATTTAGAGAAATTGACAACGTAAACGCAACTAAAAATGGTTTGCCTATCTATCCATACGCCAGTAATATTATTTTAAAAAAATTGTACGGTGCACTGCTTTTATCTTAAAATTGACATGTACTAAAAACTCGTAAGATTCTTGAAATAAAATAATAGGTCTGCGCCTTGTTGTAAAAACACTACACCAAAGATCGTAAATGAAATATTACTTACTCTGTGGCATTAGGCACTAGGAACAATGTTCCAGAAAAATTGAGAAAAGAGAACCATCTTTGTCTACCAAAGAACATAAGGATCAAATTCATTTTCAAAGACCTGAATTAAAAAGTAAATATATTTGCTTATAGTTCAGTAACTATTGGGTTTATAAAAATATATTTCAAATAAAAGATTTTCATCTTTAAGAGTACGACAACTTTACAATGTTAAAAATTGGAAAATTTCACCTATGTAACGTACTCTCAAAATCATTTTAATGAGAATTATCATCTTATTTATAATGATAAACAGTGTCTATATATAAAATTCAAACAAAATCGTTAGAGCGAATTTTGAGAAAATCGATACCAAGTTTTAGCCCAATTGGTGAGATAGTTTCGGCTCTATCCCGAAATACAGACAAACAGCATTGCAAAAAAACACTTTTTTTTGTTTCAGGGCTCATGAAACATCGAAATTTATCAAAATATCGTGTTCAATTTTTTAAACGATCACAATACTTCCTCTTCGAGGTATCGAGAGAAAGTAAAAAATGGGAACAGTGCCAGCGAATGTATTAATTCTTCATAACTAATCAAAATAACTACTGATTTAAAGAAAATATATTTTTATATATAAAGTACCACTTAGTCTGATTTTTAAATAATGCCCTTTTTGAATAAAAACCATAATGAAACTTGCTAAAACAAAATATACACTAATTGACCCCTTTGTAATAATTGACGAGTCCTTCCATTTTGGATGTACGATGTGGCGTGGTTGGGAGGGAGATGCAGTGTTTTCTAGAAATTTGATTAATGTATAAATGTCATTCTTATATTAATTATTATAAAGACTAAATGGTATAAATATGGGGTGTGAAGGGAATATTTATAATCCAAATAAAATTATATGCTTCCTTTTCTCAACCCACTAAATCGCTTTATTTTAAGAAACGTTCTTGTTCTCTGATACAATATAGAACGTAACAAAAACAATATGTTATTTGTAATTTTAATAGATCTGGTATTTCAAAAGGAAGTTTTATAAAAAAAAAGTATCAAGGAGAAGAGCCATAAAATTAAAATTTGTAGACCTACATTGCTAGTTCTATACAAAGCTTGATAAGTAAAAGTAAATAGGCCCCCGCCCCCTCACACAAGAGATACATCTATTTCCAGGGGGTATGGGCCCCCTGTGCTTCCCTCGACATTCACCTTTATGCGTCCATTATTATTAGAGTGCGATCACAACTACTAGACCCAAGATAGTTGATATATCCAGAGAACACACAAAACTCAAACGGAAATAAACCTTCAGCTCTAGCCAAATATCGAACCCTCAACCACCAGATAAGAACACAACCATTAATGGCCGAGCCATTACGACATTGCCTTGCTTGCAGTTCTTCCTAGATCCGAGCCCAGTTCTAGAGACCCATTATTCGTCGCACCAATGTATTCATTTCGAACAGGGGGCGGAAGAGAGGGGGGTGGTAGTAAAGTGTGGGGGGGGGGAGGTAGAAGACAACCTTGTGTTCAAAACATCAACAGGCGGGATATTTGAAGCGGTCTTTTGATGGGCAAAGGTGTCGACAACCGCTTCAAAGCGCGACAATTCCACCGGCAACATCGTCGAAATGTCTTCACTTCTGTTAATCGTTATCTTCACACCCCGCGTCAGGTTCGGGGTGCTACGTCACAACATACTCGCTGCTTTCTCTTTGATGAGGAGGAACATACCTGTCACTAGAAAGAACAGAGCAGCCTCCGCCGAGGAAATGTTATTTCTTTTTAGAGCTTTTTAAGGTGGAGTGAAAGGGAATACGATGTAAAGTCTGTAATTTTACATATTTCTTTTAATATAGGAAAAACAATTTTTTTGGCTAATATTAGTAAAGAATCACTCCAAATAGATGCGTTTAGTATAAAATTCTACATAATTATAGTGATTTCAACATTTCTTGAATATCTGTCATTGGCATCACGGAATATCAACGGGACATTTCATCTTCATTTGAAAAGTTTATCATAAATGCTGCTATGCTCATGACAGGTACTCAACAACTGTTGATATTAAGATGTGAAGAAAATTAAACTCTATGTTTATACTGGATGGTCTAGGGGTAAGGTGTAAGAGTTCTGTGCTGAGGGTCCGGGGTTCAATCCTCGGTCCCGGCACAGATTTATCTGATTGCCAAACCCTTCTTTCACCTCTGACAAAATGTGTATTAATCACAACTTGTGAATGTGAGGAATGCCAGGCCTCTACCGTGGTTCGGATTCACGTTAAACTGTAGGTCCTCCATTTCATCTCACAATCATCCTACCATTACACATTAGCGTAAGAGCGTATAACCCGAACGGGTAGTAAGACGCGGTGCTGCTAATAATAATAATAATAATTATTATACTGGAGAAATTAATTATTTATTTATTTTATGCAAAAAAAGTTTTGCTATAAAAACTGCAACAAAAAACTAAGCTCTATTGTAGTATTATTTAATAGTAAAAATAAAGAAATTGAGAATGATTTTAAAAACTAGATTCTCATTTTAGTTTATTCAAGCCGGCATCGGTGAGTGTGTGAACGAGACGTCAGGCTTATTTAGTCTGAATTCCCTTTGACGGGAAGTTAAGTATTCCAATTCCGAATGGGTGTATTAGGGGTCATTTCCACAATAGTTTCCCACTTTCTCTATGCAAATACTAGTATATTTTCCTTAAAACTCTTTTTAACTTGTTTATACATTCTCCAACTGGTTTAAATATACGGATATCCTGGGGAATAGGCTGATTTTTTTTGTACAGCGAAAACCGGTTTTAAGTCACAGCAATAGAGCTAAGACATGTCAAACCTGCGGCTCACGAACACGTGCAGCCAAACCCATTATTATTTGGGACCCGCGAGCTTTTTGATGAACCAACATGCATTAGAGCTAACCCTTTTTTTTAAATTCCACATCGCATGACTATACCCATTGAGAATGTTATTTATCACATTTAATTGCATCGAATTCAAAACCTTTCAGAGATTGTCATTTTTAAAAGAAATATGATTGATCAAAATTGCATAAGTTTCTAGCAAAAAATAGAGGATGAGTTTTATGATTTTAAATTAATTTAGTTTTCTTTTTGCATCAAAAAAAAATAATAGAAAGTTGGAGATATTTTTACTTAGGAAGTTGATAATATTAATTTTTTGAAATATACCCTCCGCGGTATTATAAATTTTCAATACGGCCCTAATGATCAAACATGTTTTACACGTTTTATCTAGCTCACAAAGCACTAATTTATTTAAATATTATTATTATTATTATTTAGCGCGTGTCCTGCTACCCGTTCGGTACTATACGCTTAAATAATAACTAAGCTAATGGGTTAGGAATTGGGAAGGTTGAATATAGGGGAAGTAAACCAGCATTTGCGTGGAGGGAGAGTGGAAAACCGTTTAGGAAAAACCACCCCCAGTTCACCCGACCGAGATTCGAACCTCGATCTTCCCATCCTCGGCAGTCTAGCTTAACACGACTACCGCGTTAGCTAACCACGCCACCGAGGCGGGTTTTATTTAAATAGGACCAACTCTTGAGTTTATGAGCTGTAAAAAACAAGAGAACAAACACGTTATTCACGGCGAATGACTAGAATGTTTAGAATTAATGAAAGTAGTTGGAAAATGATGAGTTCTGACAAGTGTTGCGGCGGTGGTGATGATACGAAAACACAAGCGGTGACAAGTGAAGAATGAACGACCGGCGACGTGCAGTGATTGATAATGTAACAATTAGTCAAAGGAGGAAAAACAACAACTGGGAAGGAACGAACAACCAGGACACGAAGGTGTGTGAAACAAAAGAAGAACGTGTAGCGCAAGGACGTAGCTCAGACAAATGTTTCCGCACCCATAGGACAAATTTATAGCAATTAATTGAGTTTATCATTTTAGAAAACCTTCTAGATTAAATGAGTAAGAATTTATTTAATACTAACAGTCTGACCAGTTCTTCTCACGGGTAATCCGCATCAAACAAATCAAATTAGGACGTTCAGCATCCAGCTGCCATAATTTTGATAGTTCCTCCGTGAACAATCCACAAACCAATTTGCGCCATTAATTCATACACAAACTTGGTATACAAACGAAACCAATACATTGGCAATACAATATTTACCAAAGCACGATCATAATATAAGTGAAACGAGGTCATGTAGATTGTTACAGAAACATTTGGGAAAAATTAGCATCACATTTACACAAAAATTATTATTAATAAGTTAAATAATAGATTCGTTACAGAAACATATTAAATATTAAGCATGGTGATTTCCCCAAATAGAATCACGTTCCCTAAACTGTTGCCATATTTTGTTTATTTAAATCGTTATGTCGCTCCTAGATAAATTCTAATTTACTCTTCAATTTTCACCTGTGCAGGCCAATACACTTTAAGACAAAATATTTAGTTTTTATTTATTCTGAGATGTTTCATCTGCCTTTACAAATTAAGTTTTCCTACCATAGTTAAGAATTTTTTTTAAATCAATCTAGAAAATATTTAGCTCTCACCCATCCAACCTTACTCCTCCTCTTCAATTCCACATTTCCAATTTGAAATTTAAGACTTTGTTAAATTTTCTACCTCACCAACTTTTTCCAACATTTAATTTTTTTATTCATACGGTTAGTAAGACAGGGATAGCTCGGACGGGTCGTAGGATGATTATATTTTGGACAGGTAGCATTCATAAAGTTATTTAAACACGTTTCCCAAATTTCGAATGTTTCACGCAAAGCTTCACATTTCCAAAAATAGTCGTCTCCCTCTGTTGAGAATGTATTTTCAAATCAAGTTACGTTGTTTTGGAATGCTCCAATCCGGATGGAAGTGTGCTTGTAAACGTAGGTATCCCTGCACCAAAGGCGCGCGATGGCTGTCAATGGTTTATGTTGTACTCGGGCGGAACATGTGTGTCTGTTGTTTCTCTTGGTGCGTGTGTGCCCGTGTGTGTGTTTAGGAGCGCTCTTGTAAGGTTTGATTGTTTAGCGCGAGTGGGTTTAGAACTGATAAGAAGGTTACTTAACTTGCCCGCGCTTTCGGATTCAACGGTGCAATAAAACGAGCTTATTTCAAGCTACGGGACGGTATCCAGCAGTTAAAATAAAAAGCTAATAAAATTGCTTTCATGTATCCATATGTCAAGTCAACTGATATAACACTGTCGATTTTAACAAATTGTAATCAATAAATAATTGATAAGTAATACATATTATAAGTAAAATTACTTTTGTGATTAAAAATAAGTGTTTACTTTCTAAGATACCCTTTCGTTAACCATCTTAATATAACTTTTATCCAGTCTACTTAAGTTATAATAAAATAATAATAATATAATAATAATAATAATAATAATAATAATAATAATAATAATAGTTATTATTATTTGTCCACGTCTTACTACCCGTTCAGATTATTCCCATTTAATTACACAAATGAAGTAGGGATGTGTTAGGTGTTAGGCAGAATTGAGAAGAAATATACCCGCAACTGTAAATAAATATTGAGGGAAATTATTTGGGAAATAAAAAACCACCCTCAATACACCCGAACAGCATTCAACCCCCCCCCCCCCCCCAAGGCAAATTAGACCAGACGAGGTGGGCGCCTTAGCCCTCGTGCCCAGTGTTGAAGGTAAAGTGTAACTTTATTTACCCCACTTTGATGGCCGCATCGTCTAATACCTAACTCTGGCAATAGACGGACTCCCGATGATGGAGAGATCGGGGATCTAATCCCGGTCGGGTCAGCTGAGGGTGGTTTTATCTAAATGACTTTCCACTCTTCCCTTCACGCAAATATGGGTAAACTTCCTTACAAATTCAACCTTCTTAATCCCTAATACATTAGAGAAATTATTACATGGGCGTATAAACCAAACGGGTAGCAAGATGCGGTGTTAAAAAACCCTTTATTTTGTAAAAATTAAAAAAAAATGCCCCCATCGGAAGGCAGACGTCAACCTCGTTTGTTTCGGTTCGGTTTGGCGCTGACGAAGAGGTTAGGGTTTGAATTCTTGTCGGATGTACTGAGGAATTTTCCCTAAATGGTTTCCCACTAGCTTTCCACGCGAATGCGGGTACATTGACTCTAGTATAAATACGCGGCTATCCCGAACGAATAGTTAGATAAATGCACTGCACCAAGATAAATACTTTTTAGATTGAAGGATTATATATGCAGCTTATTAAAATACTGAATGTGAGGAATGCCAGGCCTCCACCGTGGTTCGGATTCCACGTTAAACTGTAGGTCCTCCATTTCATCTCACAATCACCCTACCATTGCACATTAGCGTAAGTGCGTATAAACCGGACGGGTAGTAAGACGCGGTGCTAACATTAATAACAATAATAATATTAAAATACTGAGATTTATTATTTTTAATAAATATTATTATAGTAAAAACAGTTCAAATTCCTATAGTTAGTCTACAAAAAGTCTGAAACTTTATTTAATTTTTTTTATATATATAACCGCGTCCCACAACGTGTTCATGTATTTACTAACCAAGTTAACTTGTTAGAGATGAGGAATGTTAAATTTAGACTAAGTGTACCCGAATTTGCTTAGAGGTAAACGGGGAAAACCACCCTCTAGTACATCCAACCGGGATTTCAACACTGATCTCCAAGTAATCAGCAGTCTAGTCTAATGCGAGAGTGACGCCTCATACCATGTGGCCAACGAGGCTGATTTTTTTTAATGATGGTACACATTCAAGTAATGCCCATATAATGAATCAAATAGTTAAATACATACAAGGCCCTTATTAAAGTTTATTTTAACTAACCGTATTACACTATTTTGTTATCTGCACACATTAAAAATGCTGTACATTTTGGATCTTATTTTTCTAATAAAAATAAGGAACCTATGCTAATAATTTTTTATGACTAGTTATTTTTTAAATCTTATTTTAGATTTAAATTATTGGTTGCATGCTCTTAAAGCTGACTGGAATTTTACCGTGAAAAATATAAAGACAAAATAAAAAGCTTATGAATCTAGTGTTTGTTCACGTCAACTCTTAATACCCCCGTCTTCCTAGAATCACGTCAATATTTTATTTTACACGGCTTAACATTTTCACCATGTTTCTCGAAGACCGAGTAATAGGGTAAGTAGTGAGCGGTAGACTTGAGGAATAATATTATTTCTATAAACGTCTAGATCGGCCGTTAAGTGTTTGGGACCCTACTGGGGATGTTTTTGGAAGCCTGTTCGTTGCCTAACTGTGACGTCATGGGAAGTCAAGATAGGGTTTTCTCTTTTTAATGTATTTACGTTTGATTCGGTGGGTTTTGAGGAAATAACATTGTAACTAGAGGTTTACCGATTCAGTAAAACCTACTACCGATTGTTTAAAATAATTGTTCATGCTACGATTATTTACATCGATTAGTCCCGATTATCTATTATTTATTAATAGCTATTGGGAAATATGCTTAGAGCGTGATAACCGTTAGTGTAATTAATACAAAACGATATTATTTAAAAATCAACAGTTAAAGCTTTGATAATCTTAATTTTTGACTAATCTTTGCATAGCACACAACCCAGATACAGTGTGTATATAAGTGGTTTTTTTGTAACCGATTTTGATCACCAAGCTTCTACCCAGAAAATTTTGCTTTAAATTTTACTTTAAAAAACGATTAATCGGCATAATAATCACCGATTACGATTAATCGCCTATACACTAATAATCACCCGATAACGATTCATCGGTATTCGCGTCGGTACACCCCTAATTGTAACAAAAACCATAAATTATTAAATATGTTTAAAAATAATCTTACATTGTTACAAAGTTTTTTAATCTCTAAAAATAAGTCTGTTGTAATCTTATATTTTTTAACTCGTCTACAGATTAGGATATTTGGTTTATTTACAACAACCAAAAGACTGTAGAACTCTTCTTGTTTCGATGTAGATTAAAACAGTCCGTATGAATATGTCTATCTAGAATAAGAAACAAAATAAAAGGTAGTTTTGAAATGAATTTCTATGTTGTCCAGAAGTTAATAGTAGCGTTAGTGTGTATACTTGTCAGCGAAAGAGGGTAAATGTTATCAACACCTATACATAAGGCCTTGCAAGGGGAAATTCTCATTTCCTTCCCTTTCTTTCTATTTTGTACATTGGCGTCTATGTGTGATAGTGATTAGAGTGTTTAAGGTAGTAATGTAGGGAACGCGAGAAAAAGGGCGGTGTTTTTTTTAAGTTTTATTTAAAAAAACCTTATTTTGTACAGAATAAAGCAAATCTTCCACTGTAGAAACATAAGAGTTTCATTTTTATTCACATGGTGATATCAACAGTTGTTGAATATCTGCCATGAGTGTTCTGGAATTTAATGACTTTTTTTTTCTTAATTTAAAAAGTTCCTTATTTAATGCCGCTTTCCTGATGACAGATATTCAAGAACGGTTGGTATCACCGTGTGAAGAAAATTAAACTATGTTAATACTGGATATATTTTTATTTATTTTGGCCATAAATATGTTTTGTTATAAAAACTGTAAGGACACTGCCCTTAACTCGATTCCCCTACACTCCTTAAGTGCGGCAAGTTAAGCTGCAACCCGCTTAGCAAAATTGCTTCGAAATCACCAAGTAGGCAGCGTCGTTAACCAGCCTAATAGTTTTGTGTTTAAGACGGCCCCTCCAATCACAGAAGATACTCTGCTCCACGCTATAAATCACACAACATCTCTTGCGAAAATAAGACGTACCCATGAAGGAAGGAATAGAGGTCTGGGAAAGAAGGAGTGGGGGGAGGGGGGGGAATTAAGAAGGGGCTATATAACAAGAAATTCCAACCTCCAGTAACAACTGTCACATCAATATTCAAGGCATTCTAAAAGAGATTAAATACAATTAAAAGATGAACATCAGTGACGCAGTCTGAGTTAAATTCTAAAAATAAACGTTTTTATTGCATTTTATCTTGTCAAGTTTGGTGGACTCTTACAAGTGGGGGGGGGGGGGGGAGAGGGGGGGGGGAATAAAAATTATATATATATATATATAGTCTTTTGTAAAAAATTTTTTTGTGAGATTGCAAATAGAAAATGATCGCAATAAGTTTTATCAAGAAATTCACCCCCTTCTCTCTTGTCTATTTTCGAAATGGATACGAGTATCAGAGAATTATAATGGTTACTTTGTGCCAAGAGCATTTACTTGTTAAATATAAAAGTTTATCTTTCCTCTATCTCCAAATTTGAATGCTATGGCAGCGAATACAAACCAAATAATAATCCACATTTGAAAATTAAATAAATCTGACTTTAATGGTTTCAAAGTTATCAAGTACCTTGAGATGTCTTAGAATATTGAAATTGGTTACGTATTTTTTGGTTGAATACACTTATTTTTAAGAAAAAAATAGCTTCGTCGTTTTATCATTTTTATATATATGTGACAATCACCATCAAATGTGAAGAATAAAAAACACCCTCAGTCACACAGCCGGGATTCTAGCCCCGACCTCCTCATCACTGGCAAACAAGATTATATGCGAGCGTGATGTTAAGTCTGCATGTTCACCGTTGAGGGAAACTGACATTTAAAATTAGGTTGTCTTCAAATTACAATAAAATTAAGACAAATCTGCCAAGTCCTGCCACTAGTTTTATCATCGTTTGGCAATGAAACGCATGTCTGGTTCAATAAATATAAAGGTTACTAGATCCATTCTCCCTTATTCACACGTCAAGTCATGTTTTGCAGCCGTCATTTTGTTCAATATCATCAATACCTATAAAATAACACTAACATAATAATAATTATCATCAGATGTTTCCACACGTTTCGGTGGCCACGTGGTCTAACGCGCTACTCTCGCAGTAGACTAGATTGCCAATGACGGGGAGATCGAGGTTCGAATCTCGGTCGGGTGTACTGAGGGTGGTTTTTTCCAAAACGGTTTTCCACTCTGCCTCCACGCAAATGAGAATACACTTCCCATTAATATAACCTATATAATCCCTAAAACCATACGCGTATAACCAATGCGGGTAATAAGACGCGGTGCTAAAAAAAAGTTTCCAACCTATGCTATGGTTGGGTCAGTTAAGTAAAAATGCCCCAACTTCCTCTGTCATTCCATAATTTTTCCTCCTTTAATTTCTTCCATTCTCCTCCTCTCACTTGAACACTTTCTGCTATCTGATCCTTTTATCTCTTTCTTGCCCTCTCTTGAGGTATTTTTCCTACATACTTCATTTCCATCATTTTCTTTGGCATCCTTTACTTTTCCATCCTCATTACATGCCTATACCACCTCAGTCTTGCTTCCTCTACTAGCTCGTGTACTACTCCAAATATTTCCCAGATAACTTCATTCTTATCCTGATTATCCTCATGACAGATAACATGCTCCTCACAAATTTCATAACATTTATATTTTAATAAAATGATCTCAATGTTGACAGCATAAAAATAGTAATGTGTGTATTTTCTAAATGGCTGTTTCTATGAAAATTGGACTGTATTAAATAGCAGCAGGTTAAGGACGTTGCTACCTGTGACGTCATGGCAGGCCAAAATAGTATTTCCAATTTTAATGAATTTTCTTTCTATTCGGCAAGTTTTAAATATGTAACGTTGAAACAAAAATTTTAAATTATTAAATAATTATAAAAATAATCCTACAGTACTATTAAATTACTATTTTTATCTTGAAATAGTTTTTGGTAAACGTTCTTTTTATAAATGCTCTACAACTCAAGCTAATTGTCTTAGTCACGAAAATGGCCTGTAAAAGATGTAGATTAAAAAAGTCAATGGCAGCTATATGTCTATCTAGAATAGGAAACAGGAAAAAATATAAATTTAAAAATAATTCAATGTTTTCAAGGCGCAAATAGTAGTCTATAGTTAGTGTGTAAGCTCGTTGGAGGAAGAGGGAAAGTGTTATCAGGTGCTAAACAAGAGACCTCACAAGGTGAACTGCTCATTTTCTTCCCTCTCTTTCTACTTTGTACATTAGTGTCTAAGTGTGATAGTGTTTAGACTGCTCATGTGCATCAAGCCAAGATGCAACCCGCTTCGCAAAATAGCTTCAAATTCCCCAAGTAGGCAACGTCGCTAAGAATTCTTCCCCACCATGTGCGCACGCGCACTAACAAGCAGTGCATACATTCTCTCTGTCACGCCGGGGGGTGGGGGGGGGGGGTCATATCAATAACTATCAGGCTATTCTTCATTTGAACTCTTCCCCCTCCCTACCTCTACCCCTCTCCATAAACACACGGCGAATATTTCTACAGTTAGCGGGGAATCCAATAAATGAAGTGTTTAACTGAGCGTACTTCTGTTGGGGTTCTGTGCCCGGAACCTCTTCCCGCTGGGGCGTCGGTACGCTTTGATCCCTATGTAACACTCCCCTCCCCCCACCCATATACCAGACCTAGCTGGTGATTGGATGAGCTAGAAAACCATACGGACCGATTAGTTGAATCGGGCCAGAATAATTAGACGGCCATCGAGAGGGGGAAGGGGGGAGAAGGAACTGTGTACATATTTGATGACGGATTGCAGTACGATATAATGGCCCTAATGCAATCTATTATACTAATATCCGACTGTATACATATGGGTTGCATTATATAATTACCGGCCGGTTTTCAATCGGTTGAAAAGGGTTTAGTGTGGATCGGAAAGTGGGGAGGGGAGGGTCGGGCTGCAATACCTCGATGGATTGTGGTCGTTTGCAACATATATAATTCAAATTTTGGGTCGCAAATAGAAACCCCCCCCCCACCACCTCCACCCTGATGTTTCTTTTTTCGTGTCACGTCAAAATTGGGATGGAAACAAATATTTCTTTTTTTGACTTATTTGCGTTTAATAAAGTGAAAAATTACTACCGCGTTCTCATATGGTTGCGTTTAAATGGGAATACACATTATGTTAATGATCGTGACTAGAGTTGTAGTGGAAGTCATTAAAATTGAAACACGGTAGGGAGAGAAACTATCGAATAAATTCACTGAAATAAAAATATAATTCCTAGTGTAAGGGTTGAATATACTATTAGTGCCTGTTGGCTACTCATATAATATATTTATATATTTAAAAAATACATTTCTGCGTAATAAAAGTTTCACTATTTCTATATTTGCACTGGTAGGTGTGCTGATAGAATGCGGTAAATTTAGGGGAATGTACCAGAATTTGTATGGGTGGAGCATGGGAAAACATTTAGGAAAACCTACCAAAGTAAACTTTGTCGGGACTAGAGTTTCGACCTTCTAGTCACCGGTCAACCAGACAAGACGAGAATGACACCTTTGTCCACGTACCTATCCATCTTCCTTAGATGGAGTTTAAGTGAAATGACTGACTGACTTTTCTACAAGGTGTGGGCTAGGTTATACCAGTCAATAAGTGAGTAGTCAGAAGGATTTAGGCTAGTGTAGAAATAGCTTAGCTAAACATGAATGAAGGGTATCTCCTTTCTTTGTTGAAATCACGATACCCGCAATGCGTGTTAGCACTGCGGGATGCAAATGAACTAGGCGCTGGGAACTTTATCAAGTTGAGAATACACCTATTTAAAAATAAAACAGTAGCGTTATTTACAAAATTACCAACTTAACTTTAAATTATATTCTATGGGAAATCTAACTTCTGGTTAAAACAGGACTGCCTTTACATTTTTAAATAATATACCTTTAAATGCGATTATAAGAGATCGTACCATCACTATATTAATATTAACCAACTCAAAAACGTTGACTTAACCTCAACGCAGTACGATTTGACAATAAAATGCCTTTTTTATTTCTAGGGACAAAAAAATAGCAAAATTTTCAAAAATTATCGACTTATTTATAAATAAAGTACATGTTATTTTAAATTTCTATAGATTTTGAGATTTTTATTCTCTAGGCCAAATTTAAATACTATTATTAAATAAAATAAACGAACCAATCACATAAATTTTAATAATAAACCCAATTGAAAAAATAAAAACATTTTAGTATATATTAATGAAGCGCCTAACACAAAGGTTTATTTTGATAGAATAAATAAAAAGAAAACAAAACACCAAAATAAATAAGGAGTGGTAGGTGGACAAATATTTTTTCCTCACCCCATCTCAATCCTAAAGGTATATTTTTTAAATTCTAGGCCTAAATATGTTGCAGCTAAAGTTTGATGAAAAAAGATCTTTTCAAATTTAGATGGTTTATTTTTTTGTCGTCACAACTTATTAAACGTTTTGGTTGTACACATATGTAATAATTAAATTAATGTGTTAGGGGTGAGGAAAGTTGAATTTATAATAGGTGTACATGCAGTTGCGCGGATAGAGTAGAAAATAATTTAGGAAAAATAAAATCGGTACGCTCAACCGGTATTTGAACCCCGATATCACCATCTAATCTATAATGAGACAAAGAGATAGCCTCGTAGTGACTCTGTGATTCTAACACCACTTTTTGGAGCAATGGCACGGTATTTTTTATCCGACTGTTGGAACAATAATTACTCAACTGGAAACCATTTCATCGATCCTTCTTTCCTTATCTCTAACTCTATTTCACACTCTCTCAATCTATCTCGCACATAGTCACTCTAACACCCCCTCTAAATCTATCAAATCTTCTATCATTATAATCCTCGGTACCGGCACAGATTTATCTGATTGCCAAACCCTTCCTTCACCTCTGACAAGGTGTGTATTAATCACAACTTGTGAATGTGAGGAATGCCAGGCCTCCACCGTAGTTCGGATTCCACGTTAAACTGTAGGTCCTCCATTTCATCTCACAATCACCCTACCATTACACATTAGCGTAAGTGCGTATAACCCGAACGGGTAGTAAGACGCGGTGCTAATAATAATAATTCTATCATTATATCCTTCTCCCTCATTCTCTCACACTTTATTTCCACTCTCTTTCACTCTGTCTATTTTCCCACTTATACACACTCTCATTCTATGACGCTTTATTCCTCTCTCTAACGCTTTCTTTCCCTATCTAACCTTTTTCACTCTATAACCCTTTCTTTTACTTTTTAACTGTTTATTTCGCTATCTGTTTCTTTCACTTTCTAACTCTTTCACTCACTCGATCTCCCTCTATACGTCTCTCACACACTCTATTAATCCCTCTTTCACTCTCCCTCACACTTTCTGCTTATCTCTCTCTCTCCGACGAGCCTCCAAGGCCGATGGTAAATGTTGCATGGATAATTAATTTCCTCCACGAAATCACGTTTTTTCCTTCTCAGTCTTGAAGCACTTGTCGCTGGGACTTGTGAATATCACCCACAGGGACCCAGGGTACATAAACGTTGGTAATATTCTTTATCAACTGGGTATTAGTAAATACTTACAAACACACTTAGATCCAGTTTCCTAGTCAGATTGATTAGCTTCAAGTGCTGTGCTATACTAAATACAGGACGAAACCTACCTAAGCTCGAATGGAATGGGCCAATTTCGCATATGAAACTGGCCCATTCCATTCTGATCTATGTAGGTGTCGTCTTGTATTTAGTATAGCACAGCACTTGAGGCGTTATCAATCTGACTAATAATATTAATATTTAGCACCGCGTCTTACTACCCGTTCGGGTTATACGCTTAAGTACTAATTACGCTAATGGATTAGGAATTGGGAGGGTTGAATTTAGAGGAAGTGAACCCGTATTTGCGTGAAGGGAGAGTGGAAAACCATTTAGGAAACCCTCCCCCCAGTTCACCCGACCGAGATTCGAAACCTAGATCGCTCCGTCCTCTGCGGTCGAGCTCAACACGACTAGCGCGTTAGCCAACTACGCCACCGAGGCGGGTAATCTGAATATGAAACTGGACCTAAGTCTAAGACATCAAGTATTAAGGTGGGGATGAAGTGAATACGAGTTAAGGGCAGTGTTTTTGCAGTTTTTATAGCAACACATTTTTTGGCCTAAGTAAATAAAATATTGCTCCAGTAGACAGAGAGAGATTAATTTTCTTCAAATTGTAATATCAACAGTTGTTGAATACTTGTCATGAGCATAGCGACATTAGATGAGGAACTTTTTAAATGAAGAGAGAAAGTTTTCATAAAATTCCAGGACACCCTTGTTGACAAATATACAACAACTGTTGATATTACAATGAGAATAAAATTAAGCTCGTTTCTACTGGAGAAATAATTGATTTATTAAAAAATAAAAAAAGTCTTACTAAGAAATTGCAAAAACACTGATCTTTTCTCGCGTTTCCTACATCCCCACCTTAACTGTAAGCGCCCAAACTTATTATATCTTGGTTCTGTTTATGATGTGCTCGGAGGAATACTTACACGAAAATACATTATACATTTTAAGAGCACCATTTCGATTGAACCAGTTTTTCATTATTCATGAATGAAGTCTACTTATTCGCTTTGTTTTGAAAACGGACTGAGTTTATTTAAAAATAAATATTGTGGAATGTCTTTAACTTAACAAACACAAAGCCCACATTGGTTGTCAAATGATCTAAGGCATCACTCTCGCAAACATACTGGAATGCATTTTTTTTACCTAAATGTTGTTCCATTCTTCCTCCACTCGAATTCGGGTACACCTACTCTAAATTCAACCTTCCTCACCGCTACCACATAAAGGTGCGTATACACTAGAGGAAAATTTGAGGTCGAAAAAAGGACCACGTGCGTAGCCCGAACGGGTAGTAAGACGCGGTGCGGTGCGGTGCGGTGCGCACATTCATTTGTGTTTATGCTGTTTTGTTTTTTCTTGTAAATAAGACTTTCTAATAAATTGCAAAATAAGCTTGAAACGGAATAAATGCTTTCTGATGTGAATAAGAGTATATAATAATCTATTCATAAACATCTCACAAAATTGTTATTATTTATTCAATTGAAATCAATTTTCTCCCTTCAAAAACAGAGTCAACTGGAAGACAGGAGATATATATCAAATAAAATATGTGGTTGGCTTATGCGGTGACGTATTCCATAAAAATTCCACACACAGATAGAGCTACCCACATCTGTAATGTTTTATTTGGAATAAATAACAGTTGCTAAAGCTATAACAACGCACGTTTTTCTTTTTAAATAGGGGTAGGTGTCAAAAAGAAGCAATATATGTATAATGCAGACACACTTTTGTAATAAATCTTACCAGTATAATAACAAGAGAGATAGTCACAGAGACAGCTTAGATGCTTTCTTATTTTTTAATTTGTTTACGTTTACGGTTTAAGAGCCTAATTTCTCATTTGTATCCAAAAGCCAAATTAATACACATTTATTATTTCATTTCGCTGTGTACTGACTCGGAAAATATTCCCCTAATGTCAACAAATATTACACAAGAGACATCCGAAACAGAAAATTAGTCAGTTTGATTCCGAATCCTTTCTTGATTCAAATTTATAAACCTTACATCTTCTACTTATCTTACGTTTGGAAAAATACATCGTCGCCTAGGGCTGTACGTTTAACACAAGGCTTACTAACGAATTAACATAAGTGTTAAGGATGAGTAGAGAAGCTTTGAAAAAATTCATACGAATCAGCATGGTACGAGAATGGAAAAAAATACTCCTCCACGGGATTTGAAACCGATACCCACACACATCAGTGGACACACGGGCTAAGGCGTCAACAGTTTGCAGTACTGGGGATATTGGGTTTTGTGCTGGACGGGTTTTCTGAGGTAAATTCAAGGGTTTGGCTACGAAACATTTGCTGAGGTTAGTTCAAGGTGGCTATGAAACATTTACTGAGGTTAGTTCAGGGTGGCTATGAAACATTTACTGAGGTTTAGCTCAGGGTGGCTATGAAATATTTACTGAGGTTAGTCAGGCTGGCTACAAAACATTTACTGAGGTTAGCTCAGGCTGGCTACGAAAACATTTACTGAGGTTAGTTCAGGGTGGCTATGAAACATTTACTGAGGTTAGTTCAGGGTGGCTATGAAACATTAACTATCAAATTCCCTAGCTTTTCAAACAACCTTACAAAAATTCTCCACTTAGCATTTTTAACAGTTTCACTTGGTGAATGGAAGTTTGTTCTTTTATTACATTGATCACAAATTTCAAAAACAATCCCACTAATGCTAGCTAAATATCAACATTAGTTTAATTTCTTTATTCATTACTTAATGTTTTAGCCTAGTTATTATTTGTGTTTGTCTGTAAATGTGTTATAAAACAAACTTTGTATAACCATCTTATGTAAGTAGACAATCTATTTTATTAGCGCCAAGAAACAAAAACTCTCAATTTGTTTAAATGTTCAGGTGCAGAATTAGCTAAGTATTTAAGTTTCCTGAATTTTCCTCATTTTCCTGTTTTACTTGACAACAAAATTTTCCCTGATTTTTCCTTATTTTTATTAAATTCAATGACTTTTCACTGTCTGTAGCCACCATTTTAGTTTTTCCTACATGTTTTCTTACTCTCCTTCCACTCAGATAGTCTACCTTTTCATTCCCGGCCTATTAGTGTGAGCATGAGAATAAACCGGACGGGTAGTAAGATATAATGCACATGCAAATAAATAAAGAAACCTTATCTTCCCATCGGTGGTGAACAACTACACCATCAGCCAGATACATACTGAAAGCGCACATGCAGGATTTGTGTATTTGAATTATTGTAGAATATCAGAAGAATACAAGGTAGATGATGCATCAAAAGAGCACCATTGTTTGTAGTCTCTGAGATCCATATGGCAACACCGTAAAAATGTATATTTTTCAGAAATTACAAGTATTGTGAGTTTCGTAAATTTCCCAGTTATTAACATAACCTATTATTATGTGTTCTGTCTTAAGACAGGTCCATTCCTTTTGTCAGTGAACTTAGACCCCAATACACCCTGTCCTCTGCTTCCTCGTTAGCACCCTGATTTTTTTTTTCTTTTCTTCAAGTCATCCAATATTTGAATCCTTCTTCCTAAGCTCCTCTTTTCCTCAACCTTTCCTTCCATTACGTCATGCAGAAGACAGTTCCTCCTAAGGATGTGTCTGATCCAGTTTGTTTTGTACCGAGGAATCACACCTAACCTAGCCACTTTTGTAAGGGGTTGTTTAAAATATATATTTGCTATGTTGTCACGTTATGCGATTGTTTTTTTCCCCTGTGGCCTTTTGATTCATATCTTCATGCGCTTTAGATGTTCTCCGCGTTCAGTCATCGCTGCGGTTGTCCGGTTGCTATAAGAGAGTTGAAATCTAGCTAGAAAAAATAAACACCAATAAAAAAATCAATCTTTCGATGTTTGTTCCTGTTAACAGTGGACTCTACTGTCCTCGCGAGACGTAGATTCGGAATCAGTTTTCGAGTGTACATACATTGCCCCAGAATTAACTCCCCTCAAACCCCTCCCTTCTTCTAAGAGCATCAATATTATTTCGAGTGGTTCCATTAGTCCGACACAGTCTATCTAGACTGGTGTTGGACTGAAAACTTCCGAGTAGTTCATTGGGGCTCTGCGTCTTGAAAAGAAGGAAGATTATGAGCTGTGAAGTGATACATTTCATAACACACTTTCCACTCAGTGACAAAGAGAAAGAGGAGAGAGAAAGGTATACAGAGAGAAAAGAAAGAATGAGAGCTAACCAAAGCATTTCCCGCTCGTAAGTTAATGTAAAGTGATTTTTTTACTTTCTCATATCAAGATAAAGTATTGTCTTCGTGAAAAATAAAATCGATATTGAGATTATGATGAATCTTTGCGTTTTATGTTAACCCGAACCTAAAAAAAGGGGGATTTTACAGTTCTGTCAGTCTGTCCATGAACACGGATCTAAAACTATTTGATGGATAGGGTTCAAAATTTATGTTTAAATTTTATGGGACTATAGGCCTACCTCGGGATGTTTTTTTGATTTTGACCCTAGCCCTCAAATTAAGGGTGGCTTACTGATAAGTACCGGTAATTTTTGAGAATAGCTTTAACAATTTTGTTTAAAATTGTGATCCGCAGAATATTTTAAATTATAAATAATACCTTATGTTGATGTTTATGAAAGGAATTAATTTAAGAATAGTTTACTGGATATCAAAATATCAGAATGTCCTGAAATGTAATGACAATTTTTTTCTTCATATAAAAAGTTTCTCATTTAATGCCGCTGTGCTTATGACCGATATTTAACAAATCATGAGATATTACGATGTGAAAAAACTAAATTATGTTTCTACTGGAGCAATATTTTATTTATTTTGGTCAAAAAAGGTTTTGATATGAAGGATGTAAAACACTAGCCTTTTCTTACAACTCCCATTTGGTTGGTCGTAACCTGACAAATGAGAACCAAATAAACTTATATGGCAGCCCTGATTCTTTTGAGCCCCCTCAAGAAATGGCGAGGAAGCAAATGATCGCGTTACCAGTCGATGAATTGGAAAGTGACTCTCGATATATTTTAATATCTTTAGGACAAGGCAAAAGAATTGGCCAAGATCCGAATAAAAAAAACCACACGAGCATTTCGATTTGAAAACACGCTAGCTTTTCTGCTTTTGTTCTAATTTATGTTCACGTGTGAAATGGAGACCGGTGGGTTGAAAAAGGAAGAAGGAGAGGAGAGGGGGGGGGGGGGGAGAAGAACATGCGAAGCTTTTGAAGTCCCTCGCCGCGAACAATATCCGAAACAGCAGGCTCGCGCTTTGGAGTCATCTGAACAAAGGCGCCACTGTTGCGCCGTCCGCTCTTACGCCGCCAACAATCAAAGAGACGAATGCCGAGGGAGGTTGGGGTGGCAGAATAGAGGGTCCCATGTGGGGGATAAGGGAAGGGAGGTGTACCACAGGATTTAGAGGAGGTTCTCGGATAAAACAGCCCAACTTGTCTCGAGCGAGAAATGATATTTCCGGTATTTCATCGCAACACATGACATCTTGTGTACATCATCAAAATGGAAGAGATTGTTGTAACTATTCGTTGAGAGTTAGGCCCTAAAGCGTTACGATTTTTTTTATGATATAAACTAAACTTTAAGTGAAATACTGTCTGCAGATTTCTCGTTTCCTTTTTCGTTTATTCCAACCGCGGGTGGGGGAGGAGAGAGGAAGAGGGATAAAAAAATGGGTTGTATGTATGTGAGCTTCTTCCAATCCCGTCTTTTTTTATTTATTAAAATAGTACGGCCTGACCTAATGAGATATATGTGCAAAATAAAAAAATATATCAAGCGTTGGTTACTAAGATTAAACGACATCTAGTCATAAAATAACTTTACATAATGGTAAGCCAGTAAGTTATAATAATAAATAAAGTCCATTATATATAATATTACGGCAGCAGGACTGCTATAATTACTTTTATAAATTTAAATTATCATCCGCTCGAGGAGAACATGAAATCACACCAATATTATGTTAAATAATAATAATAATTTCAAAATTAAATTCGAAATGTTTGGGCACTAGCAAAATCAATATTAAAATCACAATTCTTTAGGATTATTATAGTCTTTTTGAAATTATTATTATTATTATTATTATTATTATTATTATTATTATTATTATTATTATTATTATTATTATTAATTATACCCATATGATAGGAAAGAATTTCCCATTTCTTTGGATTTAGATTTTATAAATCTATTTTAAAATAAACTTTCCCTCCAATACTCTATAACAGAAGTTCCCACCCTGGGGTCCATGAAGAGTCCTGTAGGGGTCCACAGAACAAATCTAAAGTTTTAAGTTATTTTGTATTTGTATTTTCCAATCATAATTAAATAATTCGCTATTTACAATTAGGTTGAATTTGTTTGTTTTTGTCAAATTTTTAAATTACAGTTGAATGAGTTCAAACCAAATCTTAATTTATTTAACTGATGTTTTACAAGTAATATGTGGTGCATTTATTGTTAGTTACAGGAAAACACATTGAGTTGACTAAAACATATAAATATTAAGCATTTATTATGAGATTTCAATTGATTTAATTTTTCCCTCCATTTTCCGAAAAGTTTGTTCGGATATCCGGAATTTCGGATTACCGGGGTTCGCTAAAACGGGGTTTTACTGTAATAGAAATGTGCTTAGGTTTTTAATCTCACCTCTTATGGCGGGGGAGATTAAGAGGGAAGTGATATAGAAAAGGTTGGGAAACATTGGTCTAGAACCAAAGACCTAAAGGTTGTGTAAGTAAAAAAGCTATATTCAGGTCCCCCATTGCCATTTACAGATTCATAGCCCATCTTCTTTGGCCAACTCATATCTTCCGAACTTAACCATTGGTTCTCGTTGGCTTATTTGAAAAGTGTTACACCCTTACACAGGCCCTTAAAAATATTAAGGGGTGAGATATTCAACCCATTTATTTCTACTTTGTCTCTTCAACCGCTTCAGGGGCCGAATGGTCTAAGGCGTTCCTCTCGTGTTATACTGGCCTGCTGATGTTGGAGATATCGGGGTTTGAATCACGGTAGGGTCTACTGAAGGGGTTTTTTCCTAAATGATTTCCCACTCTCTTTCTAAACAAATGTGGGTAAATTACTTCTAAAAATTTTCCTTACTTAGAGTAATTAGAGTAATGATCATATATGCGTATAGCCTGAACAGGTAGTAGTAACATGCGGTGATAAAAAAAAGCCCACATTTAGTTTTTTCTCGCGTCACACTACATTTCGGTCCTGTCAGATAGACGTAGTCTCCATTAGATAACAATGGAATTTAAACTAGTGAAACATTTTTGCTATTAGGGAAAAATATGGGCCTACAACAAAATTATTATTTTATAATTAAAAAAATATTTAATCGACCCAATTTTGTCGGTGTCAGGTGAAGAGTGTAGAAAACCGCACCTCGATATGTTTTATGGGTTTTAGGCTTTAGGGCTCAGTCGTGTATTAAATTTCCCGGTTAATCGGGAGTAGGGTGGGGTCTTAAACGTGACAAACGTCAAATATGTAAGGACTTGAGAAGGTACAGTTCCTTAAAGATGGCAGCCGAAAAGAACACTTACACATGTTTAGAATATATATATAAAATAGTTCTAAACATTTTTTTGAATAGCGATGGGTTGAAACCTATATTTCTCGAACCGTCATGTCAAATCTGGATCTTAAATTTTCTTTCGAATCTCGAATCAAAACTCGAATCCTTCAATCTCTAAAAATGTGGAATTATACTCTAATCAAAATATTTAAAATTAAAATTAAATTTAAAAAAGAAAGTTGTTAAAGGCTTGGTATCACTGATAAACGCTATTTTGTTTGTCATATAATTATATTATTATCATTAGGTGTTTTGTCTTACGACATCCATTCTTTAAGTGATTAAATTATATATAAGTTATATTTTTGTCCTCGCATCATACTGCCCAACGAGCGTAAGCATATAATTACACTAGTGAGTGAGGATGAAGATGATTGAATCTAGAAAAAAATAAACCCACGTTTGCGTGTTGGGATAGTGGAAAACAATTTTGGAAAACCACATTAAGTAAAGTTGGCTTGGATTCAACCCCCAACCTCCTTATCACCATCAACCAGACTAGATGGTCATTATAAAACAAATCTTAATTTTTAAAATAATCTGAAGTGATTAGAATGTATTCTTACTAGGGGTGTGCGAATACTCGAAAATTCGAGTTCGAGTCGAGTTTTAGTAGCTGCTTGAACTCAACTCGAAGATTTTTTTTATAAAACACTAAAAATTTTAGTACTCAGAATTTTCAAAAATTGTCTCGAAAATTCCTAATTTATTTAATTATTATTCACTACTAAGAAATAATTTTATAGCAAATAGAGTTCCTCAATATTTCCTTTTGTCTAATCAAAAAATGAAGACCTATAATCATATTAAATTTATTTAAAAATTCTAATTTGTGATTGTAAATTTTTTTCACAAAAAAAAAAAATATGAAAAGAATATGTTGGTACTTAATTATGGGCTATGCATGTATCTATTAGAGAAATTCAACTTGAAATATTTATTGTATAAATAAAGTTCTATACTACTCGAACTCTAAAAAACTTGTTTTCATTCAAACTTAACTCGAAATCATCTAGTAGGGAAAAATGCCCACTTGTACACCCCTGATCCTAAAACAAATACATGTCAATAAAGGATCTAAAACGTATCAAACATTGGACAAGTAAACCCAAAAATTAAAAATGTGCAATTTATTAAATGTTACATAACAGATATAAAAAAAAATTGAAAGAGAAAAAAAAAATTATACGTAAAAGGTGTAAAAAATAAAACTTTTTAACAAATTAACTGTCTTAACTTTCAAGACCAATGTTTTATGAGAAATGTAAAATAATAACGTAAAAAAATCTAGTTTGAAAAGACAAGGATGAGCACGCATCCCAAACAGACATGTACCATATATTACTGGGGCGTCAAGCCACTCATAGTCAAAACATCCCCGGACAATAATTCAACGGTGAGTGGAGGCTAAAAAGACATGTAAAAAAAAAGTGTTGGTATAACTTGAACATCACTTCTTCCTCTCACCCTAACTTACCCCTTCCCAATGTATTTTTTTTATTCTCAAAGTGATGAGGGGAAGGCGTGAAAACTGAACACCCCACTCAAAAAGATATCCCATGCGGTTGTAACGCAGATTCTCGCCGGAAAGCGCTAGTGTCCTAAGGGATGAAAAGACACATCGATTTAAGTTATTATACTTATTAGAGGCTTCAATTTTTTTAAATAAGTTTCAACCCTTATTTAATTTTTTTTATCACAACTAATAATTGCATGTATAAATTATATTTTTTAGGATTTTATTTGATGTATTTAATGTGCACTTTCTACACCTACTGATTATATTAACACATGACATATAAGCAAACTTATATCTAGAATTGATGAACATTTCATCCAAACCTGTACTAAAACCCGAGACTCTTAGCTCAAAATATTTTAAATATAAATTACCTGAATACAATTTTTAAAATATAAGTAAATTTATGTTTATAAGCTCTTTCAAAATTTGTCAGCTCCATCAAAAAGTGATTGATGTAACAATTTAGTAAACAAATTACAGGAAATATTATGAATTATATATACACCTATTTTTTCATCGGAAACATCTCAGTTGTATATTTCTTTGAGGCAGCTATTTCTGTTATAGTTCCTTCAAAGGAATTTGTTTTAAAATAGTCCAAAATATTACAATAGTCATCAGTATTGAGACTGTGTAGGCCTGTGTCAACTTTCAAACTACAGTAGCCCCATGGCTTCTTTGGTGCTGACTGACAGTTCACAGCTGACTTCTGACAGTCAACATTTAGGTATATACCTAAATTTTGACTGTCAGAAGTGACAACTGCTAAAGATATGTTTTTTGCAGATCATATGGTTCGGCGTAGGGATACATAATTTGGTCTGGTAGCTTTTCAAAGCCGTCAGAAGTCAGCTGTGAGCTGTCAGTCAGCACCACAAAAGCTAAAACTGAGATATAGATCCATACAAAACAGGACACGTTAAAAATATTTAAAACATATTTTATTGATACGGTTAAACACAAAGTTAGGCCCTACTAACGACCAGAGGACGAGGAGGTAAATTACGAGGATATGCATCAGTGTTAGTTTCGAGAAAGGGTGTGAAATCGTATGGTCAATCCTGCTGGTAAATAATAAACTTTTAAAACTATAATGAGGTAAGGTTTAGTTAGGCCGATATACCACCAAGCATTCGTTTTAAACAGAAATATCAATTAATTAAATGTAAATTTGTTACAATATCTATTTCCCGTGCTTCACGTCTCACTGCCCATCAAATATTCTCGCATATTAATTTACAATAATGGTGTAATAATGTTAACGGTAGAATTAAGAGAAAGTGTAACAGCATTTGTGTGGAAGGAAGAGTGGAAAACAGAATTTGTACAGTACATAATCACGTCGTTCTCTTACGGGGCAGTTAAAATATTGTGCATGAAGCTTGTTGTAATTATGAAGGATCAAGTGAATTTATGTGTGACTATTGTTAAATAAGTTTGAAATAACTTTTAAAAATGTTTCTCAAACAGTTTAAGTCAAGAAAGTGGAATTTTTCAATAAGATATGTTGTTTATAAAAAATAGTTAAAATAGTTTAACTTACTTAAGTTTATTTTATACATTTGTTGTTAGCTATGTTTAAAATCAGTAATAATGCATATAACTCTTTTTTAATATTTTGTGAAGTCTTATAATGTAAGTATCTATTTTATAAATTAATTTTCAAACTTGTTTTATAATGCGCACTTTTACCCCGTAGCGAACGTAGGCCTACGCTTACCCACCAATGAGGCAAAAGTATAATTTTGTCAAATATTGTAATTTTTAATGAATTTGCATAAAATAATTTATTTAAATGATAAAAAGTTGTTACTTAAATGACAATAAAATGAAGATAGTTATCCCAAAAATGTACATATTGGATATTTATTTTTTGCGTATACACATGTCTGAACGCTAAGTGCTTCTTCTTGCCCCACTTTAGTCCACACATATGTACTAATTACTCTAATATGTTAGGGATGAGGAAGGTTGAAGGTAGAGGAGTGTACCTGCATTTTTGTGGAGGGAGAGTGGAAAATAATTTGAGGAAAAAATATCCTTCAGTGTACCCGACCGGTATTCGAACCCCGATCTCACAGTCATCGACAGTCCAGTCTAATACGAGAGTGACACCTTGGACCATTCAGTCACAAAAGTGGGTTAATTACACTAATAATATTGTAAAATTTTCCCAAACACCACAAAAAAGTTTTTATTTTCTAAAAGGTAATGTAGCAATTCGTTTGAGAAAACTAATACATTTTTTATATCACAAAACGAATCTTCTTGAAACATTCATTTGTACTATTTACCAGAAACTCTGACTAGGAGTTTACAGATCTAACTAGCGATGTCACCCTCCCCCTGAAACCCTGACAAGGAGTTACAGATCTAACTAGCGATGTCACCCTCCCCTTGAAACTCTGACCGTGCCACAAAGTGGAGGATGAATTATTGTGAGGATAATCTTCAGGTGCTGCCATCTCTGAACGACCGAATGGCAGGAGAGACTATGGGGCTAGAAGGGACGCAACAGAAAGCCTTCACAAAGCACCTCCTTTCATTAATATGTCAGATGTGCACAAGGGGGTAGGCGTTGTGAAGCATTGCTTCCCGTCAAACATTTCTGCGAGCTATCCGCACCACGTGTGGATGGAAGGGAGCGGCAGATTTACTGGTGTTAGAGAGAGGGGTGGCATCAAAAGAGGAGGAGACATGTTGCATATGAGGATTGCTCTCTTTTTTTTGTTGTTTATACTGGAGATTTTAATACCTTTTTCCAAAAACAAGAGTACAACTTAAGGAGTATTGTACTACATAGATTTAATGTCCGAATGGTCTAAGCCTAAGGCGTCACACTCATGTTGGACTAGCCAATTATTACCGGGAGATAGGGGTTCGAATCTCAGCCGGATCTAATGAGGGTGGCTTTCCCTAAGTGGCTTCTCACTCTCCTTCCACGCAAATGTGGATAGATTACCTCTAAAATGCTCCCTTACTGATCCCTACCCCCCGTTAGAGTAATTATCATGTATGTGTATAACCAGAACAGGTAGTAGACGCGATGGTAAAAAAAAAAGTTTTATTAGTAAATGTTGGATTATGGAAAGAGGGCGAATTTGGATGAAGTCACGGGAGCATGACATTTTATGTTCTCCTATTTCTCTAAGCTGTATCAGATTCTAAGCCGGTCAGAAGGTCATAGGAAGCTGCAACTGTGATTATGTCCTTTCAAATATATTGTAGTCTAGTTAGTCTTAAGAAAGAGTTGCACCGATCCCTGGATATAACGTCGTCTTTTATACCGCGGACTCGTATATAGCACAAGTCTCTCTACATTTCCGTGCCTTTGAAAGGTTAAAATAATTAGTATCGATATAATTCTAAAAAAAAAAAAATTTTCCTATTTAAAAAAACAACAAAAAGTTACTGACTTTTTAAAGAAGTGATTAAATAAATTTGTTGAGTATTTTTATGGTGATTTATTTTATTGTTTTACGTAAAAATAAAAGCATTTTCGCAAATCGTATTTGTAAAGTATGTATTAAACTTGAGTCATTTTCCGTGTAGCCTGCTTGTGTTTTGGGCGATATTTTCTTATCGCGCTCAATAGTGTATTTTTAGAAGATTTTTTTAGTCTATTTTATAACACTTTTGAAAACAATTAAGGCATCAGTTATAGCGCGGTTTGGGTCAGGTCCTGCCCCAAAAACTTTCTTTTTAGCCGGTGAAAGGTGTGTTTTATGTTAATATTTACACCCTAAATTCGAGTCTACTATATACCTTGATTTTGATTGGAAGAACAGTTTAAAAAATCAAACATATTTCTTTGCGGCACCCATTGATAACATTTTACTTTATTATTTCTGTTATTTTATAATATTGATAATATCCATAAAAATTGACAGCTGTAGATCACATGACTTGATGTATGAATATATATTTAAATTGTTTCAGTAACTATCTTATACAGTTCTTTCTACAAAAATTGCACTTTACATTCTTAAGCTAGTGTAGCATTTTGGTAGAAAATAATTTTTAGAAAATACAAACATATTTTTTGTGGTCAAGATATATAATATTTTATATTTTTACTATAGTATTATTATTATTAGATGGATATTTTTTTAATTTA